>OY759271.1:13224897-13297397 GCA_963662155.1 Lamellibrachia columna | reverse complement strand
TGTAAATTCATCAATATATATATATATATATATATATATATATATATATATATATATATATATATATATATATATATATATATATATTGATGAATTGACAGATTTGAGGAGCAAATCAATATATATATATATATATATATATATATCTCGATTTGCTCCTCAAGTCACCCCCCTTTTTAGTGCGCCAATCGCTAAAATATACTACTGGTGTAAATGGACTTTGCCGTTTAAGTAAATGAGGTTTTACGGTTATTTATAATGCGATGTTTTTGTCAACCAGCTGGTTGACTTTAATTGTAATGTGATCACATTGTTCTTCCATATCTGGTCGTTGAACCTCGAGCCGGGCGTCCGCCGCAGTTTTCTGATGCGTTGAACATGTAGGGGAAAGTGGGCCACAGTGAGGAAAGGGTTACAGTGAAACAAATGGAGCCATCACTTTACACCACGACGCCTGGCCTACCTTTTTCTATAAGAAACAAATATTACAGGTCTAATACGTGTCTGCCATCTTTGCACATTGTTACCATGGGTTTTGTCTCTTGGTTGTGAAATGTAATTTTTGAAGAAGTAAGAGTAACAACTTGTTGAAGCAAATGTACAGTATAGCTTACCAAAGTTACCAGGGATCTACAAGGGCAGCATTTGGTGTTAATGTTTTGCGACAATTGCGCAACCAAACAATGATTTGATTAATCAAATTAATGAGCATAACATTGGCAATTCCGAATACATTTTAGAATGTTCGAGGAGGGTACAGTGAGAAAAAAATTTGGGATGGAGAGAGACGGTGTTTCACACTGCCTCACACGCACGTTATTTGAAGTTATTGTCTTTGGTACTTTTCCAAGTCTGCATATAAATATGAAGAACCGTCAGTAAAAATCGGAGATGGGGACACTCTGACACCATTCCTCCAAGGAGGCTGTGGAACAAGCATATAACACAATGCCTTAGAGGAGGTGGAAATACAGTCCACGAAGGAGGCTGTTAAACAAGCAGATCACACCATGCCTTAGAGAAGTTGGAACTACAGTCCACGAAGGAGGCTGTGGAACAAGCAGATCACACCATGGCTTAGATAAATTGGAACTACAGTCCACGTGCCGGAGTTCCTAATTCTACCAGTTGTATTGTTGAAATTCAAGAAATCAAGAATACCTTAAACGTTTTAGATAGCTTTGAGGTACATGTCGATATAAAATAAATACCTGGTAGAACAGATACCGCTATAGAGCTTAAGAATATCTATTTACTCATGCATAACTGGATAAAGTTTCAATCGAAAAAAGAAGCGTTGTGTAACACTACAAGCGTCCTAATAATTAGCAATACTAATACTGCAGGCAGTAGCCTTCGCTATCCTTCTGTTATACGATTCAGTGAGAGTTCGGAGCTACTTTAATTGGTACAAACGACACACGTGATTTCCCAGCCTTCCGTGTAATTGGGACAAGGCAGTGAACCGCAGGCAGCCTCGGTGTTGTAGAAAAGCGCCCCGTCTTTATTAGGCGCTCCGCCTTGGACAACTTCCGGGGCGTTGTCCATGCAGACGTAGGTTGTTCGTTTCTGGGTGTAACGTTGCGCCATCAAGTAGCCGGAGTACTCCTTCGTCCAACCATCTGGACAGGTCAGCTTGGCTGGAATCATCAACTTCGTCGGTCTGCTGGTTACAAGACACACGGCACATGGAACGTCGTTTTGATGCAGTGAACGCGCGTTGGCTTTGGAGAAAGGGTCGTTTCCGTAAACTTGATACTCAGCGCCGTGCAGATATCCGCCGGACTGGAATCCTGCCGTGGTTTTCGGTCCCCATTCAGGGTCTCTGGGCAAGCACAAGTAATTCGAACCACCACCGCTATGGGTATAAAATGCCCCAGCGGCAAAACCTGCAGTAAAATAAATCAGGAGATAAGACATCGTGATATATATATATATATATATATATATATATATATATATATATATATATATATATATATATATATATATATATATATATATATATATATATATATATATATATATATATATATATATATATATATATATATATATATATATATATATATATATATATATATATATATATATATATATATATATATATATATATATATATATATATATATATATATATATATATATATATATATATATATATATATATTTATATTTATATACATACATATATATATATATATATAAATATATATAGTTGATATGTGTGTGCATATATATATATATATAATATATATATATATGCACACACATATCCACTAGTATTCTTAGAACGAGGTATCCGTGTGTTATTTGGATGGATATCTCACGGTAATAAAACTACCTCATTGGAATCAGGAGTACTTTATCGTGGTACATCCATCCAGGTAAGATTTAACAAGATTTAACAAGATTAGTCTTTCAAGCCAAAGGCCCAGATGGCAAGTGGACAAGGCTTATCGAGAGTCCAACAATGTTCACTTACGTTTAACCCGCCCTCCTGAGATATGTGTCAAACTTGTTTTTAAACATATTCACGCTGCTAGCAGTTATACAATCCGTAGACAATTTGTTCCATTCATTTACTGTCCTCTGTGAGAACGAGTACTTCCTGATATCCAATCTACACTGATCCTTTACTAATTTTACCTGATGTCCTCTAGTTCTGTTTCCTTCTTGAGTGAGAAAAACATATTTCTGTAAATATTTTCGTAGCCATTCAATATTTTACAAACTTAAATTTGATCTTCTCTTAGCCTCCTTGATTCTAGAATTGTTAAGCCACATTTTTTAGGCGTTCTTCATAACTAAGGTATCTCAGTCCTGGAATAATTTTAGTTGCTCTCCTTTGTATACATTCAAGCGTATATATATATATATCATCTTACGATATGGTCTACATGCTTGTATACAATATTCTAAATGAGGTTTAACTATTGCTTTATACATATGTATAATTAGCTTTTTTCCTTGTATGTTATGTTTCTTCTCATCAAACCAAGAATTGCATTACCCTTTGAAGCTGCTCTGAAACCAGGGTTGAAAAAAATCTAGATTTTTTTTTTAATCAAAAAAATCGGATTTTTTTATTTAAATCGGATTTTTTAAATTTAAATCGGATTTTTTTTATTTATTTGATTTTTTTTATTTATTTGATTTTTTTTAAATCTGGTATACACAATGTCATAAAATATTTTACTATCAGGTGTCAATACAGCTACACAAGTGTGTGCAATTTGTGCTTTTGTATTAAAAAACACACAAAACTTTGTTGATCTCGATGCTTGTAAACAATTATTTGTGTTAAATTCATATAAATCAGCGAATAAAAAAACCGGAAGTCAAAAAAATTCAAAAAATCATAAATCAATGATTTTTTATATTTTTTTGCAGCGAACAAACAAACAACCCTGTCTGAAACCCTTATTGTAACTCCTAAGTCCTTTTCTTTTACATTAGTACCCAGCACAGTATCTCCCATTTTATAGTTTACATCCAAGTTCCCATGTCCTGTATGTAGTCATTTACATTTCCCAAAATTTAACAACATCTGTCATTTCTCAGTAACATACGGCTATCTCGTTCTGAGATTCCATCTGACGTTTGAATCATTTGGAACGCGACCGTAGCACGCGCGATTGTGTAGACACGCTATTGGTCGGGACGCTTTGCGGTTTTCTATCATTGTTCTGATTTATGTAATCTTCGCCAAACGCCCGTATCAGTTCCTTTGTACAGCAAGACAGCTTTGTGATACTGGCTTCAGCTGCATGTTTACAAATGTAGGAAGTCAAACAGTATTTTCAAATGTTATTTTGCCCTTGTACAGTATTATAAACCAGTGTAACCATTCATATAACATCACTTGCTGGTAAGACTCTCGTAGCATCGACTAACATTGTATTAATCCCTAAATATATAATATATGTATGTAGGTATTGTGTGTGTGTGTGCGTGCGTGCGTGCAAGCGTGTGTGCGTGCGTGCGTGCGTGCGTGCGTGCGTGCGTGCGTACGTCCGTGCGTGCGTGCGTGTATTCGGAACGTTAGTGGATACAATCTTTACCAGAGTACAGTAGATCCGTGCCATTTCCCGGACACGCCTTTCTTCCCCATCGGGTGTACACAGCGCCTCCTGTTGACGAATGTTGATTGGCCGTTCCTGAAAAGTCAGTTTGAACAGCTGTGGTAGATATTATCTCGACTAGTTATTGCATGAGAAAGTAGTGCCAATAAATACTTCCAGAATTACTGTGTGTGTGTGTGTGTGTGTGTGTGTGTGTGTGTGTGTGTGAGTGTGTGTGTGTGTGAGTGTGTGTGTGTGTGTGTGTGTGTGTGTGTGTGTGTGTGTGTGTGTGTGTGTGTGTGTGTGTGTGTGTGTGTGTGTGTGTGTGTGTGTGTGTGTGTGTGTGTGTGTGTGTGTGTGTGTGTGTGTGTGTGTGTGTGTGTGTGTGTGTGTGTGTGTGTGTGAGTGTGAGTACGTGTCCGTGCGCAAGAGTGTACGTGCGTGTGTGTTTATATCGGGGTCATAATCAATACAGATACCACGATAAATCTACCGACTACGTACGGTAAGGCCCGTAAACCTCATTCGGTGCCATATTGATGTTGATACTTCCGGTGAAATGGCGATGTAGCGTGCAAGGAAATTCGCCATTGTTTACTCATTGTTTATTTAATATAGCTTTTAATTTCGTGATTTTACACAATCATTTCTCCGACTGTTAATCACGGTTTTATATACAGTATTGGTATATATATATATATTTTTTATTCCATAAACTATTAAATACATCGCAGAAGGCTTTCAACAATACGCTCTGTCAGCAGAGCAAATAATCCCGTTCGGGAGTGTATTTTACTTGTCCAAACCGTTGTCACAAGGTATACGTATTAGCAGAGGTACTTAACTCCCACCTTCAAACAATACAAAAACGAACGTGACTGTTGGCTATCTCGGAGTAATAAGGAAATAACTGCCGGGCAACTGAGTAAGACAGTGTACATTGTTAAACTGCTGCATTCGACCGCACATAACCAGCACGTCCTGTGAACTCAGCGGTGTCTATCCTCAAACAACAAAGACGTGCTACCAAAATAATTACGAATTGCTCCACTAACTGATTACCTTTGCCTGACTGTGTTGAGAGTAAAAACCGGTTTTACACCAATACGACCTGAAAAGTGTGTGGCTATACAGAGTCGCCGTCGGCTGCCAAGCGCGACTACTCGCGCGTGACTGGCCGTAGCTAACCTACCTTATGATACCTTATGACGATTTTTATCGCAGGATCCAGATGGTTCCTCCATGATCAGATCTGGTTACTCCATAATCAGATCTAACTAACTAACTAACTAACTAACTAACTAACTAACTAACTAACTAACTAACTAACTAACTAACTAACTAACTAACTAACTAACTAACTAACTAATAATTATATTTAATGTAGTCACAGCTACGCCTAATCGTTAAGGAACGAATCTTACCAACCCGAGGCATATAGACACGGTTTATAAGAGCAGGTCATGCGTGCAGACCCAGTGAGTAACGTGTTAGTCCTACCTGTGTTACTGTTCGGTCGTTCCTTTTTCAAGTTTTCCACATCACTGACCAGTTGTTTGATTTGGGCTTGCAATGCGATAACGTGGCTCTTCAAAAGCTGGTCTTCGACGCTGGGGCCTTGTGTCTGGCCACAGCCGCTCGTTGGTACGTTGACCGTGCACACACAGCGGGGATCGGCCGAAGTACTCTGCCCCTCTGTCATATGTATGATAATCAGCAGTAAGCTGACATATAGAACCAATCTCGCCATGGCGTCTTCAACACAGATTTGACAGTTGTGCAAATGTAGCTGCGAAATATGTCGTACTCTTCGCAAACACTCCGTCACGACAAATGGCGACCAGGAAGTTTCGCATACAATTCACAGTTGGATCAGTTAGAGCGTGACAGTGTGTATATGCGCCTATTGGCAAACACACCTGTATTCTACAGTGGCATTTACCTTATAGTGTCCAATAGACGCGCATTGCGGGAGTGCGAAGGCTTGGGTGCGCAGTTAGTTTCTCAAAAGTGGGGCAAGCTAATAACATAGCGCTACATTTTAGGCAAGTGCGGTAAGTAGTATCACATGTTACTGTTTACACATATATTTAATTGATTTTTACGCATGGTTCTGACTGCAATATTTATATAATAGTGTGCCTTTATTCCATAAAACTACATCCTACAACAATCCTAGTTTTACGTAGGGTATAAATATATTAAACATATGCCGCATGGTACATACCACAATAGGATAGTCGCTTGATAGTTGTACTCCTCACTAACCACACTCCTATGTTAGCCCCAGAAGGGGTTATTTGGAGTAAACATACTGAAGATTGAAGAACGCTCTGTATCGGTAACAAATGAGGCCGAATGGCGACCACGAAGTCTCGCCAGCGATTAACTAGAGTGTGACAGTATCGATAAGCGAATACTGCCAAATATACCTGTATCTTGGAGCAGTGTGAAAGTTCTCTAGTGGGATTTTTAAACTCTATTCTCTATACACTTGTCTAACAGACTGAAAACAAGAAGAATCAAGAATGGTTTTATTTAGCCGTATTCCAATAAGGCGTACATCAATGGTAAACTATAATGTTGTATAAATAAAAATATATTACTGGTATAACATATTGTGCATAACACAAATGGTATGGTGGCAATCTGCTCTGGTCAATGTAAATATTTAATTAAGCTAACATAATTGGACACACAAAAGTACATATATTGTTCAAAACGGCGACAACTGTTATTAAAAACGGCGACATTTATAGCCTGCCTTTGTAAATGTAATCTACTGACCACATTTGATACATACATATTAATCCTAAATTGTTATTTTTTACAGCTTTTATACGATTTGGTGCCTGTCGAATGGCATAAGAACATTGTGAATTATACACATCGTAGCAATATTTTAAATAAGTGTGTATGATATAGGCCTATAACTGAAATAATTAATGTATCATAAAACTATGTATAAGTCAAATAAAAGAAGTACTCATATCATAATAATATTGTATTTTGTCCCAACAATCGCGCTACAACCGTCAGCGTAATGTCACCCGAGATAGGTGTGTTTCGTGAACCTATTTATACCCTCGGCACCGGTCAACCGCGACCTGTGATGTCCAGCACCAACAAGACGTCCTGGCCGTAAGTACATGTCCTTGCATTGTCAACCGACAAGCATTACTTTGTGGAGAAAATAATGCGTTAGGTAAGCACACACGCACGCACGCACGCACGCACGCACGCACGCACGCACGCACGCACCCACACACACACACACACACACACACACACACACACACACACACAATAATTATTATTCAACTGGGTTTCAATTGCCGTTTCACTACAATTTGCACAAGCTCATCAGAACGATTTTTCTCTTGAAATCTTTTTCACTGTTTTTTTTTCAGTAAGAATATAATGAAGATAAAGATCGGTCTTCATATGTTCTTTTATTAAAGACCTAAGCACATTTCAGTAAGCAATCAAAATGGCCTGACAACATATTATCCGGAGACCAGTCTTACGGCAATATGGTGCTTTTTATTAGAAAATATATCTTCAAAACGCGCTGTATGAGGAATGTGTACAATACCAAACAATATACGTATTTTAGTGAAGTCGCTATGGTCCATGACTCAGTGGTGTTCGGAGAGGGTTAAAAAAAATTTTTTACGGTTAAGTAAATGAGGTTTTACGGTTATTTATAATGCGATGTTTTTGTCATTGTGTTCTAGTATCACTCTCACGTCACCCACCAGCTGCTTGACTTTAATTGTAATGTGATCACATTATTCTTCCATATATGGTCGTCGAATATCGAGCCGGGTGTCCACCGCAGTTTTCCGATGCGTTGAACATGTAGGGTAAAGTGGGCCACAGTGAGGAAAGGGTTACAGTGAAACAAATGCAGCCATCACTTTTCACCACGACGTAATAATAATAATATAATAATAATATATAATATAATAATGTAGTAATGCAAAAAAACATGTTTTTCTATATTGGATAAAGTTATTTATTTATGGAACTGACATCAACATCATGGATTAGAGCATCAACATCCACAGATTCAGCATTTTTATTCAACAACCTCCAAGGTTACGACTATTTTCCTGGGTATTCCCTAGTCCGTGATAGTATATCGCAATATTATTGCGACAGTCATGAAACTATCGTAATAATATCGTATAGTTATACAGTTATCGCAATACTATCGTAATAGTAAAACTAGCCCCGATGGACGCCCCTACAGTTATGACACACACGAACATCAACAACTACAGGTACGACACAATGTAAGGAGATACGGGATGGATGATTTATTGTGGTTGTACGCAGGGTACAACAGCTTTAGTAGTGATATAGAGGGGTTTGCAACCCCTTCTACGGCGGCGTTACCACAAAGAGCACAATGAGCGTCTCAAAATTATGTTACTGTGTTAAGGTATATGAGGGATCGATTATAGCCGTGATATATAGAGATGTCCCCTGTAATTTGATCCGTTTTTATAAGCAGTATATATGTTGTGTATGTTGAACAGTGTAAAAGAAAAGGCACGATCCAAGGCCCAAGTAGCCAGGTTCAATCTTATCGTATTCAAATATAAGAGGACTGTACTAGGGAAAATATCAGAATATAAGGGGTTTGTAAGTAACACGATCCGTATGAAACTAAATTCCAGCCCTTTGTATAGCTAGTTGAAGTAACAAACACATGGATGTGAGTACATATATTTGCTTTATTGAAACTAATTATTATACTCCCAGTATATGGTCACAACACCCTCAGTACAAAGCTAGAATACAAAATAGTATGTATCTCCAGCACACGGCTATAAGACATAGTCACAACACACAGATAGAATACATAGTTACTGCTAGAATACATGGCCACAACAACGTCAGTACATATCTAGATTACATAATCACTACACCCTCAGTACACAGCTAGAATAATACAAAATAGTTAAGGTATTCCCAATATGCAGTTATGATACATAGTTAGAACACAGAATACATATTCATTGCACTCCCAGCACACAGCTAGAACATATGGTCACTGCTCCCTCAGTACACATCTGGAATAAATAGTCACTACACTCTCAGTACACAGCTAGAAAGCAAAATAGTCTGTATCTCCAGTGCACATCTATAAGACATAGTTACTACAATTCCAGTGCACAGTTAGAATACATAGTTAAGGCTAGAATACATGTCGTCCACTACACCCTCTGTACACATCAATAATACATAGTCATTACACCATCAGTACACAGCTAGAATACATAATAGTCACTGTCCCCAGTACACAGCTATAATACGAAGTTAGTACACATAATACATACAAACTACACTCCCAGCACACAGCTAGAAAACATGGTCACTGCACCCTCAGTACACACCTAGAATACATAGTCACTAGTAAACTTCTCAGTACACAGGTAAAATACAAAATAGTCACTGTATCTCCAGTACGTTTCTATAATACATAGTCACTACAACACCATTACACATTTAGAATACATAGTTACTGCACACCCAGCACACAGCTACAATACATTGTCACTACACCCTCAATATACATTTAGAATACATAATCACTACACTCTCAGCACACAGCTAGAATACAAAAGTGTCACTGTATCCCCAGTACGCAGATATACAACATAATCACTAAAACTCCAGTACACGGTTAGAATACATAGTTACTGCTCGCCCAGCACACAGCTCGAATGCATGTCACTGCACCCTCAATGCATAACTAGAATAAATAGTCAAAACACACCTCACTACATAGATAGAATACAGTATAGTCTGTATCTTCAGCACATAGCTATAAGACATAGTCACTACAAGTCCAGTACACATATATAATACATATTTACGCGCTGAAAAAGGTGTATTACGCAGGAAAAGGTGTAATAACCCTAGCGCCCCGCGCCCCCTGGCGGCTGTATATTAAAATACATTGACATCATAACCCTAACCCTAACCCTAACCCCAAATTAACCCTAAACGTAACCTTTAACAAGATTTAACAAGATTTGCCATCCAAGCCAAAGGCCCAGATGGCAAGTGGACAAGGAAGCCATTGGCTTATCGAGAGTCCAACAATGTTCATCTACTTATAACCCGCCCTCCTGAGATGTGTGTCAACTTTGTTTTTAAACATATTCACGCTGCTATCAGTTACACAATCTGTAGACAATTTGTTCCATTCATTTATTGTCCTCTGTGAGAACGAGTGCTTCCTGATGTCCAATCTACATTGATCCTTTACTAATTTTACCTCATGTCCTCTAGTTCTGCTATCCTTCTTGAGTGAGAAAAACATATTTCTATTAATATTTTCATACCCATTCAATATCTTAAAAACTTCAATCTGATCTCCTCTTAACCTCTTTGTCTCTAGAGTTGTTAAACCACATTCTTTCAGGCATTCTTCATAACTAAGGTATCTCAGTTCTGGAATCATTTTAGTTGCTCTCCTTTGTATGCGTTCAAGCGTATCTATATCCTTCTTACGATATGGTCTCCATGCTTGTATACAGTATTCTAAATGAGGTCTAACTATTGCTTTATAAAGAGGTATAATTAACAGTTTTCCCTTGTATGTTATGTTTCTTCTAATCAATCCAAGAATGTGATTACCCTTTGAAGCTGCAATACCACACTGCTCTGAAACTGTCATATCAGCGCTTATTGTAACTCCTAAGTCCTTTTCTTTTACAGTAGTACCCAGAACAGTATCTCCCATTTTATAGTTTACATTCAAGTTCCCATTTCCTGTATGTAGGCATTTACATTTCCCAAAATTGAACAATATCTGCCATTTCTCAGACCATTTCACTAATCTGTCTAGATCGTTTTGTAAATGTTGTTTATCACCATCAGTATTAACCTTTCTAAACAGTTTTGTGTCATCCGCAAATTTCAGTACGTTACTTTTTATGCTGTCGTCCAAGTCATTGATATATATTAAGAATAATATAGGTCCTAATACTGATCCTTGAGGTACCCCACTCAAAACCGATTTCCAATTTGAAACTTCTCCATCTACTACAACTCGTTGTCTTCTGTCAGTCAGCCATTGTTCTATCCAGTCAGTTATGCTATCCCCGATACCATGGGCTTTTAATTTAAGTAGTAATCTTTGATGTGGCACTTTGTCAAAAGCTTTCTGAAAATCTAAGTAGATAATATCTGCTGGCGATCCCACGTCTATCCACTTAGTGATTTCTTCCAAAAAAACATAACATATTTGTTAAGCATGACCTCGCTTTAAGGAATCCATGTTGAGATGAATTTAATAATTTATGCTTAACGAGGAAGTCCACCATATGGTCTTTAATTAACCTTTGTAATAATTTACAAATCACTGACGTTAAACTCACTGGTCTGTAATTATCTGACTTATTTCTCGAACCCTTTTTAAATAATGGTATGATGTTGGCTTCTTTCCATTCAAACGGAACAACTCCCTCTTTTAATGACAAGTTGAATACTCTTGCAAGTGGTATACTGATTTGTTCTACTGTTTCCATTAGTAATTTTGGAGGAATCCCATCCACTCCCGGTGATTTGTTATCCTTCATTGCCTTTATTTTCTTAGCTACCAATTCTGGAGTTACAACTAACGGACCTAAATAGTCAGATTTAGCCTCCTGAAATTTAACATCAGCAACCATTTAGGTCTTCCGCCATTACAAACCCCTGTGATATTATATTTCCAGCATTGTCTTCTAGAGGTCCAACCTTGTCTTGTACGTTTTGTTTACTCCTGACATATGCATAAAAACTATTGCTGTATTTTTTTATGTTACATGCTAGTTTTTGTTCATAGCTTCTTTTAGATTGTCTGATTTCAGTTGTAGCTGCATTAAGTGCCTCTTTGTAATTTGCATAGTCTTCTTCCTTTCTGGTACGCCTATAAACCCTCCACATAGTTTGTTTTAACACTATTTTTCTAATAGTATCTTTTGACAAGTGTTTCTTTCTACGCCGTTTTCCTTGTTTTTGGAAGGGAACAAATTTATCGATGATACTCTCAATTTCATATTTGAGAATATTCCAACATTCAATTGCGCTCTTGTTCATCAGCATCTTATTCCAATCTAGCTTTGCTAAGTATTTTCTCATATCTTTGTAGTTACCTTTGTGGAAACTTCTCTTGTACGTTTTCTTATTTTTACTTTCTGGTTTTACATTGATGTCAAAATGTATTTGATTATGGTCACTGTTACCCAATGGTTCAAATATTTTTACATTGTCCACTAATTATTTTTGTGATGACAAAACTATATATAATACATTTTCTCCCCTGGTTGGTTCTAGCACGTGCTGAGTAAGAAAGCTATCCTGGATTAAAAATAGAAATTGTTGGTCCTCAATCCCTGTGCTCTCTAGATAATTCCATTGTATGTGTCCATGGTTAAAATCTCCCATTATGATACATTCCCCTTTAGTAACTTCCTTTATAGCGTTTTTTATTTTTGTGTTGTCCTTTTCGTTTATGTTTGGACTTCGGTAAACTAATCCAATAGTTAATTTTTAATTTCCTGAAATAATTTTGCACCAATGTTCCCACCTTAAACCCAAACATGTATTCTAGCAATTACTATATATTAAAACTATGTAACTAGCTGAAAATACATACTATTTTGTATTCTAGATATGTACTGAGGGTGAAGTGAATATGTTTTCTAGATGTGTACTGAGAATGTAGTAACTATGTATTCTGACTGTACTCGAAGGATTTAACTCTTGGGCTTAACCGAAAGCCATTTGGCTAATTGTATATTTGATTATATATATATATATATATATATATATATATATATATATATATATATATATATATATATATATATATATATATATTTGATTATATATTTTATAAATTAGGTTATAACTACAACAATGTAAGATGTTAGCCTATTCTAGACTTACTTAATTTTGTTACTTTGTTTTGTGCTTAGTAAATGGAGTTGTACAAATAAAATTGATGGTGACCTATATTCGTGAAATGCTCATCAAGTTTGTAGAGAAAAAGTGGAAGTAACGATTTTCTTTTAAACACACCATATTAACGTCTAAGTAGTAATGTTCCCACCGCTTCAAACCAATTACAAACATGGTTCACAACCACCAGTTCTGCTTACATTTGAATATGCGGAAAAGTGTCAATGTGCATGAAGTTATACCGGGTGAATGATTTATGGGAACTAAAGTTATATGTCAACAAAAACCTTATAAAGTCTCTCTTCCCAATTCTCCATTGCTGGTACGTCCGATAGTTCCTAATTTTACCAGTTGTATTGTTGAAATTCAAGAAATCAAGAATGTTTTATTAAACGTTTTAAATAGCTTTCAGGAACATGTCGATATAAAATAAATAACTGATAGAACATATACTTCTATCGAGCTTAAGAATATTTATTTTACTGATGCATAACTGAATAAAGTTTCAATCGAAGAAAGAAACTAGCATTGTGTAACACTACAAGCATCCTAATAATTAGCAATGCTAATACTGCAGGCAGTAGACTTCGCTATACGATTCAGTGCGAGTTCGTTGCTACTTTAATTGGTACAAACGACACACGTGATTTCCCAGCCTTCCGTGTAATTGGGACAAGGCAGTGAACCGCAGGCAGCCTCGGTGTTGTAGGAAAGTACCCCGTCTTTATCAGGCGCTCCGCCTTGGACAACTTCCGGGGCGTTGTCCATGCAGACGTAGGTTGTTCGTTTCTGGGTGTAACGTTGCGCCATCAAGTAGCCGGAGTACTCCTTCGTCCAACCATTTGGACAAGTCAGCTTGGCCGGAATCAACAGCTTCGTCGGTCTGCTGGTCACAAGACACACGGCACATAGAACGTCATTGCTATTCAGTGAACGCGCGTTGGCTTTGGAGAAAGGGTCGTTTCCGTCGTAAACCTGATATTCAGCGCCGTGCAGATATCCGCCGGACTGGAAGCCTGTCGTGGTTTTCGGTCCCCATTCAGGGTCTCTGGGCAACCACAAGTGATTCGAACCACCACCGCTATGGGTATAAAATGCCCCAGCGGCAAAACCAGCATTAAAATAAATCGGGATATAAGACGTCGTGATATATATATATATATATATATATATATATATATATATATATATATATATATATATATATTTAAATATATATATATATATATATCGCTTGGACATTGGATCCTGAAATGAAATAGTTTTTCCCTCCTACAAAAAATTACAGTCGTATATATATATATATATATATATATATATATATATATATATATATATATATATATATATATATATATATATATATATATATATATATATATATATATATATATATATATATATATATATATATATATATATATATATATATATAAATATATATATATATATATATATATATATACGACTGTAATTTTTTGTAGGAGGGAAAAACTATTTCATTTCAGGATCCAATGTCCAAGCGACACCATATCCTCCGTGGATGTTAACGATAGTACTGTGCATAATGTGACCATTTTTCAGATATGTACGTGTCATTGTTTAGAGCTTGGCTGAGGTTAAAGGTCACGGAATTGGGCTATTGTTGAAGTAAGATACTTGGCATTTAGTTTTAATATAACTTTTTGGTGCCCGGCTGTTGTGGACAGGCACAGATGCACACGCATGCGCACATACACGCACGCACACACAGACACACACAAGGCATCATTATATTTTTTTTTGGCAGGCTATAGTACAATATCCGATTACGAGTGAAAACATTTTTATTACTTCAGAACACGAACTTGATATTCAAACAAATATGTCTGGTGAAACCGAAGCGCAAAAACAACAGAAGTACAAGATGCATAGAATTACAGTGGCGATATCGATAGGTCAGATAAGCGAGTCGCAAGTCTGGCGAGGGTGATAAGAAATTCACTAATCATCGTGCTCCTCCTCGTCACCATCAGCTCCTCTAAGTTTTTCAGGAATATAGGTGATGTAATTAATGGTGGGCTGACTGAAATACTTTGAGAGCGTCTTCACATCGTCAAGTTTAGCTTTCTTTACTGGTACCATATTTGTGTAGTAAAGCGCTGTTGGGAAGGTTGGTACAGCATTTGGCTTCAAGAGTGGGAATGGTGACTCGATAGCGGCAGACATTAATTTTGACGCATACACATTTAGTTTGTCACCATTCGTGAAGCGGAATCGCTTATAATCACCAACTTTGAACTGTTCTTTCTTTTTAGTAACCGTTTTTTTTTAAAGCATGTCAAAGTGGCCTTTGTAGTCCTGTATCATGCCACCCGTCACTGCAACCGTCGCGAACTTTGTAGCGATCATTGCATGCCAATCTCTGAACATTTCCACTATGTATTTTTTACGTTTCATCCTCTCTATCACTGCAAACTCGCAATCGCATGGCAAGAAGGAATGTCGGCGTATGGACAGATGGAAGTCAATGCTATGAAACCGATTTAGGTAGGCAAGTGTGAACATATATCGTATCACAGTGTGGTTGTGGTTCTGTCCCCGGCACACGTCGCTGAATATATTTAAATATTTAACACTCTGAGGCAACTTTTTCTGGATAAAGTGCCTGAGACAAGATATCACCTCTCTGCAGCCTCTCCTGGTGTTGGCTATGGCCAAGTGTACATGACAGGTTCACCAGTATTACAGTAATGCACAAAGCATCCGATTGTAAAATACTTCACTAACATGGAGATGTGGAAAAGGTAAATTTTTTTCAAAGACAAAGCATTTTCATGCTCCTCACTCGTTTTTGCCTTTTCTGTGCATCGCCGAAGGTGTTCATAGTTAAATTCTGTGAATTGGCCTCATGTGACGCCATCTATCGGATTTAGCAGTCTGATTTCAACATCGTCCCAACTCCATGGATTTGGGCCAATGTTGAAATCAGGCCCTATTTGGTGGCGGCGTCAAAGCGGCATCGGCAATGGAATTGGATATTTTTTCGTGGCAGATGATAGGTACTTGAAAGCTGGTCACCATGACGTATTCAAGTCAATACCGCCAAAATAGTGGAGTTGGGCTGTTGTTGAAGTCAGGTATTCATATATATATATATATATATATATATATATATATATATATATATATATATATATATATATATATATATATATATATATATATATATATATATATATATACTTTACCAACAATTACTCTTTGCGTTTTCATTTAGCAAACGAGCTCAGGGTTCTGCCATTAAGACTCAGCATGATATAAATGAATATTTTTACGCATGTTAAAATAGTATTTGTATAATGTGAGGTGAAAATGTGATTCATTGAAATTGTTATTAGTTATAAAGTACCGGGTTGCTGCACGTGAACCGGTCCGCATTCCGCGATGCGTAAACCATAACGAGGCTACACTACCTCGTCCCTTTCTGCTGCTGATTTTATCAAAGCCAGACGTGTCCTATGTCACAGCAGATTGGAAGTTTTTCTTCCCACCATCCTCCCCTGACTACCACCTCTGTTTCTCATGCTGCCTTGTATTGTTCATATATGTATGTATGTATGTATCTATATAATTTTTCGTATTACTTAATCTTAATTGATGTTTGTTCTACAATACTTTGGTGCATATGTTATTACTATTTTGGGTTAACACCAATTGATTTGACGCTTTCCTTCAAGTGTAATTTTCCCCATAGGGTTTTTTTGTAGAAGGTTTTAGTGCGTAAACTTACTATGGTTGGGACAAATGACTGCCCCCACCTTTGCTAATTTTAATTTGTCATTTACTATCTGTGTTTTTCGATGACCATGTGTTAGCGATTAAGCTATGTCATCGATATAAAGGTATTATTCTACGTTGGTACACTTAGTAAATGACCTTTACCAACAATTACTCTTTGCGTTTTCATTTAGCAAACGAGCTCAGGGTTCTGCCATTAAGACTCAGCATGATATAAATATATATATATATATATATATATATATATATATATAAATATATATACTAGGATTCTCAGAACGAGGTAGCCGTGTGTTATTTGGATGGATATATCACGTTAATAAAACTACCTGATTGGAATTAGGAGCACTTTACCGTGGTGCGTCCATCCAGGTAGCACACAACTACTCCTTCGGAGATTCCATCTGACGTTTGAATCTTTTGGAACGCGACCGAAGCACACGCGATGGCGTAGACACGCTATTGTTCGGAACACTTTGCGTCAAACGTCAAACGTCCGTTTCAGTTCCTTCGTACAGCAAGAACGTTTTGTGAGACCGGCCTCAGCTGCATGTTTACAAATGTAGGAAGTCAGAAAGTATGTTCCAATGTTACTTTGCCCTTGTACAGTATTGTAAACATAGATATTTAGACAAAACTCGAGTGTTATCAGCCATATAATATCACTTGCTGGTAACACTCTCGTGGCGTCGGCTAACACTGTATTAGTCCCTAAATATATAATATATGTATGTATGTGTATGTGTATGTGTATGTGTATGTGTTTGTGTGTGTGTGTGTGTTTGTTTGTGTGTGTGTGTGTGTGTGTGTGTGTGTGTGTGTGTGTGTGTGTGTGTGTGTGTGTGTGTGTGTGGGTGTGTGTGTGTGTGGGTGTGTGTGTGTGTGTGGGTGTGGGTGTGTGTGGGTGTATGTGAGGGCGTGCGTGTGTTCGTGCGTGCGTGCGTGCGTGCGTGCGTGCGTGCGTGCGTGCGTGCGTGCGTGCGTGCGTGCGTGCGTGCGTGCGTGCGTGCGTGCGTGCGTGCGTGCGTGCGTGCGTGCGTGCGTGCGTGCGTGCGTGCGTGCGTGCCATTCCCCAGGCACGCGTTTCTTCCCCATCGGGTGTACACAGCGCCACCTGTTGACGAATGTTAATGGGTCCTTCCTGAAATGTCAGTTTGAACAGCTATGATATATATTATCCCGACACGTTATTGCTTGTGAAAGTAGTGCCTATAAATACTTCCACAATTACTAGTCTTCATTGTGTTTCTCTGTGTGTGTGTGTGTGTGTGTGTTTGTGTGTGTGTGTGTGTGTGTGTGTGTGTGTGTGTGTGTGTGTGTGTGTGTGTGTGTGTGTGTGTGTGTGTGTGTGTGTGTGTGTGTGTGTTTATATGCGTGTGTGTGTGTTTATATGCGTGTGTGTACGTGTCCGTGTGTGTGCGTGTGTGTGTGCACGCGAAAGTTTGTGTGCGTGCATGCACGTATGTGTTTATATCGGGGTCAGATACATTACAGATACCACGATAAATCTACCGACTACGTACGGTAAGGCCCGCAAACCTCATTCGGTGCCATATTGATGTTGATACTTCCGCTGACATGGCGATGTAGCGTGCAAGGAAAGTCGTCATTGTTTATTCATTGTTTATTTAATATAGCTTTTAATTTCGTGATTTTACACATTCATTTCTCCGACTGTTAAACCAGGTTTTATATGCGGTATTGGTATATTTTTTTATTTTATTCCAAAAACTATTAAAGACACCGCAGAAGGCTTTCAACAATGCGCTCTGTCGGTAGAGCAAATGATCCCGTTCGGAAGTGTATTTTACTAGTCCAAACCGTTATCGCGAAGTATACGTATTAGCTGAGGTACTTAACTCCCACGTTCAAACAATACAAAAACGAACGTGACGGTTGGCTATCTCGGAGTAATGAGGAAATAACTGCCGGACCAACTGAGTAAGACAGTGTACATTGTTAAACTGCTGCATTCGACCGCACATAACCAGCACGTCCTGTGAACTCAGCGGTGTCTATCCTCAAACAACAAAGACTTGCTACCAAAATAATGACCAATTCCTCCACTAACTAATTACCGTTGCCTGAGTGTTGAGAATAAAAACCGGTTTTACACAAGACTACTCGGGCGTGACTGGCCGTAGCTAACCTATCTTATGATACCGTATAACAATTTTGATTGCAGGATCCAGATGGTTCCTCCATATAGACAAGGTTAACCGATGCATGCAGACCCTGTGAGTAACGTGTTAGTCCTACCTGTGTTGCAGTTCGATCGTTCTTTTTTCAAGTTTTCCACATCACTGGCCAGTTGTTTGATTTGGGCTTGCAATGCGATAACGTGGCTCTTCAAAAGCTGGTCGTCGACGCTGGGGCCTTGTGTCTGGCCACAGCCACTCGTTGGTACGTTGACCGTGCACACACAGCGGGGATCGGCCGAAGTACTCTGCCCGTCTGTCATTTTTATGACGGTCAGCAGTAAGCTGACTTGTAGAACCAATCTCGCCATGCCGTATTCAACACATACTTGACAGTTGTGCAAATGTAGCTGCGAAATATACCGTACTCCTCGCAAATCCTCTGTCACGAGAAATGACGACCAGTAAGTGTCGCATACTATTCATAGTTAGATCAATTATAGCGTGACAATATGTTTGCGCCTATTGGCAAACACACCTTTATTATACATTGGCATTTACCGTATAGTGTCCAATAGACGCGCATTGCAGGATTGCGAAGGCCAGGGTGCGCAGCTAGTTTCTCAAAAGTGGCGCAAGCTAATAACATAGCGCTACATTTTAGGCAAATGCGGTAAGTAGTAACACATGGTATTGTCTGCCCGTATATTTCGTTGATATTTACGCATGGTTATGACTGCAATATTTATATAATCGTTTGCATTTATTCTAAAAAAAACACATCCTACAACAATCCTAGTGTTACGTAGGGTATAAATATATTAAATATATACCGCATGGTACATAACACAATAGGATAGTCGCTTGATAGTCGTACTCCTCACTAACCACACTCCTTTATTAGCCCCAGAAGGGGTTATTTGGAGTAAACATACTGAAGAGTGAAGAACCCTTTGTCACGGCAACAAATGAGGCCGAATGGTGACCACGAAGTCTCGCCAGCGATTATCTAGAGCAGTGTCGATAAGCTCATCCTGCCAAACATACCTGTATCTTGGAACAGTGTGAAAGTTCTCCGGTGGGATTTTTAAGCTCTATTCTCTATACTCTTGTCTAACAGACTGAAAACAAGAAGAATCAAGAATGGTTTGATTTAGCCGTATTCCAATAAGGCGTTCATCAATGTTAATTATAATGTTGTACAAAATAAAATATAATATTCGGATAACACATTGTGCATAGCACAACATATATGGTGGTAATCTCCTCTGAGAATGCCTTAGTGGCTCTGGTGAATGTAAATACTTAATTAAACTAACTTAATTTGACATGCAAAAGTACATATGTTGTTCAAAACGACGGCAGCCGTTACTAAGACATTCAACACTGTTATTGAAAACGGCGACATTGATAATCTGCCTTCGTAAATGTGATGTATTGACCATATTTGCTACATATATATTAACGCTAAATTGTAACTAGTGCCTGTCGTGTGGCCGGTTACTATAAAATACGACGCTATTTGTTTAAATGTTTACCCTAAGTGCATTGTGAATTATACACATCGTTGCAATATTTTAAATAAGTGTGTATCATATAGGCTGTTAACTAAAATAATTAATATAATTATCATAAACATTTTTATAAGTCAAATAAAAGAAGTATTCATATAATAATAATGTTGTATTTTGTCCCACCTGTCGCACTATAACCGTCATCCTAATGTCGACCGAGATAGGTGTGATTGATGAACTTATTTATACCCTCGGCGCGGGTCAACTTGACCTGTGATATCCAGCACCAACAAGACGTCTTGGCCGTTAGTACAGATATGTCATTGCTTTATCAACCGAAAAGTTACTTTGTGGAGAAAATTATGCGCAAGGCACGCACACAGGCACCCAGGCACGTACATGCCCATGCGCGCGCACACACACACACACACACACACACACACACACACACACACACACACACACACACACACACACACACACACACACACACACACACACACACACACACACACACGCACAAAATAATTATACAACTGGGTTTTAATCGCCGTTTCATTAAAATTTTCAATTTTCTCTTGACATATTTTTCACTTTCACTCTACTATGATACAAACAGATTTGTTTTCAGTAAGAATATAATAAAGATAAAGTTCGGTCTTAATATGTTCTTTTATTAAAAACTTAATCACATTTCAGTATGCAGTAAAAATGGCCTGACAGCATATTATCCGTAGTCAGTTTTACGCCAATATGGTGATTTTTATTCCAAAGTATATCTTCAAAACGTGAGGTTTAAAGAACGAGTGCAACACAAAACAATATACGTGGTTTGGTGAAGTCGCTATGGTCGATGAATCAGTGGTGTTCGGATAGTGCTAGCTATTAATTTTGAGGCAACTTTTAAATGTTGCTCTAAATACTTCCATCTAACCTGTATATTGGTCTTCTTGTCGACATATATAACATGTATATTGTTCTTCTCGCCGACATATATAACATGTCCACATATCAGCAGGATTGTCACGGTCAAAATGTCCTCTGGACAGTAGTGGCTTATTTCATTTTCGATCTGCATCCAGTATGCATAATGTGCCATTAGTTGTCTAAAAGTGGTCGAAATGACGTATTGTCGACTAGCTAATTAGCTTATGCTTGATTCTTGAGTTTAGTAGGGCGCGGTAGCCCAGTGATCGGGGCGTCAGACTCTCAATGGAAATAACCGGATCTCATACGCGATAGCCAGGGGTGGTAGTAGTATTACAGTACCCATGGCAGATCGACATGCTGAAACGTGGATTTGTCAGTTTACCCCACGCCTTGTACACGGATTTGTTTGTACTTCGTCCCACGTGCTGTCGTGGTCGACGTGTTTCTGGGAACAAGACGCATCCAAACTTCGAGGAGCGTTTCTATGAAATGGCTGTCATTACACGTCCGACCAGTGACGACGGGGCCAATTAAAGTTACGTTCCCGTAGCAGGCTTCGTAAATTCGAGCTCGCGATCGCATTGGTTAACACAGCAACTAAAAGAGCAGCGTTTCAACAGATCGATCTGACGAGGTACTTATGTAGGCAGAAGCCCTGGCGTCGAAGGTACTGGGGCTCGAATTAACCTGCTGACGTATCGAAATGTGGGCAATAGTACCCTACGTTACCTTGGTTCATTCAGCTGTATAGCTAATTACCTGCAGAATATGTACATCAAATTAAATCGTGGCAGTGGTGAAATCGTGCGTGACTCACATTACATTCACTATGTGGCGCCACTTGTGAGGAATTTGGTTCATATTATGATACCCGGGTTTCATATTATGGTTTTTGGGTTTCATATTATGGTTTCTAGGTTTCATATCATGCTTCTTGTACAATGGAAGTATCACAATGAACTTTTGAACGTAACATGTAAAAATGTTTTGGTCGCAATCGTTTTTACTGTGACTATAACATGCATACTGTATTTAATGCTGTGGGAATGAGAAAGCACAGTATTAAGTCTTTCGGGTATGAATTGTGAAATGTAGTCAGCGGCCCTCATCATATGCACACCTTACACATTATATTAGCTGGATAGGCTTCACGTGTCACGGCCGAGTGGTTCGGAATATTGACATTGGCGTGGACACGATGATGTATTCGACAATCCAGACGCTGTAGTGTGCGTCATACAGGCTAAGAATGTACGCATTGTGCTCGGTGGATATATCTATTTTCTTGTTGAGTAGTCACCACTACATTGAGGTGTGCTCCAATCCCCAGCTGGGCAGGGTTTACGTTCAATCTTCGAAGTTTCTAATAGATGTTCTGCTCCAGCAAGTTCTAGACGCTCAACTGACGATATCATTAATTCTAGAAGCATACGTCCGTTTTCGCACAAATGGATAATTCTTTAAATACGCCACCTATTTCTGCAATATTTTGCACTGTCCAAGAACATTTCGCACCTTGCTTTAAACAAAACCACCTCTCTTATAACGCATCCGTCAAGTGGAATATTCAAATATAATATTGTAATTTTTTTACTTATGTAGAGTGACTTTTGATGCTATTCGAAAGCTCGAGACACAGAAGTGAATATTGTTTACTTTTCGATATGATTACAAACTTCAGTATTAGTAGTCTTACAGGCGTGTAATACTAAGGTTTGGTACAAATTATGTTTTCTGAGAAATAAACATGGGTAAACATCGATATATTGGGAGAATAGGGGAACTAAAAAAGTCGTAATATCAACGCATGAGAAACAGTCATAAGTCAGTCGGGCATGTATTGCGAAATGTAGTCACCCATCCTTTGTACACCTTACACGTGATAGTTGCCGCGTAGACCTGACCTGTCGCCACCGAGTGGTCCTGGCCATTGCTCTGGCCGGATGTTTTGGTCGCCAGACTAAATGCTAGTGTATGCGTCATAAACGCTAAATAATGTACGCATTGTGCAATTTAAAGATGTTTATTATCTTGTTGAGAATACGTGCCTGGTACGGGACGTCTGGTGGGGGGCATTAATTTTTATGTGAAGTGGGAGTGTATTGCGCAATACATCGTCTGCACCGTGTGTAGTCACTGCTGCACGATTTGTGTCGAGCGCGGCCGTGAGTCATGACGGGAGTCGTTCGGTTAGTAAATATATACAGCATAAGCAGGCAGGACTTTAGGGTCTATTATCTAACCCGAGAAGCTGAAGTGGGTGTTGGCCGGGTGACGTAGTGTACAAGCGCGATATCAGTGTATTTGTCACATTAGCAAAAATGGCCTCCGGACGGGGTAACTGGGTAGTTCGTGTTTACGAAATGTCATGTTGTGTGCAGTTCTTTCTGCCGGTGGAAGCGCTGCATATATCAGTATTTAAATCTGGCCGCAGCGGGTATCTGGTTATTTGATACTCCTTTATGGTGGCGTATCCAAATCAAGCATTACGCCTTGTATTTTATCAACTAGATACATGAAAGCAGTCACATAAATAATACAATTTAACAATGCTGACACATTGGAAACCACTCAAAATCCTGTTAAATATGATAAATTGTAACTTTTCTAATAAAAAAGGCCATGTTTGGTAAAAACGTTTAGCATTTTTGATGGTCATGTTTTTTTATAATCAACCAAAACGTTAACATGACCATCAGTTGGAAATGTTACAGTAGGCTGAACCCTGGAGTCCTACACTGCACGTTCATATCTATCACATCGTAGCGGGATTCAGCTGTGTGCTAAGACTATACGGGGCGCAGTAGTTCAGCGGTCAGAACATCGGACTCTCAGTCGAGACGATCGGGATTCGAATCCTCTTACTGCTATTTCGGAGACTTGACAATTTCGTTCACTCCACGTTGCACAAGTTAACTCAACTGTATGTCACACAAACTCAGAAGTTAGTCACACAATTGTAATAACACAGATGTGGTTGGACGGTGGACCATTGTAGTGTTTTATGTTATCTTTTTTATGTGAACGAATATTTTTCGCGCAGCAATTGTAGCGTAGCTGAATTCTTGACAGGAACAGGAACAGGAAGAGGTCAGCCATGGGGCGAAGTATAAGGCGCGTTGAGCCTAAAGACTTGATACCGCGCTGAGCCTAAAGACTTGATACCGCACTGTATATAAGAACTTACCTTTACCGTTTCACACTACACAGGACGTTCATAACAGGTCAACTACGTGCGAAACCTCGATGATCATCGAGGTTCCGGGAGGAAGGGAGAAAATGTGAGTTGATGAAGACAGTGACAGTAAATGTGATAATAATGATTTTATTGGCGAAGGCATTACATGCAGCGTAACGTAGCATTTGCTACTACATAACCGACGGAGAAGTTGTCTACTCTGGATATAGTTCCAACTAAAATGCTTATAATAGGATTATTATAAGCTGCTAGCTTCTATGTTTATATCTTATTTGTTTATTAACATTCAGCACACACACACACGCGCGCGCACACACACACACACACACACACACACACACACGCACGCACGCACGCACGCACGCACGCACGCACGCACGCACGCACGCACGCACACACACACACACACACACACACACACACACACACACACACGCACGCATACACACATACATATAATGATTGATTTAACTCGAATACCAAACACTATATAAATTTTGCTTTATAAAACTTCATCTCACAATTTTTTAGTTGTCATATCAACAATGTCGTTCACATATATTACATATCTGCAATGTTTTGTCTTCCAGTGAGTCCACTCAACTCGCGGTGTGTCTTTAAGCGACGGATGTGTTGCGCTTCAGTTTCTTGAGACCCTGTCGATGACTGAGGACGACGAAGGATGAGAGTACAACGAACCAGATAGTGAGGCCGAACTCCCACAAAGGCTTTATGAAGGCCAACGGACCGTCTGTCGGACAAGAACACATAGATCGGACGAACGAACCAAATTTGTCGAGTATGAATCCGAATTGTTTACATGAATTTCTGTATAAAGCCGTTGGAATCGTACGAATGTTTTCATTGGTTCACCGTCTCGCAGCATTCATATTCCCATCGAGTTTCGTCGAATATCAGGTCACGAAATATTCATACACCAAACAAAATATGTCAGGTATAGTCGGGAATCTGCCTTTTCAATAGACAGTTTCAACTATAAGTGTTTCGCTCTAAGTATTGCTAGTTTCGTAACTTATAGGCACTGACGTCAGCTGAATTGGCTGGTCACGTGGGTTACATAAGTTTCACGCCGAGACACGGATACGTAAACACTGACAGAATGGACTCCACTAATGAATATGCTACTTATCAGTGTTCATACATTATTTCAATGAATATATGCTTACGTTTTACATGCGACGTAATATAAATATCTAAGAACAGCTAAAACTTAACAGAACAAGGAAATCACCTGTTTACTGTAGTTTATACGTTTAAGAACGATCATACACCCTCGCTGGTGATAAATCACTCATGCTTGGCAAGGGTCTCAACCCCAGTCCCACCTGTTTTGGTTGGGAGTGGGGCAATCTCCCTTACCTATTTTTTAGGTCAACCTCCCACCTCCGACCGACTATTGGGACCAAACTTCCCAGTTCCTGCCACACCCTCACACTAACGCTTAAAGGGCAAATTCACTGATAGCCGAAACTGCATTACTGCTACATGAGGTTCAACTTGTAAACTATACGTTAAGTATTGAGACACGTTGGAAGCGAAATATGTATAACTGAAATTGTCTAATTTATGCAATAAGACTGTACTTGAACTGAATACGTAAATGCAACATGCAATTTGTTTTTACCGGATGGGCAGTCTTTTCCTGTAGGTCCTGCCTTGCCCTCTGGCCCTACGGTTCCGTTTCTCCCCGTCTGCCCTACGATGCCCTGATGAACAAAACAACATGTTATTTAGTATACACATCATATTCTCCTTTGAATGCACTGGATGTTTTAGATGTGGTCTGATAGTTGAAGCG
This sequence comes from Lamellibrachia columna, assembly GCA_963662155.1. Lineage (NCBI taxonomy): Eukaryota > Metazoa > Annelida > Polychaeta > Sabellida > Siboglinidae > Lamellibrachia > Lamellibrachia columna. The sequence continues at coordinate 13,270,989 of OY759271.1, read as the reverse complement.
ATGTGTTAATATACGCTGTGCAAGTTGCTCTGTTGATGGCGTCCACGACATTGGATTGTTCATTGTTGTTGTCTTTGCTTTCCTTCGTCTTTGCCTTCTGATGTTGCTGTTCGCTAATCTTCGGTTTGGTATAATGTTTGTACCCTCGCAGTTCTGGTGCCTTAGTGATGTGATCCAGCCCTTTCCCTCTGTCCTCCGGCTCTGATGCGATGTTGTTGCATCTATCTGTCCAGCAACGTTTTGATGGCACCCTGATTTTTCACAAATGTTTATTTATTATTTGTCAATATAAAATGACATTTATAAACAAATTCACCGATGTTGATGGAATGTGTAGTGGGTTTCCTTTAGTCATTATGGCCGTCCATTTTGGTTCGCCGTCGTGATTTTTTTTGGCTAAAATGTGTATGGTCGACTTCAGTGAAATGTTATGCTTTTCCTTCTCTAGAGTTGGTGAGTCCGCCAGGTTGAAGCGACCAGCGGCTTTTTAGTGTTTCTTCTGAAAGACACAGATAAAGTGGTGTGAATGAAATTGCCCAAGTTATGAAACAGCAGCAGATATATTCGAACCCCTGTCCTCTCGATTGGCCGTCCGCTGCTCTAACCGCAGAGCCCCGCGCCCCACCATACAATTCACTGGTTGGCATTACACTGTCGATATAACGTTTCTCTAATCACATTCAGTGGGGTTAACACGACTTACCGTAGCTCCCGTAGACCCCCAAGCTGGGCCCCTGGGTCCCCGGGGACCAGTGCTGCCCTGAAACAAACACGTGACCAACACTTGCACATGTGGTGGTTTTATTGGTTTTCTTGTAAATATATTGGAACACGTAATAGTTTTATTCATCTAGTGTCGCATATTTCACCACGATTATACATAATATATGCGCCGTGTAACCTCTACTCCAACCCGAGTACCGCTTAAAGCAATGTAGCGATAACATGCAATACCAAACTAGCATAGCCTTGTTTATAATGCCTGTCTACATGCCGAGTATAGTAGATATGTCGCTTTTGCATGTGCAACCAAATTGTGAGTGAAACACCGTCGTCGCCACTACACTTCAGTCAAACATTATAAGTGACTAGAACGTAACGCCGTCAACACTGTATGCCAGTCACATTCCAAGGACAGCGCCATTGCCGTAATACTGTTATGTCAGTCAAAGTTATAATGTGTGGACCACTCTCTGAAATCTACATTTAAAATTATGTTACTTCCGAAAATGGTACTTTTAAAGTACGTGTTTATTTGAAAAACTGTTTTCAAAAGTATTTTTTCGAGGTTTTTTCGAGTATTTCAACAAGGGCTGCCGACGCCATTATACAAGTTTATACGGAGTGAACTATTATCCAATCCAATATCGAGTTGGTGCAGAATTGTGCGACGCACGAATAATGAGAAACGCAACAATGTATTCTAATCGCGGGAAAAATTGCCATATTGAATAGAATAAGCAGTTCTTGAGAACAATCAGAACAAACTATTGCGCAAGAGATCGCTATTCTCAGTTTTGCGCAGAATGAGCATATAGTTGAAAAAGATGAGATATCAAACAGGATGAGTTTGATCGCGATCGTAATCTCGATCGCTGTGAAACAGCGTCGGTTAAACGAAACTTCCGATCTTGCTATCAGGACCACTATCTGAATAATTATCGCGATCACGAGTGGGTAACGCAGTGTAAAAGGGGTATATGCGGTACATTATTAGCTGCGGCAAATATACGCATCAGCAAGGATAACATGTTGCGAATGTGGGCGACAACGCCTCAGGCAAGTAACCACATTCTCGCTACCTGCAATGGGTTTGTTCTTTGACGGGCAACGCGACTTGCTTCGCGTAGTGCAACACTTACCGTGGCTCCTATAGGTCCCATTGGTCCGGCTGTACCACGGTAGCCCTGTCGGAACACACAACAACACAATTGAATGTTTTTTGTTGTTGGTCGCATCATCACAACATTGTTGGAAAAAATAATACATTGGCAAACATAAGGATATTTTTAAATGTCCAAATGTATCCATTGCCAATGAAAGTAGATAGGCGAATATCGTTTCGCGTATATACAACCGGCTTGCTTTACATATACAAAACTAGTAGATTCCAGAATGTCGAAGCAGAGCAATCGTTACTCGTTATATTGTGCATTCGAACTCCAATGTTTGCAGAGTTACATATTATTCATACTTGATGCATCTAACAAGGATTCGACGACCTGAAAGCCGGGATGAGCGAAAATGCTCGATAATCTTACTGATTGATGTTCAGATTATAATCTTCGAAGATTAACTTATTATATAATACGGACATAAATCGATCGTGGTTCATAAAATATATTCAACGTTTAAATCGCAGTGTTGCGTTAAGAACCATATGTAAAGTGTGATTCACAGACAGCCTTTACAGTCAATACAAGTCCAATGGATCGAGGACATAAATTACTCGTGACATGTACTCGTAAGTGTGACTATCATGTGCTTATGCTCGAGACTCGTGCATATAATTATTAAAAGTACTCTCTCTAGATATGTATGGAGCTAGGACAATCGCAGCTGATTTGTGTTGTCAAAAAACACAATATACGTTTTTAATAATAAGGAGCAGTGCAGAAACAACAGTTGTAATGATACGATGAGGGGAGATACTTACACGCCAGCCAGTGGCGCCCGTAGCGCCAGTCGATCCCTTGGCACCCGTAAAACCTCGTTGGCCCTGAACGGGTGAAAAACGAAAGCAGAAATTGCAACAGATTGTTTTGGAATACGAATATATCGTCTTTATTTCAGCCTAAATGTATAGAAATTAGGATCAACTCGTATAATAGCAATATGGACACATTCTATATATATATATATATATATATATATATATATATATATATATATATATATATATATATATATATATATATATATATGCGGAAATGTGACATCAGTTCCAACAGTGTTAATAAATGTGTTCATTATATACAAGAAGGTGCATTTTTCCAGAATGCCATAATAATAATAATAATAATAATATGCATTTCTTATTTTAAAAGTTTGAAGCACTGTACATGAAACTAATAAATAATAACTTAAATAGTACCAATAATGTTTTTTACTAGAATAATACTGAATAAATTGATGTAATACAGCTGTATAAACATCAGTAAAGTAGCTTAACTTTAAAAATAGCAATTTAGTTAATTAAGATAAATATCACCATCAATCAAGTAAACAAGTGAATAATTCTACAAATTAAAATAGAATAAATATACACATAAAAAATCAAAAGTGAATAATATATATATATATATATATATATATATATATATATATATATATATATATATATATATATATATATATATATATATACATATATATATATATATATATATATATATATATATATATATATACATATATATATATACATACATATATATATATATATATATATATATATATATATATATATATATATATATATATATGTGTGTGTGTGTGTGTGTGCGGAAATGTGACATCAGTTGCAACAGTTTTAATAAATGTGTTCATTATATACAAGAAGATGCATTTTTCCAGAATGCCATAATAATAATAATAATAATAATATGCATTTTTTTATTTTAAAAGTTTGTAGCACTGTACATGAAACTAATAAATATTAACTTAAATAGTACAAATAATGTTTTTTACTAGAATAATACTGAATAAATTGATGTAATACAGCTGTATAAACATCAGTAAAGTAGCTTAACTTTAAAAATAACAATTTAGTTAATTAAGATAAATATCACCATCAATCAAGTAAACAAGTGAATAATTGTTGCTGTAGTGTCAATTAAGTATTTGCCGCAATAACACAAAGGCGAATCTTTAAAACTGCTTTGAAATATCCAATATACGTTTTTGATGTGATGTTTGTCGACAGAGCCTTCCAATAATAACATACGAACTATTCCTGGAGATAAAGTAAGATGATATTGTTACTTACCGTCGCTCCCCAGCGTCCAGCGCGACCAGTGGACCCTGTAAAACCAACACGGTCCGTTGGTCCAGTGATGCCACCGGTCGAATAGGTCCCGCTGTCAGGGGCACCCGTGAAACCTAGACACAGAAACTGAACTCTGGTGAGCAGGTTTATCAAGAAACAGATACGACACCAAACTCTTATTGATTCAATCCGCGAGTAAATGCATGAGCAAATTGAAGCACAATGCGTAAATAAAAATTGAACTATAAATGTTGAACAATAAATGTTGAACTATACATGTTGAACTATAAATGTTGAACTGTAAATGTTGAACTGTAAATGTTGAACTGTAAATGTTGATGTAAAAATGTTGAACTATATATGTTGAACTATAGATGTTGAATTATAAATGTTGAACTATGAATGTTGAATCAAATGCATCCTTAGTTTCTGCCGAACAACAGTTAACCGAGGGGCTTTGATGAATACTTGATTATTAAATATATGGGATATCGGGGCTGGTTGTCACACGGGTAAGTTATAAAAGACGTAGGCCCCCCACAACATACAAAACTTCTAATCCAAATTTTCTCGTATCGTCGCGGAAATGTGTATTGCGTTAAGCATGTATTTATGCTCTGGCTATCATATATTTGTGGTTTCATTGCAGTTAAAAAAAAAGAGGAAGGAGGGTCAAGGGGTGTCAAGGGGGTCAAGGGGTGTCAAGGGGGTCAAGGCTCGCTTGCTAATTTTACTAATCATCATTATGGAGTTGTTGAAAAAATACAAAGCATAACATAAATATCAAAGATAAATGTTTGCAAACATATTATGGTGGTTATTATCGTATGTCCTATATTCATGCATTGCGTCGTAAAATTTATAAATTTCGAATATTATTGATATTTTAAAGTTTCTTTCTGGGAGGAAGAGGGACGTCTGAGAATTAACACGCTTTGTATGACTAGGTAAATGTAAAAATTATGAACGTCCTGTTAGCGATGAAGTCTCAATAACAGGTGATGAAGTCACGACTATATTATGTTGTTATATCTCAACAAAGCACTAGGCCTCTTATTATGAGAGTAAAAACATAGCTACGGAGCAGGTGGAGGTGAAATTTTCGGTTTTACATATTTGGATTCATTGATTGACGTAGGATAATGGTAATGGTAATAATAATGTGTTTGTTTTGACTAGGGATAATCTCACCTTCCACAGTGGCAGCAAAGACGATGATACATAACACCTTCTCCATCGTAGTTACTGTAACGCAAACGTGAAATAGTACAATAAATTACATCAAACTATAAGAAGCAACTGATGCAATTATGTGCCTGTCGAAGGCGTACATGCGAATACACACATATATACACACGCGCACGCGCACGCGCATGCGCACGCGCACACGTATCGATCAGTATCACCCATATTCTGTCGCCATTTCGAGAACAAAACATATCTTTAAATAAGTGATGCTGCCACACATATGTATGGATAATTGTAAAGGCATTGCCATTAACTCTTTAAGCCAGTATCGCTAGGAGGCTTGTCAACCTATATCGTCTTTCTCTCCTTGTGATGGCGTGCTAATGTGATGATTAAAATGCTGACACAAATGTGTTATACATTACCCGACGTTTCAACGCAGTGACGGAGCAGTTCGATGCAATCAAACAACTAATTCAACAGCCAACACTGAGCGGCTTAGCCGTAAAACTATTCGCATTAACACACCGATACCGAAACAGTGATTATAGTGCAACAACAACTATCATCATCGCATAAATGACCGTGTGCGTTTCACCGAGCCACTGACGAAAGGATCGACAACAGACGACGAAAGGCCTGACACGAATAAACACAGCCACTCCCGGACCTGGCTGAAAACTCACCTGTACCGAAGTGACATCCAGCCAGCGTGTGGCGCCGACCAGGGTGTCGTGATTTGAGCGTTTCACGAGGGATGAATAACCGCCCGTGGGGTCGTCGTAGCGTGGCGCCGAGCATTGTGACAGTAACGTAGTACCTTGACCTATTCGCCAAGTTTAAACTAAGATTGTCATCCAAACAAACGCGCTCTGTGTTTACTGAAACGACTTTTCAGCAGTGTCTGGCCCCACTCTATCAAACATGTATAACGACTGCTTTTGACGTTGGTAAAGGCTTGTGTCTAGCGCAGTGTCCTGTCATTTGGATTGTTCAAAGTGCTTTAAACTTCTCCCCTGGCAGACCTGGTCATTCAAACACCAACGTTCACACATCTACTACAGTTCATAGCCAGGTACTCATTTATACAGCTGAGTGAACTGAGGCAATGTGGAGTGAACAAAATTGCCCCAGCTTCGAAACGACAGCAAGAAAATTTGAGCACGGTCTCTCTCGATTGTGAGTCCGATGTTTTAACCACTACGCCATCGCTATGGATTTTTAGCACGTCATTTAAACGTGTCTTTGTTCTGTCTTCCTATGGGTCGCTTCCTATGACTCAGTTTATAATTAAAAAAACACTTGCTTGGGCAATCTCGTATCAGACATGCGCAGTACATGGTCGGTCAACTCAGTTGGCCTTGCAAGATGACGAGGTTGCAACAATGCACCGAACTATCGATGCATCTCAATAGTCGATGTGACGATGCAAAACTATCGATAGTAAATTGAACCATCGATAGTTATCGTTGACAATACACTGAACTATCCATAGTGACGACAGTTGGAAAAACAATTCAACAGGGCTATTCGTGTCGCTGTTAGAAATGTTCAACTATATTGGATTATGTTATTTGTATAGCGACATAACATCAACAACCATCGATCAGAGCAGCGTCACTCACGGATTATGCATTTTAAATCAAGTACCTCCAAGATCATCGAAGATACGTGCAGACGGCGAAAAGACGAACACTGGAATCTTCCAGAGAACGTCTCTGTTTACAGCGTGAAAAGCCTTGCGTTAATCAAAGAACGCTACTCATAGAGGAATGTCTTATTTCCTACTCTTGTCCTTCAACTGACGTAAGGTGAGTATCATCTTATATATGGTTCCACTACAATTACTTATTCTACGTGGAGATTCTGGGGTTCCTACATGGCCACTGGTAGAAGGCAGTTAAGGAAGGTCATAGCTTCGACCTTGTCAACTATTGAGAGCAAAGCAATGTCTCTGCAACTGTCCTAGTCCCTTTATTTCACTTTCTTAGTAAGTGTAGTAACTTTAATATTACAGGAAGGTGGCAAAAGTTCTATTGTGGTAAATGAAACGTTCTGTCAGATCTTCATATATAAAGTATACCTTATCGATGTTAAATAATTATTGTTCCCGGCGTGCAGGAATTCCATCACACCCGGTGTATTTTATATCTCTGACTCTAATGGCAGTTTTTTTTTTTTTTTAATATGGGTTGGTAATTAAGTTCAGTTATTATATTGTGCTGCGGACTTTATTAAAAAAATACACGGGTTAAATGTGAAGTCGTTTTAGACGTTCCGCAAAGTCCTTCTTCAAAGGGTGTTAATTCTGTATGATATCTGATAAGGATGGGCTACACACAGATGAAACAACGTAGGACACTCAACAAGCGAAATGTTTCATTTCCACTTGCTATCTCGAAATTGGTGCTTTGGAGAAATTTTTTTAGTATTGCCCCATTTGGCAAAATCACCTATAATAACATGCAAAATTAAGAACGTGCACGCGAATGTAAACTTCTTTATTGTTATAGCGCATTGCAGCTAATTCTTTTTATGCATTGATAATACAGCACTACATAAGAAACACATAATACATGTATGTTCATTTATATTAATTGTTTTCATTCCAAGTTATGTTAATTTTATACGATTAGTAAACGCATCAACACATTGCAGCATTGTAGTGCAGAGAGTTGCTTAAATGACATTTAATGTACGTAGACTTCGCATAACCGTCAAACATAAACATCACAAGGAACATGATCTAATATGCTACGATGGGTTTGTTCACTGTAAAATAGTTCTGGCCTGCCTTTAAGTGCAGACCGTTTGTACAAATCAAGCAGCGATTAGGAGGCGTATATGTGTTTGTATGTAGCGTATTCTCATGAACGTGTTGAGAACATTGCTACACGGCTAGTCTGTCGTCGTCAGATTCTTCAAGCTGTTGGCATCCATCGCCGTGTAGTTCGTCTCCCGACTCTCTGGAAGTTGTGGCTCCTGACTCGCCACGTTCACGCGCGTCAGATCGCGCGCATATGACGTCAACTCTACTCGGTAGCTCTTCCGCTGAGTCTGTAAGTCGTTCATGACGGGCCGATATCTCATCGCCAGGAATGTGGTCAGTATCGACATCAGGAGAGTGAGAATGGCCGGCCAGAGCAATTCCAAGGTCACCACGGCGCGAGACTCATCAACTGCAAGTCAGGAGAACACGATAAAAAACATGTGTAATTTATTTATGCGTTTGTGGTGCACTTTGTGGGAAAAACACGGACGGATCGGAGACTGTTAAAGAGTAAAAACCCGTTCACACGACAGATTAGTTGTCCGATTGGTCGTGCGACATTGTTTCTTCATAATTGCCGACCAATAGGCAATATTCACAACACGTACGAAATATATCTGTTAAGAATAAAATTACGGTTGTGGTACGTGTTTGTGACATCAATGTCATAATATGTTAGTGACGTCATTGTGATACGTTTGTTGCAATATATGTTTCATGACGTCATTGCGATAATATTGTGACGTCACTGCAGCGCATTAAACTGGTAGATTTCGAAATTGTTCATACAAATATTATTTTTTTATGAAAGCGGTTGTGTCTCTAAGGTAAATGCGTATGTAGTTAGTTTTACTATATGCAATCTTACAAAATATACTATTTACAACACGTACGACACATGTTGGCTAATAATGAAACCACGGTTGTAGGACGTCAAAAATATAGTGCTAATGCACATGCTTTGCGAATATCTTCTATTGGGCCACTAATCGCTCTTGTGAACGTACGCGATGATTTGGAAAACACGGTTTGTTCAAGAACACTAATACTGTTTTGTAATGATACAGATGGCAATTTATTATGCTCTTTATTTTACATACGAAAACAATTTCACGTCTTGGCTTGTTGCTTTAACTAAAGGTTAAGTCTTTAGGACACCAGTTCAACCAACCAAACACGAAACATATATATTTGTCTGAAATACTTACGAGGGACGCTACCGTCAGCCCCCCGATCCCCGGTAGGTCCAATACCACCTTTTCGACCTTCTGGTCCGATGCCTCCCTGTTTAAAATGCAATTTCATAAATGTTAATATTACTGGTTGCATGTTTAGCAAATGTTATAGTTTGTATACAACCATGAATACCCGTTAATTCCTTGGATAATAATGTTATCTAAAAATGCCGGTTTTGTGAAAGTTGACCTTGTAAGTAGTTTTTTACAACTAACAAAAATATTAAAAGTAAAAATGAAACGTAGAGGAACGTTAAGCTTTTTTATAAGTACATGTTAAAAACTAGCTTTACTTGCACCGAATTTGTCAGCTTTCGTTTCACCAATAACGTTAACTCTATGCCACTGAATAATTGCTATAGTGGAAGCTCATGACTAAACAAACATTCAACACGACATCAAAATCACCTGAGACTTACCGAAGCGCCAGTTTCACCTCCCCCGGGTCCCTCCACCCCCCTCGGACCAGTGGCACCCCGGTTATCCTGAAATAAACAACACAACTACTTGAGCGAAGTATTTACGATGGTTGACTTAAGTATTTTTTCTAAATATAACAATAAGCTGCTTGCGTAACAGTTATATGTTGTGTCGTACGGCATAATCGGCGAAACATCTTTCGTGTAGACTGTGCTTGATGACAGCGTCACGCGATCTAAAAAGATGATACACTGAAATAGAATAACCATGGACATTTGACAGTGCATAAACCGTTGCCACAAAGCAATAATTACACTGTTAACTAGATAAATTGTGATAACAAAATCAAAGCCTTGCAAAGTCCTAGGAAAAAGATGATTCACTGAAATAGAATAACCATGTAAATTGACACCAATCAATAATTACACCGTTAAATAGATACATTGCGACCAACAGTCATAGACTAGCTAAGCGCTGGACTCCGTATCATTATCTGGATTTGGATTTGGATAATTACTCAGCAAAGTCCTTCTAGGATATTGCGCTGAGGGCTTATTGAAGTGTATCCATCTCTAGACAGAGTGAGTCAATCACAGGTTTTGTTTTATTTCTCTGCGTGGGATGTTTTACTTCCCCTGGCATAGACACAAGCATAGCTTTCCAGTTTCTTCTCAAATACAGGCAAAGTGACACAATGAAGTTGCCCAATATTCGAAACGGCGGAGGAGGAATCGAACCACTGTCCCCTCGTGAGGCGTGTGCTCTAAACATTAGACCACAGCTCTCCACATATTATTGAAACAAATAATGATTTACTTATTTACTAACTTTTTTAATTACACAATGTGTAAGTTTAGAAAGTGCTTTTGATGCGGATTTGTTATGAATATGAATGTATGTGATTTGACACCTCAATATATTAGGTTAATGCTACCCGCGAGTGGGTTGTGTCGTCATTAATCAAGGCGTGTCGTACATCGCTCGAATTACGCATGAATTTCGCTAGTATTTGCTGAAAAAACATGAACTTGATGAGAGTTTCCAGTCCGACCTAAGATTTGACAGTCTAGAGCCTCCCGACTGGCAGTAATTTAGAACACTGTATATGATCGTATGATCTACCAACGAAAACAGCATTGACGTGGACCACAGAAGTGAACAGAACAAGGGGCACACCAAAACGACATGGTCCTTAATGAAAATAAACTAAGGAAGCAGAAATTAAGGCTGATGGGCTGACAAGGAGTGTCCCAGGCAGAGGTAAGTAAGTAAGTAAATGACATAACGTACCCCATGCGAACGCCCCGTGCCCTAGAAAAAGAAAACAATTTTAAAGTGAATGTTGGGGCTTTTAATATAATTACATTCATGATCACCATCATCATCATCATAACCATTGTTATTGAAATGCGTACACGGTGTCGTACGGCATCATCGGACACACATCGTTCGTGTAGCCGGGCCTTGATGACAGTGTCACGTGATCGAAAAAGATGATTCACTGAAATAGAATAACCATGGACATTTGACAGTCCATAAACCGTTGTCACAAAACAATAATTACACCATTAACTAGATACATTGTGACAAAAAACCCATAGCCTAACTAAGCACTGGACTCATTAGCTGGATTTGGACCTGGATAATTACTCAGCAAAGTCCTTTTAGGATATTGCACTGAGGGTTTGTTGGAGTGCGTCCTTCTCTAGAGTTAGTAAATCCATCACAATCTTTTTAAAATGTATATGTGTGGGATATTTTACTTCCCCATGGCATAAACACCAGATAGTAGGGGCCAACAGCTTTTCACAGTCTCTTCCAAAAGACTCGGGCAAAGTGGCGCAACGAAATTGCCGCTTCCCTCACGCACGCACGCACGCACGCACGCACGCACGCACGCACACACGCACGCACACACACACACACACACACACACACACACACACACACACACACACACACACACACACACACACACGCACATATATATATATATATATATATATATATATATATATATATATATATATATATATATATATATATGAACGAATTTCTTTACTAATCAATTAATATATATATATATATATATATATATATATATATATATATATATATATATATATATATATATATATATATATATATATATATTAATTGATTAGTAAAGAAATTCGTTCATGATGGCAGCCCGCACAAGACATCGCTTGTGATGCGAATCTGCTAAGGAGTTATCCATAAAGTATGTCACGCTGAGGGCGTGGGGTATCAGGGTAAGCGTTACGGGTCGTGACAAAGGGGTGAGAGGGTCTTGGCGATCACTACATCCGTTAGTATAAACGTTAGTTTGCTCGTCTAGTTGTTGATATCAGCATTGGGTGCTATGCCAGTTTTGTGGCATATTTCAAACATGCATCGTTGAAGTCTGTAATTACACGAACAGTCTACAAACGTGGTGAAAACGAGGTGTACGTATAATAGGTGGCGGGTCTTTCTAAAAACGAGGTGTACGTATAATAGGTGGCGGGTCTTTCTAAAAACGAGGTGTACGTATAATAGGTGGCGGGTCTTTCTAAAAACGAGGTGTACGTATAATAGGTGGCGGGTCTTTCTAAAAACGAACGTAGTTTTAGAGGTTGTGTATGCCAGCATTACGAAGCGTGTGACAAGCAGTGGAGGGGGGTCTCAAAAATGCAAAAAACAGCGTGATGTACTTTTTGGATAGCTCACATATTATTGGTATTCCTTCATTGAATCTTTACTGATATGTCTGGCTTCGCGTGTTCTGTCTTTACAATGTATTCAACATCGGTTGACTTACCCGTCCCCAGCGAGGATTGTAATCCTAGAAACAGACATGAAATACAAGTGAATGAAAGGGCTGGTCCCACACAGACGTTGTTGGCCCACATTTTAACATGACATTTAACAATAAACCATATACGCGACACAAGCGTTTCTTGCCAAAGTATATGTAATGCACATATGTAGTCTACAACAAACAATAATAATAATACATAAGGTTAATGCCGCCCGCGAGTAGGTCATTAGTCATGCCATGTCGTACATTGTTGGAATTTCGTACGAATTACGCTATTATTTGCTGATAAAAACATGAACTTGATAAGAGTTTCCAGGCCGACTGAATAATTAACGGTCTCCGGCCTCCCGACTTACATTAATTTAGAACATTGTATACGACCATATGATCTACCAGCGAAAACACCATTGATGTGGATCACAGATGTAAACAGAACAAGGGGAAGACCAAAACAACATGGTCCTACATGAAAACGAACGAAGGAAGAAGAAGTTAAGGCTGCTGGGCTGACAAGGAGTGCCCGAGGCAGATGGAGTAGTAAGTAAGTAAGTAAGTAAGTAAGTAAGTAAGTAACATAACGTACCCCAGGCGGACCCGTCGGGCCCTAAAAAAAGACAAATTATTAGAAGTGAATGATGGGTGGTTTTAGTATCATTACAATCACGATCACCATCATCATTATCATCATCGTCATCATCGTCATCATCATCATCGTAACCATTGTTATAAAAAGGTACGTTCTTACAATAGTCAAAGTCATTGGGACTGCTCAATGTGTTTTACACTTCACTTCCGGGTATACGAGTTCATGGCAACGCCAACTCGACTTCTCTGGGAAGCATTCAGGCAAACTGCAGTTACTGCGCGAAGACTGTTCGTTCACATATCCACCTCTGTCTGTAGCTACGTACCCATTTATACAGTTAAGTGATTTGAGGCAACGTGGAATGAACGAAATTGCCAAAGTTTCGAAACGGCAGGAAGAGATTCGAACCCGGGTTCTGCTGTCGACGTTATAACCACTGAACTAACGCGCCCCACAAATATCGTTATCATTATCATAATCACCATTATCATTATCACGATGTTCATCATCGTCCTTTCTGACTCAGATACTAAATGTCATGGAACACGCTCATCCACCATCATGTTCGTATTTGAAAAAAACTTTGTTATGTGATCGGTGAGAGGATGGAAGTCACACACATGATCGTCATTGACCAGCAAAGTGTTAACCATTTTGGATATTCACTGTTTTGATCTTTATTAGATTAACTACTAAATTCGATTTATTCGGTGATTTGAAAAAAGAAGCATTTTAAAAATTAAATCGACTGCAGATATTAATTTAGCTATTCACACACATTTGGATAGCAGTAAACAGGTTTCGCGATAGGCTAAATCAGTTGAGGATGGAGTTTTAATGATTGACCGTACCATTGGTCCGATTTCTCCGGTTGCTCCAATGAATGTCATACCGCTGTATCCCCGTCGACCGGTCGCCCCAGTACGCCCAGTGGTTCCAGGCACGCCCGTCGCTCCTCGCAGTATTGTTGCTGACACTACACATACAACCATCAAGCTTATTCAGCCGAACGAACTACTCGTTGTAACATCACAATAAACGACCTACTGGGGACACATAAATATACGAATACGAGTATATATATATACATATATATATATATATATATATATATATATATATATATATATATATATATATATATTTAAATATAGGTATATATATATATAGGTATATATATATATATATATATATATATTTATTTATTTATTTATATATATATATATTTATATATATATATATATATATATATATATATATATATATATATATTTATATATATATATATATATATATATATATATATATATATATATATATATATATATATATATATATATATATATATATATATATATATATATATATATATATATATATATATATATAGCGTTCAACGTTTCCATTTTCTTTTCAATTAATGTTTGACCAAACATTTAAAAAAATGTGTGTGTGTGTCAGTTGACCAATCTCACCTTGTATGTTGACAGCAAGCACGACGATGCTGAGGACATTTGTCATCACAGCAACTAGAGCAGAACACAACAATGGTTAGAAGCGAGGGGAACAAATACAGTCCAAGACGTGCAACTGAACGAAGGACCAATTACGTCATTATTGCATGGCCAAGACCTTATATTGAACTATTCGTTAGCTTAGCTTCAAGGGTCCTCAAAATCCTTTGTATATTCACCCACTGAAGGCATGGCGCTGGTATTCTATATCGCTGGTATAACGCTGCACCCTTACAACGTAATACCCTTTTAAAAACTAACTACTACACAATCTTACTATAACCCAGCTGGCGTATGTTTGTATGCTATGTTACTTCTCTTAGACGCATTATATGTCGGGCTCAAAACGTTTAGGAGTTTATCTACGACCCTAGAACTATCAATAACGCATTTATGTTTTCGAATATTTCGATCCACTTTACCAGGGCTCCCCGTGTTTAAGAGCTACTCACATAACATGTTCACGAGAGGGCGTTATAACGAAATAATTCGTGTATGTTATCAATGATTGCCAACAGATTTTCGTAGAATGATGCAACAGTTTGATACGGGGAGTCCACGCCAGACCGAAACATTAAATGTTGTTATATACTACAAGCAAAATAGCCCAACCCCCTGGACCGGATAAATTCAGTAATTCGCACGTGATTTAAAAATGTCAGTATGCACAACATTATATCAGAAATGTCCATCTATGCCTTGGTACATGGAGCTGCCAGGCAATATACTTATGGCTTCTTGAAACTGCAACGTAATGGTTTTATAATACTGGCCTTTAAATTAACGTCTAGCGACGCCTTGGCCTTGTATTACGTAACTTGGGTCAAATGAAGAAAGAACTCATGACGTTGTCAACAACTGTACGTAACTCTTCTCGTAGCGTTGTTTTACGTAATAACTACAAATGTTAATTCGATTGTTCGTAGAAAGGGTAATAGGAGGGTTAATTTCGAGAAAAAAATAAAGCTGAGACGAACCGATCGTGGATCGTAGATGAAACCCCGAAAGTTTGACGCCTGAAAAACATAGCATATAGGAGGATTAGCATAACATAGAAACATACTCACGATTGATTACAATAAGAAGTATAAACTGAGCGTGTGTCGCTATACGGCTGAACTCGCCACGGTGTCGCAGTAGAAGTTACTTAAACTCACCTCCGCAACCCACAATCCGGTTGACAGTGTGTCAAAACAATTTACTGTCACACTCGGTTGCTGGTAGCGTCCTTCACCCTGTCGTGCAGTGGTGGTGATGTTATGAATGGCGCGACCTATAATTGGCCACTGCGCCGATGCGTCATCAGCTGGTCCCGTTTTTAAGCGAGCAATACATCAAGTTTGAATGGCAACAACTATGTCAACAACATAAATTGAACTACCTAGCGGGTGAGCTCTGTGAGTGTCAAGCCTGTCCTTTCTGTAGGGTAGGATGGGGCAAGGAGTCCCCCTTAAGAGACAATTATTATAGTTTATCATAAACGTATTATGTTGTGGTATCTCTGCCATCACATGATTGCTGTGCGATTGCATCATGTACTACCAACACTACCAGTATGTACTATATTGTCCAGACGGGGCGTCTTGTCCCAAGCCTGGGACAAGACCCCCTTCTATGGGATATGAAGCTCCCCGGAACGTCCAAACATGCAATAAACATGCATCAATATACAGTCACCCTCGGACTCACATTTAGGGCAAATGAAATAACTCATAGTGGGGCGGCATAAACCAAAATATCCATTACATTGTGCATTTTGTGATTAAAGCACTAAATGAGGTACACATGTAGACACTTATAAACATGTATGGATATTGCGCCATCGCAGATTTGGTATATGACAGTTGTGGCAGCCATTTTACAAAATGTCCGCCTTCGGTTACTGTTATTTTAGATACCTGCCCAACTGGGGAGGTATGCATGTTGACAGTTTAGGTTAATTCCCTGATGAAGGTCCAAGGATGCTTAGGGATGAGCAAATTGTTGGATTTGTACAGGGAAAAATCTGTCTAATTGGACGAAGTAGACTAATTAGGCAGGGAGGTTCCAAATGGAAGCTAATGTTGAATGTAGATAACAATAAATTGCTTGGCACCTGGTAGTAGTTGTTGTAGTAGTAGTAGTAGTAGTAGTAGTAGTAGTAGTAATAGGAGTAGTAGTAGTAGTAGTAGTAGTAGTAGTAGTAGTAGTAGTAGTAGTAGTAGTAGTAGTAGTAGTAGTAGTAGTAGTAGTAGTAGTAGTAGTAGTAGTAGTAGTAGTAGTAGTAGTAGTAGAAGTAGTAGTAGTAGTATTAGTAGTAGCAACAGTAGTAGTAATAGTGGTTGTTGTTGTAATAGTTGTAGTAGTAGTAGTAGTAGTTGTTGTTGTAGTTGTAGTAACAGTAGTAGTAGTTGTTGAAGGTGCGTGACAAAGTGATCACGACTGCCGCTGTAGATAACATAGATCTCAACCCCAGTGCAACAACAGCGAAGGAATCCTTCCATGGTTCTGCTATCTCCCTCCTACAGCATCCCTCTTTCGCTAGTGAAGGAGTGGGTCGAAGCATTGTCATCGTTGGAGGATCTGACGATAAAACTGGGAGAGAAGATAACATATATTGGGCCGCATTTCATGCCAGCCGCCAACCACCAGAAGCTCGTACAATCTGCCCCACCGCCCTGTTTCTGCTTCCTGGTCTGCTACAATGCCCCAGCACTCACTGAATGTCGTGGAGAATGCCGTGGATCATCTGATTCCTGGCCAGACGCCAGTAGTCACCTTCGAGCAGCCACTGTTTGAATGGTCAAGCAAATTCAATGGAAGTGGCCGGAGAACTAAGACGAAAACAAGTTGGCGGTGATGTTTGAAGACGCTGGAGACTGGCTGCAAGGGAGTGTCTGTGTGCATGCACTGGTGAAAGCCGACGACAGGGACAGCCGACTCCTTCTTACGAGCAGCCCACTATGCCCGCACAAGGAGAGCTCACTAAATCACTGAGGCAGCACTATACATCCTGAAACACCGTGCCGTTGACCGCTACTGTCTGAGAGAAGCTGAGGATGCAGAAGATCTGCCGGACATTGGAGTTTAGTGCCGTCAGAGAGAAGACGTACACCAGTTTCAGTACTGGGCAACCGTCCTGGAACTAGAGGTGTTGGTGTTGGTCTACGCGCGTTTTCTGCGGCAGGCATCATTGATGATGTTCCTTGACGCTCTGACAGAACTAACCCCTGGTTCCATGCCTTAGACCGCAGCAACTATGCCGCCTATCCCTGTTCACTTGACGGAATGGCTGAACTCCAAACAAACCACCTAGAGGTAGCCAGGAAATTCAGGGAAGGAAGCTTCACCGTACAGAAGACGGAGAAGGTGTTCTCTACGATCGCGACCAGGCACATGAACAGAACAACACCAACATCAAAGGTGATGGCGGAACAGTTGGCCTTACTGGCAACCCCAGCGCCCTGCTGCGTTGGATGGTTGCCTGGACTAGAAGTTGCTAAGGCTATAGACGAGTTCCAGGATGGGGACGAGCATAGGGGAAGGCGAGTAGACACACGTCATAGGGGAAGGCGAGTAGACACACGTCATAGGGGAAGGCGAGTAGACACACGTCATAGGGGAAGGCGAGTAGACACACGTCATAGGGGAAGGCGAGTAGACACACGTCATCACGACACAACACTAAGTGTTCATACCTCATTTGCTAAAAAGATGTCCGCTCCCTTGTCAGCGTGATAGAAGGGCTTAGCAACCCCTTTGAGGAAGATAGTATGGATCTGGTTGTCCTCGACACAAAGGAAATAGCAGGTCCTGCTTCGGTTGCGAGTGTCCGAAATGTTAAGATTGGCCAAGAGCAGTTTCAGGCTTTCCACCAGAGAAAGCCTGGTGGAAAGAACCAAGCCGATGTATGACGTCATTCGTTGAAACAAACTGAATGTGTTCAGTAATTCCACTCCGAGAAGTGTGAACAAAGAGAAGCAGCAGGTGGCCACTCTCAAGAATGACTTCCAACTGTTCTCGCGACTGTACATCGGTTGCCAGATGAGAGGTGGAAACCTTCAAGAGTTCTTTCGACATAAGAATCAGGTGTGTCCTCCGGCACTCTCTGATGGAAAAAACCTATGAATATGAACGAAGAGTGATCTCCTCATATGCTTGGAAGACCTCTCCGACGTCTAGACGGAGGCTCCTGATACCATCAGTACAGTTCTTGATGGAGCATTCATCGTCCAGATGCAGTCAAGAACTTTGATGAATATGCCAAAGATATCTTTATCCCGTACCTGTCCACAAAGCTTCAGACTGCGTCACGCCTGGACCTAGTGTGAAACAGCTACATTGCCGATCCACTGAAAGGCAGTGCAATAGCAAAACGTGGAAACGGAGTGCGCAGACATGTGGTGGCTGCAGCAGCGATACCGGGGAACTGGCAGAACTCACCGAGTGGACAGTAACAAGACATAACTGTTCAGGTTCCTACCAGAAGCTCTCCTCAGGTGATTTGACCAGGAGGAAAAGCTGATGGAGAGGCAGTCCTCAGCAACTCACCACTGCCGGATCTGGCCTCGCTGTTGCTGGATGCATCCCACGTAGCCCAGCATGGCCACCACAAGATAGTGATCCGGATCGTTGACACCGACGTCGTGGTGTTGGCCGTGTCGGTGACCCAGGCACGGGAACTGCAAATGTTCCACGCTCTGACTGGGCGTCACTCCAAGTGGCATCTTGCCCCCAGTAGGCATGATGTAGATATTTCTTAACTCCCGCGTTAATACCAATTAGGGCCTATATTGTGTAACAATAAATGCATACACTAACAGTGAATATAAAACGTCATCAGTGTCTGTCAGTTCAACATTTCAAATATATAGCAAATATACAATTTTTACTTCAGCCATGCAAGAAAACATCAAATGCAGATTTTTTTATAACTGTCTATTTGTCTGCATCTGCTTTTGGGCAGAATATACACCAGGTAGCAGCACTGCATTCATCCATCAGAGACAGACAGAAAGCGCATATAATGTTGAAAATAAAAGAGATGTCTTGCCCCACCGGGACTCTTTGTCCCACCCTACCTTACGGTGTGTATGTGATCGCTAGCGCAGACCGTAAAGTTGTTGCGCCAACCGTGTCAGTGACATTTCCATGAATCACCTACACCGCCACTCCTGATACTCATTGTGTTTTTACAACGCTGTTTGGCGACTGGCTTATTCTGAGTGGGTGCTCTTTGGAGGGTGACTTTCTGTAAGACGACTTGCTTACTTGCTGTGTGTCGCCACACCGTAAATCTGGGTCACCAATTCACTGGTATTTGCTGTAGTGAAGTGAAGTAAAGTATACAGGGCTTCAGATCTGGTAAGTGCAACAGGGCAACTTTTATTCAATATATATTTTCGTAACAAAACAGCTCATCCTCGACAGTCAGGGGTGTAGTAGTACTGCAGATTGACCTGGCAGATAGACCTGTTGAAACTTGGATTTGTCAGTTTATCACACGCAATGTGTGGATCATTTGTAGTTAGTCCCACTTACAGTCTTGGTCGATTTGTTTTGTGATCTAGACGTCCCCCCCCCAAGAGCGTTCCCATGAATTGCTCATCATTACCCGTCCGACCAGCGGCGATGGGTCCACTGCCAATTAAAGTTAAGTTCCCGTATGTGAGCCCTGTGATTCTGGGCGAGCAATATTATTGGTTAACACAGTATCTGATACAGTCAGAAACCCGGGCGGCGAGGGTATATTTGCCAGGGGTACTGATACAGTCAGAAGGCCGGGCGGCGAGGGTATATTTGCCAGGGGTACTGATACAGGCAGTAACCCGGGCGGCGAGGGTAGATCTTCCAGGGGTACTGATACAGTCAGAAACCCGGGCGGCGAGGGTGGAATAGCGAAGCTACATATCTGAATCTGAAACAATATTCTCAACTCTTTTTAAGCCTATCGAGAAAACAGCGAGTGTAAACACACTGTCTTTACATTACAGTTGCAGTGATGAAGACGGCGAAAACACTGTGTATCGTCGTATTACTTGCCGTTCTACAAGGTGAGACTAATCTATGTTGAAGATAACACATTAACATGTTATTATCTAATTCAACATTCATTCAACACAACGTAGAGATAATGTCCAGATATATATACGTATGCATTTCTGAGATATATTAATTCTCCATTACATGTGCAACGGTCACTCATGTTGGTGGAATCGATCGATAAAATGTGATAAATACATCGATCGTTGTAAAATAGAGGCATGGAAATAGACAATCCACATTCGACTACTGATATTTGCACTAAAATGGTTTATATTAAGTGGTATAAGTAATACAATGTGTGTGTGTGTGTGTGTGTGTGTGTGTGTGTGTGTGTGTGTGTGTGTGTGTGTGTGTGTGTGTGTGTGTGTGTGTGTGTGTGTGTGTGTGTGTGTGTGTGTGTGTGTGTGTGTGTGTGTGTGTGTGTGTGTGTGTGTGTGTGTGTGTGTGTGTGTGTGTGTGTGTGTGTGTGTGTGTGTGTGTGTGTGTGTGTGTGTGTGTGTGTGTGTGTGTGTGTGTGTGTGTGTGTGTGTGTGTGTGTGTGTGTGTGTGTGTAGTCATGTGGTATCAATGGTGTGATTCGTTGTAATGTTCGGATCAATATTTCCGGTTTAAATAATGTACCCGTGTACGCGTATGGATGAGTTGAATAGAGACTGGATACATACAGTTTGTCGTTGCAGACGCTGTGGGGCACACTGGCGAGTACTGGCCTTATCGATACAGGGGACCAGCGGGAGTGAGAGGCAGAACAGGCGCCACAGGCATGCAAGGTCCAACGGTAAGGCGCACATTGTGTGAGAACTGATCCAGTGGCAGAGCCATCAGTTGTAGTGCACACTCAGAAAGAGTTGTCTACCCGTGTAGTTAATTTGGTCGTCCTCTCCTTCTCTGACCAACATTTGTCCACCATAATGCTTGCTTGGTTTAGTCATGTATAGTGTAGAATGCGTCAAGTTTACTTTCTTGACTATAATGGTGACCGTCGAAAATGACAGTTTGCCGTCGTAATGTGACCCCTGTGTGCGGATTTGGAAAATTGTAATACGGTTATTTGTATTGTTGTTGTTGTTGTTGTTGTCACTGCCGGTAGATTCAAATTACATCAGTCGTGATCCCAGTGTCAGTCACTAGACAACAACTAACCGCACTCAATTTAAGGGTATTCGATAATAACACAAATTACTTCTACCGGAATCCGAGGGTTTATGTTGCGCCACCTATCGTATAATTGAGTAAGTTAGCTTACACACTCCCCGACAGTGGCGCCCCTCAGCATATCATCACTGCGACAACTTGATTATACATTCGAAATGAACAGTTGCGGAGTGGTATAAAGTATTGTTTGGCCGGGCAACGTTATTGTTGTCTGCACATTTTTACGTCATCGCAACTGGCACTTACGTAACGTAACATAGTTTTCGATAAAAGAACTATTATTTTTCTAGAAACCATTTCTATGCAAACACTATCCAATTGTATGCAACTGAAAGTGAAAGATTTCCGCATATGAAATGTAAGTTCTCGCAGTGGTGAAATGGTGAGTGTTGCCACTAATAGGAAGTTTGAATTGCGTATTACGATGACGCCGTTTTTAGTTGAGTAGGGGAAGGTTGTCTATTCTATATTGACCCTTAATCACTGCACTGAGCAGAATAAAACCGATACATTCACAGTTAGCAATGGTGCAATGCAGGTACTCGATGTATATTATAAGTGCGCACACTCATCCCCCCAAAGGGAAACATTCGGTGAATTACATAGCAATGGAAACGAAAATGTTTAAAATTGGGAATCGGTGCAATTGAGAAAAACTGGATTATATGTTGAACCACTGTGTCGCCTATATTGAGGTTCAATATAGGAAACATATGGATCAATATAAGAGAAATTCCCAGTGAGTATCTTACTAGCTACAATAATTCGCACAACTACATGAATGGAATCTCTGAAATATTGCTTTTATCTCAAATAATACGGAAATATTTGCACACGAATGGCCAGTTCCTTAATTATCTATTTAGATGCGAACATCACTACAATTCTCAGAAATTTTCATCGTTGGCTTTAAAGGCTTTTCGATAGTCCCATATTGAACTCATCTGTAACATTGATAGGGTAGACTGGGGAAGGTTGTCGCATTTTTTTTCTTTTCCTGTTTTCTTATTTGTAATAATAGTTCCCGAAGTTCTGTTGTTACTAAACTTAACTTTAATTAATGTATACTGGATATTAATAATATTGGGACTGTTTTATTTAAAATATGATACTTAGGTCGTTCAAAAACGCTCTCTCCTGAGACAAACTTGGGTTGTTTGTCATATCGTGTTGGTTGGTTGTCACAGAATATGGGGTTGCTTAGACAATGGGGAAAATGTAATATGTTCATGTCCATTAATAACACAAAGTTTTTATTAAGTAATACTGGAACAAAATGTCACAATTCTTTCTTTTCTTACAAACAACCTTCTTCTGCAGTGTATTACAGTCCAGATTATTGAAGAATAACACAAATGTTAGAATATTATGATTATACACGCGTGTAGGGCTACAAGAGACTCTTCTTCAAGATATTGCCTTAAGTAAACACAACCCATAAAGTAATAACCAAAAGTCACTGTAGCCACGTAGAGGCAACAATTAACGAATGTCCTAATTGTTGCCTGAGTCACTTTAATCACAATAGTGGCATACCTACACTGACTGTCCTGGAGTGCAAGCCTCGTGGGCCCACATTTTACATTGAGAGCATTGAGCCCAAACCTCTTCAGATCGGACCGGCTATTCGAGTATAGTACTAAGCGTACGAGGCAAAAGTATTCTGCTAGAGATTCATCAGGTTAGACTTGGCTGGGTCTCCGAAGTTTCATCTTCAAATGTTCTTTACCCTTTATTGGTTCAGACTTCTTTTTTTTGAGTGAACAAATCCTTCTTTAAATATTTCTCGGATAGACTTTTTTATTTTGTTCTTCGAGTGCATGCTTCCTACTCTCCAATGTCTTCGAGTAAGGGCTGGAAATCAGGAGTTCCGACTGACCCACGCGCTTAGTGAGCTTGTTACGGGTAAACTGCGGGAGCGGCGATACTATGATCGGGGTGATGAATGTAGTAGCTGGTTCGGGACGAATTAAACAATCGTCCTGCTCACCATCTTCCCCAAGTTTCGAGTAGCACACAGTCAGATGTGTTCTAGCTTGGTAATCTTCCCCGTACGTCATCACACGGGACTCAGCAATGACATGAATTTTGCAATTGAGTGCATGTGACATCCAGATGATTTCTAATTTTCCTATAATTTATGTTTGATGTGCCTTGCTTCCAATCCTCTCAGCTAAGGATTTGAACGCCAATCCACGCGCAAGGTCTGCATTAATGGCTTCTACAGAAATGTCTTCTACTTTTTTAACATTGACACACATATAGCTGATAAGTTTCGCCTGCAGGGAATCAGCTTCATTTGAGGATAGGATCAGTTAATAGTCTTCCGAGCGTTCATCAGCGCCGACATCATTATTGCTCGGTGGATTTTCGCTGTCGTTCGGAGCGTCGCAATTACCACAATTGCATGGAGCGTCGCAAGTACGACTGTTGTATGGAGCGTCGCAAGTACGACTGTTGCACGGAGCGTCGCAAGTACGACTGTTGCAAGGAGCGTCGTAAGTACGACTGTTGCATGGAGCGTCGTAAGTACGACTGTTGCATGGAGCGTCGTAAGTACGACTGTTGTATGGAGCGTCGTAAGTACGACTGTTGTATGGAGCGTCGTAAGTACGACTGTTGTATGGAGCGTCGTAAGTACGACTGTTGCATGGAGCGTCGTAAGTACGACTGTTGCATGGAGCGTCGTAAGTACGACTGTTGCATGGAGCGTCGTAAGTACGACTGTTGTATGGAGCGTCGTAAGTACGACTGTTGCATGGAGCGTCGTAAGTACGACTGTTGCATGGAGCGTCGTAAGTACGACTGTTGTATGGAGCGTCGTAAGTACGACTGTTGCGTGGAGCGTCGTAAGTACGACTGTTGCATGGAGCGTCGTAAGTACGACTGTTGTATGGAGCGTCGTAAGTACGACTGTTGCGTGGAGCGTCGTAAGTACGACTGTTGCATGGAGCGTCGTAAGTACGACTGTTGCGTGGAGCATCGTAAGTACGACTGTTGCACGGAGCATCGTAAGTACGACTGTTGTATGGAGCATCGTAAGTACGGCTGTTGCACGGAGCGTCGCAAGTACGACTGTTGCATAGAGCTTCGCATTAAAATTAAACAGGAAAGCAGATTACGATGAAGCTGTTTGGTGCAAAATAGTTTAAGAACATTCAAAATTAACTATTGGATTAGTTTACCGAAGTCCAACCATAAACGAAGAGGATAACACAAAAATACAAAATGCTATAAAGGAAATTAGTAAAGGGGAATGTATCATAATTGGAGATTTTAACCATGGACACATATAATGGAAATCTCTAGAGAGTACAGGGGGTGAGGACCAACAATTTCTATTTTTAATTCAGGACAGCTTCCTTACTCAGCACGTGCTAGAACCAACCAGAGGAGAAAATGTATTATATATAGTTTTATCATTAAAAAATTTTTTTTCGACAATATAAAAATACATGAACCATTGGGTAACAGTGATCACAATCAAATACATTTTGACATCAATGTAAAATCAGAAAGTAAAAATAAAAAACGTATAGGACAAACTTCCACAAAGGTAACTATAAAGATATGAGAAAATACTTAGCAAAGCTAAATTTGAATAACATGCTGATGAACAAGACCACAATTGAATGTTGGAATATTCTAAAATATGAAATTGAGAGTATCATCGATCAATTTGTTCCCTTAAAAAAACAAGGAAAACGGTCTACAAAGAAACACTTGTCAAAAGAAGCTATTAGAAAAATAGTGTTTAAGCAAACTATGTGGAGGGTTTATAGGCGTCCCAGAAAGGATGAAGACTATGCAAATTATAAAGAGGCACTTAACCTAGCTAGGGTATCCTTCATGAAACTAAAATATGGAGTTCAAATATATACACATTGATATCTAAATTGAGGCTTTTTAACACACGTTGTAGGGAAGTGAAACATGGTAAATTAACAAAGGAGACAACAGAAAGTTAGATACATTTTTATCAAGTCCTTCAGACGAATCCTACAAATTCGACGGCCATACGTTGTATCAAATCGAGATATTATCGCAAAAACAAAATTGAAGGCAATCAGCACCGAGGTCAAGTTAAGAAGATGGAAGTGGGTAGGACATATCCTACGAATGGACAAGAACAGCAAATGTGAGTCGACATTGACCTGGACGCCCGAAGGTAGAAGAAAGGTTGGTCGACCAAAGACAACGTGGCGATCAACTATTGAAAATGAAAGACGCATACTGGGGTGGAACAGCTGGAACGAAGCCAGACGTGTAGCAGCTGACAGAACAAGATGGAGGAGATGCACTTCGGCTTGATGGGCCACTGGGCCCGAAGAGGATAGGTGAGGTGAGGTGACTTAACCTAGCTACAGCTGAAATTTGAAAATCTAAAAGAACCTTTAAAAAAAATTAGCAGGTAATATAAAAAATGACAGCAAGAGTTTCTATGCTTATGTAAGGAATAAACAGAAAGTTCAAGTTAAGGTCGGACCACTGGAAAACAACAGGGGAAACATAATTTCAGACGGATTTCAAATGGCAGAGGTCCTGAATGAGTATTTCAGCTCAGTTTTTACCACAGAAGATATAAGCTCACCAGTTCCATTTAGTAAATTTGAACGCAATAAATCAGAACATTTAGGGCACTTATTTGGAAATCCTGAAATTATAGCAAAGAAAATTAAGAAGATGAAAGATAATAAATCACCTGGAGTTGATGGGATACCACCAAAACTGCTTAAGGAAATTGTTGAGCAAATTAGTACACCACTTGCAAAATTGATTAACTTGTCACTAGAAGAAGGAATAGTTCCTTCAGAATGGAAAGAAGCAAACATTACACCACTATTTATGAAGGGATCGAGGAACAAGCCAGAAAAGTAGTTTAACACCAATATTATGTAAATTACTCGAAATATTCATTAGAGACCACTTGGTGGAATGCCTTGTAAAAGATAAATAAATAAATTCATCTCAACATGGGTTCCTAAAAGCAAGGTCATGTCTAACCAATCTCTTATGTTTTTTTGATGTGGATGTTGTCTACTTAGATGTTCAGAAAGCTTTCGATAAAGTGCCACATCAAAGATTTTTATTTAAACTAAAAGCCTCTGGCATAGGTAATGATGTAATTAACTGGATAGAAAAGTGGCTTACACACAGAAGACAGAGCGTAATGGTAGACGGTGAGATTTCAAACTGGAAATCGGTTTTGAGTGGGGTACCACAGTGATCAGTATTAGGCCCTATACTGTTTTTAATATATATATATATATATATATATATATATATATATATATATATATATATATATATATAATTTATATATATATATATATATATATATATATATATATATATTATATATATATATATATATATATATATATATATATATATATATATATATATATATATATATATGATTTGGAAGAAGACAAATCTAGCAAAGTACTCAAATTTGCAGATGACACAAAAGTATTAAGATAGTTAACTAATGATCAATTTACAACAGACTGTCCAACAATTATCTCCATGCTCACCTTTTTGTAGGCTTCGCTCCACCCGCCATTATGTAGGATCAGATTACTTTTTAGTGAAAGGACTAGTCGCTAGATGGGGGAACTGTGCGCTATGAGAAAACTTAGTTCAATGTAGGCAACGGTTCAATATAGATAACCTTCCCCTAAGTTAGCAACAATGTGTACGCTTTTCATATACATTGTTGGTCGATCGACTTATTTCGTGTATGTGATCATAAATATACATATACCACTAAAATTACTTCACAATATTCATGCATAAATATAAGATTATGACATTTTGTGACGAGAACCGTGACATCATATGACGTCGTGAGCGGGTTGAGTTACGGAGATATCGTCAACTAGTCACTACAAACGTACTGTTAATCAATTATTTAAAGCATATATTTCTTCTACTTCTTGACACTGAAATTTCTGAATCCACGATTACGTTTTCGGCGGCGTTGACTGCCGCCTCTATGTAAGCGAGTAGAATGAGGCGTCGTACGCTGCCCAGTGAAGGGACGACAACAACGGGTGTCATGCTGTACCAGTTGTGTTGTGTTTTCTTGCCGTAGGGTTACACGGGACGGGTGGGTCCGACCGGAAGAAGAGGCCCTAGGGCAAGTATCCACTAAACCCATCCGCAAAATTGCATGTATGCCGAGCCTGTCAATCAATGTCCCAATGATTTGTTCTCATCCAACCAATGTATCGACATTGCATCTTAAACGGTACATACTAATTCAGGGGATCTTAAGGGCATAAAGCCTGATAAAAAAATCACACAATTCTCTCTGTCACTCTGTCTGTCTGTCTACCTGTCTCCTCTTCACCTCTCCGTCTTTCCGTCTCTCCATCTCTCCTTCTCCCCGTCTCTCCCTCTCTCCATCTCTCCGTCTCTCTGACTCTCCGTCTCTAAGTCCATGTGAAGGAAGTGCAATAAAGGCTCTCCCGTATGAAATTATGTTACGATAATGTATTACGGATAAGACATTTGGCTTCCGGGGCAACACCACGTTCGGCCAGCGCTGGGAGACAATAAGGTAACACTGAATGCAATATTTGGCATGCAAATTTATATAAAAAAAATTACAAAACGAAATTGGACAGCAATTGTTACGCTCAAATTGAAACACGTTTCTGTTTGGTTTTTAATACGGTGCTTCGTAGAAATGGTTTGCATGTTTTGCAGGTTGCATTTATTTATGTTTTGTTACACTTTACATGTGTGATTGTGACGATCAACTTTATAGTTATTTATTTATTGTACTATGTCTTTAACAGGGCCCGACAGGTCAAATGGGCGGCACTGGTCGAACTGGTCCTGACGTAAGTATGTCTAGATATTGTTGTGTATCGGCAGAATGTTTTCTTTCATAGACAATGACGTGAGTACACCATTATGTAGAAGATGCAATGTATTTCTTGGAGATACAACTATGTTGCCCACAAAAAGGAAAATGTTCTGTGAAAAATATATGTAGATCGTTCAGTCAGGGTAATAGCAACTCATAGCATAAGTTGCTATACGGGCATATGAGGTTGTAGAACATTCAGACAGAGTATAAGCAACGGCAAAGGTACCTCTTTGGACAGGCATGTGCGGGGTTTAGAATATTCAGTCAGAGTGTAGGCTACTTACAACGTAGCCTATTGTACGGGCATGTTCAGGATGTAGAACATTCAATCAGAACATCAGCTACTCACAACGTAACATACATTACGGGCATGTTTGGAGGGTGGAACATTCAGTCAGAATATCAATAACTCACAGCGTAACCGACTTTACTGGCATGCGCGGGATGTAGCAAGTTCAGTCAGAGTATCAGCTGCTCATAGTGTAATCTGCCACACGGACATGTGCCGGGTGTAGAACATTCAGTCAGAGTATACGCTACTCTCAGCGTACCCCAGTGAACGAGCATGTCCATGATGCAGAACATTCAATCAGAGTGTAAGTTATTCACATCATAACCTATTGTAAAGGCTTCTGCGGGGTATAGAACAATCAGTTAGAGCATTAGCTACTCTAACCTACTGTAAGGGCATGTGCGGGATGTAGGACATTCAGTCAAAGTGTAAGCTAATCACTGTTTATCCCTTTGTACGGGCATGTGAACAGTCTAAGAAAATGTGTTTAATAACACACAGTATGGCACAAATGTATGTGGGTATTGCCAAATAAACATTTATATTGACATATGGACATGCATGATTGTATTAAATTATAATTTGAGGTGCTCTTATGTCTTTCTGGGCTTATATTCCATTAGGGTTATTTTGGACCCATTGGGCCTCCAGGAAAACCGGAAGGGGCCACCGGAGCTATGGTAAGTCTGTCAAACCAGCAACGTAACTTCCGTCGATGTCAACGTTGCTCAAGATGTGACAACTTTAGAAAACAAAAAAATAACCCACATAACTATCGTATATGAGCTACGTTATTCCACTTTGGCAGACACATAGCAAAATAATTCAACAACCTATCGTTATGTATGTATGTATGTATGCATGTATGTATGTATGTATGTATGTATGTATGTATGTATGTATGTATGTATGTATGTATGTATGTATGTATGTATGTATGTATGTATATATGTATATATATATATATATATATATATATATATATATATATATATATATATATATATATATATATATATATATATATATATATATATATCCATCCATCCACCACCCATCCACCCATCCACCCACCCATCCATCCACTGAATATAATCTCCGTTGTATCTTACCTGTTTATGTCGTCCAGGGTGCAACGGGTTCAAGAGGGTCGACGGGACGAGCTGGACCAACTGGCGAAAAAGGACGACTACCGGAAAACTGCCCTAACGGTAAACCCGTGTATACGTTAGAATGTTGCCTTTTAGCCGGCGATCGAAAATCAAATAGCGTCCAATAGATAGTGTTCGCCTCGCATTGCAACCGTGTTGTAGTAAATACTCATATCACCAAATGGTTCGTGATTTGAAAAAAAACTCGCATCGCATTCTACACATCCTTAGGGAATTGTTAAAATTAAAACTGTCCACCTCAATCCATTTAGCCCATCGCGAATCGGATTAGTTGATAATCAGATGTGTAGTGCGTTAACACTTGAAATGATATGTGCAGTCGGTTTAATAAAAGGATGCGTACTTTGGTTAAAACCATCGAAACAATCGACTTTGATCATTAGACAGGGTGGCTAGGGAAAGTGCGAATAGGCTGACGTAACAGTATATACAACCAGACCACTTTTGCCCGTTTTATCGAATTTTTAGCGCATCGGTTGAAAAATTATTAATTTTAATATTTTTTCCGATAATTTCACCAAAATTAAATAACAAATTTGCACAAACGAGCTGGTATGTCGCGTGTGCAACCTTTCACATACGCAGTGCAATTGTGTCTATTTCACTCCCATAAGCGGCACCAAGTTTCGTCCTTGGTTCACCACAACTCATACTGACCAGTATGGTCATTCGATGCAGGTTTCCCGGACGTTATTACGCTGGTCTGGGACGCCCTTCTCACATTCTGGTTGACCGTCGCCACAGCCTACGTCGTCATAACCCACCACCAAGGCATGAAGGAATGAAATCCAACTCAGGAACAAACCCAACGCACGAAGAATGTCTCGAGAATCTTTGCCGACAACGGAAAAGGCACGGAGAAAACAAGAAGGATTGTCATGCCCATTTCATAATACGCTTATGCTTATTATTAACCAAACAGCTAACTTTCCGTACCAAATTGAAAGACATTAATGCTCAGGATCGCTGTTTTCAAATTGACTATAGCCACGAAGAACTGCACGTACATAAAGCATTATATTGTTTTCTTTATTGCTGTAACTATTAGACGTGTAGCTCACCACTTTTCGTCATGTCATGGTTATTGACCTGTCTTCAGATCATATAATCACGTGATACTCACTTTGAATAAACTGACACAATATATTCTAGATTCTGTTTGTTGGCCGCTGTCCGCGGGGCGTTTCCTAGGGGCGTTTGTGATGTCATTTATCTTCAGTCACGTGTCTGTATCAGCACATATAATACTAGACAATAATATGGAATATTGTCAGGGAAAAATATTTAACTTGCTATGTGGGCTACAATATGAGTTTTCTATATTGTTAGCCTATTTCCTCCCACTAGACTGGTTGCCTGCTTTACATACTTAATTAGTCCTCTTTGCTCAAGGTAGAACATCGGGCCGAAACGACTCTTTTCCAACGCAGCCTGTTATTTGCTGCTTTCTTCATCTCTTTTCAGGAAGTTGGTGTCGTTTCTATGTAGTCATGTGTCTAGATCTGCATAGATAATACAGCGCAATAATATTGCATGTTGTCGGGGATAAAATAGTTTAACTTGCTATGTGGACTACAATATAATTTAACTACATTGTTATATCATTTCCTCGCCTTTAGTCTAGTTGCCTGCGTTGCCCTAGTATAATTGGTCATAGAACCAGGCTACGTCGTCGTGACGTACGATGTGACGTCAGTATTGTTTGGTGCCTACATAATTGGGAACTTGCTAGTTCTCTTCTTCTTTCTACAGTACAACGTGAACATCATCTAGTCGAGGACAATTACGTAGGGCTCCTTTCGCTTTGATGATCTTGGCACACGGTACTGTTATTTAGAAAACACATCCATCGGCCATTTCATATGGCTGTTTTATGAAGGAGTTCGTAACCCAACATTTTCGTGAAAATAATCACGGAGGCTACTGGTGGGGCCACACGGTGGACCGGGAAACAACTAACCCAAAAGAGAGGCCGTGTGTTACCACTTGATCACCAGGGTACGCTACCATCAACTCAACCATCCGGTTCCATACGCCGGAAAAAAAATCCAGGTGTTTGTGCGTTATGCAGATGATTATCACATCATTAATTGAACATTTCGGATGTGCGGGTATTCACCATTGTGTAAGTCGAACATCTCATGCGGAACACATCACGTCAACCATGTCAATAGCTCCGTTAGAAAAGCGCTGCCGGTATGTCAGTTGACTGTTTTTGAGCCTGCCACTCAGGCTGAAATCAGCAACCTGCTGCGGTCATTGCAGGTGAAATCGTGTTAACTTGATCCCATTCTGACATGGCTTCTCAGATACTGTGCGCGTGGGATGGTTCCTTTGCTCACGGCTGTGATAAACTTTTATATGAGATCTGGCGTAGAAAAAAGAGCACGCCAGGCTACTACTGAACAAAACGGACCTGGACAAACCGGTTCTGAATAACTACATACCCTTGTCGAATCTGCCCTATTTATCTAAGATAATAGAACGTGTTGTAGGAGCGAGACCGTCGGCTCACCCGTCAGAGCAAAATCTCAGCGTGCCCTATCAGAGTGCATACAAACATAATCACAGCATTGAGACGGCTTTATTATGCATGCAGAACGACATCTTGAAAGCCATTAATAATCAAAAAGTCACTATTCTGGTGTTGCTTGACCTTTCGGCTGCATTTGACACTGTCGACCACAAAGTATTGTTGCGTAGGCTATCACAAGATCTGGATGTGGCCCGTTATGCGCTAAAATGGTTCACATCATATATGAGTGAGATAACTCAGGCCGTTCACATACATGATGCATCATAACCTGTCCGTCCACTTGCAAATGGTGTCTCCCAAGGCTCGGTGTTTTCTGTATACACAATGCTTGTTGCCAAGATCATCAGCAAGTACACACAAACACATACTCTCTTTCTCTCTCCTCTCACTCTCTCTCTCTCTCTCTCTCTCGCTCTCTCTCTCTCTCTCTCTCTCTCTCTCTCTTCTCTCTCTCTCTCTCTCTCGCTCTCTCTCTCTCTCTCTCTCTCTCTCTCTCTCTCTCTCTCTCTCTCTCTCTCTCTCTCTCTCTCTCTCTCTCTCTCTCTCTCTCTCTCTCTCTCTCTCTCTCTCTAGGATATCTAGCGTTCAACGTACTTGACCACTCCAACGTACTAGAACATTGGACCAAATGATAATAAAAAAACATAGCCTTATTGTGTTATAGAAACATCAACGATGGATAGCAACACCAGGACGCACCACCAGAAAGAAAACAAAACTGCACATTTTTTGGGGCACCAAATGCATTCATATACTACTCAATGCAGATGACACCCAATTTCCTGAAACTGAATGATGACAAAACGAAGGTCATTATCTTCGGTTCTCCAAAAAAATCTAGCTACATGTAGTACCCATCGGCGATAGTTTGATCACGGTGTCTCATAATGTGCGGAAACTTGGTGTACAGTTCGACGATACCATGACAATGGAGTCACATATTACGACGGCATGCAAATCTGCAATCTACCATCTAAGCTATATTGCTAGGATTATGCGCTTCCTAAAGTGCAAAACAGCAAATTGTGCATATATATATATATATATATATATATATATATATATATATATATATACATTGGATCGCCCTTTACATGGATGCCGACAGCTGGTCGTACGAACTACTGCCGCTAAACGCTACATTCTGAGCGTTCCTGAATGAACATTGTTCCGAGTGGACTTACAATACCAAGAGACTCCAGAGTCATCTATATAACGTGTGCGCACCATACTGTGTCGCTTATTTACTGCATCGATGTAACGGCATACCTATGACCCCTTTTACAAAGATGTTTGGTACCGATTTAGTCGATAATCGTGTTCGATTGGCTTAAAGGTCTCAGATACGGTAAAATGTAGCATTGTCGAACGAGCCTAGTCAAATTGAACATTTTAAAGTAAGTTTTAAGTGTAAGTTTAATTTAGTTTACTTTTGAATATGCGCATGTATAAGAGTGCCTATTTCGGCAGATTGTGCTGTATTTTGAAATTATTTGTTTTTTTGTGGACACAGTGAAGCCATAGAGAGAGTGGGTTTGGATTTTGTCCGTGATTGAATTATGGGTATTATTGAATACCCGAGCAATGGCATGTCTAATGTTTTTATTTGCCAGTTCAGTGTTTCTACTTTCCGTGTGGATATGTTGTTGACTTCTGGTGCCATGAACGTCAGAATTAAGTGTTATGGTTATATTTTGTAATATTCAGGAAGGTTTCTATTTATATGATAACATGTAATTGTTGTAGTTTAAATATATCTTCCACTTTAAAAAAAAATAGACTTTTTAACAAAGGGTCAGTGTGTGCGTTATGCTGACTGTTTTCATTCTTATTGCTCTCTTCTGTAGTTTTGTTATTCTATTGGGTTGAGATATTCCCATACCAGTATACAGTAGTTGATGTGATGAAGGATTAGTGAGTTGAGTCGTCTTAATAAGACATATTGAAGAATGAACCGTCTTAACTTATGTATAATTACAATCGTACGACAGTTTGGAAGCTATTTTTTTTAATGTGGCTGTTCCATTTAAGATGTTTGTTTATCGTTAATCATAGGAAGTTGAAATAATGTACATGTTCAATTGGTGTATTATTTATATTTAAAGATAATATTGCTGACAACGATGCTCGAGTACAAGGTGAGGACATGAGACAGGTACACGGTTCGTGTACAATAGACACGACAGCGATCGACCCGATCGACAGTGGATCGCCCTTTACATGGATGCCGACAGCTGGTCGTACGAACTACTACTGCCGCTAAACGCTACATTCCGAGCGGTCCTGAACGAACATTGTTCCGAGTGGACTTACAATACCAAGAGACTCCAGAGTCATCTATATAAGGTGTGCGCACCATACTGTGTCGCTTATTTACTGCATCGATGTAACGGCATGTTTGGTACCGATTTAGTCGATAATCGTGTTCGATTGGCTTAAAGGTCTCAGATACGGTAAAATGTAGCATTGTCGAACGAGCCTCTGGGGTGATGTTGAATCACCCGTAAGCTCAGGGCCTATGGCGTGGGAGAAATCCCCGTAAGCTCACCATCTAATCCTAGGAACCTCTGGCGCGGTGTTGATACACGTCTTAGGCCGTCTCTTATGTTTGATTTACTTGGATTACATTACAAACGATAGCACAGTTTTTTAATTACTACTATATGCAAATGTTTCAACATTAACAAGCACTTTGGGATCGTTTATCACGCGTGTTAACTTACATGACATCAGTATTGAGTTAGATAAAATAAACGAGTTGTTTAAAGTACAAACAATTAATCATTGGAAAGTAAAACATATGTTATTCCATTCTCCATAGAAAAAAAAGTCCCAAGATTACCTTTAAAGATAGATAATACACCAATTGGACATGTAAATAATTTCAACTTCCTATCATTAACGATAAATAGCTACATTGATAAAACTTGGAAGGAAAATAGGTTAAGTTATTATGTTTCGTAATAACGCCCCATGTTTTGGCGCTAGAAGTACTGCTTGGACGGAATGTAGACCAAGGTATTACGTATGTTGTCACGCAACTTAACTTAAATTATAAGTTTGTGTTTTATGGAATCATTGAATGTGAATGCACATGTATCCGCGAAGACATATATAAATCGTTGTTCCGAATACATTTGACTAAGTCTATGTCCATCTCGTCGAACTAGAAGACGCCATCGATATTGTGCATTGTGCAAATTTGACTGGCTAATCAGTGAGTAATTCTAAAATATTAACAAGACAGCCTCGCTTATATAACGTTTATATAACGCTGCGGTATCAAAACATTATTCGAGTATATCATAGTTGTCAATGGAGGCAATGCAATGTCTAATGTGTCTTGTCTCTCAAACAGGCCTTCCAGTTTCAAAGATACTACCGGTTTTTTTTCCAGAACAAACATGTCCAATTAACAAACTTCATAAATGTGCTGCTCTCACTGTTATTTTTAGAGAATGTCAATTTAGATAATGAATTAATACGTGCTGTGATGATCGGGTAAATAGAAGAGGAATGTGTTGTAAGGCCAAACTAAACTGTTTCTCTCAAGTCAGAGGAATGTCTTAACTGATACCGTGATGAGGCTTGTTGGTTTTGTATATGTCGTTTGCAATTATAATGTTTGTGACTTCCCTGTGCAAGAATAAGACATATTAGTATGTTTCTGAAAATACAGGACTTCACTCATAATATGTATGCAATGTAATGTTTGTTTAGTCTAATACTTCAGAAAGGAAAGCAAATAATATAGTTACTCAATTTAAATATGAGCTGAGGCAAGCAGTCTTGCATGACTGTCGGCTAGGCATGACCTTGCCAGCATACCATCATAGCCCGTATGTCCTACCAATGTCGTGCATTACATTTCGGTCAGGTAAGACCGGACAGGACAGCATGTTGATCTACATGCGGAGGGTTAGAGCATGTTTATCTACATACGGAGGGTTAGAGCATGGTGATCTACATGCGGAAGGTTAGAGCATGTTGATCTACGTACGGAGGGTTAGAGCATGATGATATACATGCGGAGGGTTAGAGCATGTTGATCTACATAAGGATGGTTAGAGCATGATGATCTACATACGGAGGGATAGAGCATGATGATCTACATAAGGAGGGTTAGAGCATGTTGATCTACATAAGGAGGGTTAGAGCATGTTGATCTACATACGGAGGGTTAGAGCGTGTTGATCTACATACGGAGGGTTAGAGCATGTTGATCTACATACGGAGGGTTAGCGTTCCTGCACGACTGTGCGGTAAGCTCGTCTTCTTTACAATTCTATTTCCTGAGGGAGGGATGGTCAACACGCCTGCACGACTTAAAGTTATGTCTTCGTGGTGTGACGTCTTAGTATATATGGGAAGGGCCAGCGCCTCGCAGCTTGACTGTGAGATACAAACTTCCGGTGTGCTGTGTTAGTCTATGTGATAATGTCCGGTGCCTCGCGGCCCCACGCGAGTGTGCTGTCCTCGTCTTTGTTTTTGTGTGGGCAGAAGGAGGGTCAACAATGATATTAGACTCTTCAGCTAGCCGATATGACATGTCTGCTGTTTGACAGTGCTAAGTAGAGGAACGGTAGGTGAAGGCATTTATTGTTTTTAAATTACTCAAAATGTGTTTCCACTATATTCTGATAGCTTTATGTATTTACTATTCATAAAGTTCACTTTTATAACAATTACATTTTATACTTCTGAATAAATTTTATTAATGGACAAAACATGCTTTTTCCAGTAATATATAATATTTTTCAATCTTTGACGGCCGTTTTCTGAAATCCATGTTTTCTTACATTTGGAATCTGCGAAAGTAAATATGCTTGGCAAATAAGGCTATGGATGTTGTATTCAGCTTATTGTTCTCTACACAACTAGTAGAAAATATTATCAAAACGATAAATTTTGGTAGTTACTGGAAGTATTTATTGCCCAAAAAAATATAATACAAAAACATTTATTAAAAAAACAATAACAACTTTTATTAAAGTTGTTCTACCAGTTGTGTAATAAAATTACTACTGAATATGGTATTGTAATAATATTATAATTATGTGTTTGTTCAACTTGTATAGAATGCATCTTTTCTCAAATTGTCAATATTTCTTCAAAATGGCAACCATTTTTTTACCATGGAAATGTCAACAAATATTAACATCTGTAGCAATCCATAAAAAACTGTGCACGCTATCATTGTATGAAACTACTTTAAATGTCAACATCAGGACAATGTTCACACCTAGTCCTGTACTCTCAAGGAATATAAGTCGACAAATGTACGTCCTGTCTGATGTAAACAAGATAGAAACAGGAATAAGGGAGGTAATGTTTGGACTTACTCTCCATAAATTTATTTCCTACATATTCCTTGATATTAAGTAACACGTGCAGGTGTACAATAAAGATCTATTTCAAGTGCAATATTAAAAAATCAGGACAACGAGTGATGCTCCTCACTTCATCCAAAATAAAGGGACAATGGTTGCTTGACCACCAGACAGGCATATATGTGATACATCTGACAGTGGACAAGACGAAGACCCCGATACTTCACTTATTGACGACACATTTAAGACATTATCAGTGATGTGGTGGGGCGAACTCTAAGAAATTCATGCAGGTAACTTGTGAAACAGACATGACATTCTGCATGTGAACATTATCATACTGATTATCACAAGTTGTGCATCTATCCTGAATTTATGTTGATTTATGTTGAATAAAATATACTACTAAGTATGTGTGTTCTCATTTTGATTAATAACACAAACGTTGTATTAAACAAGTCATTGTGTTTTATGAGAAGATAATTGGAGGTAGGAGTGGTTGTGTTATTTCATAGAATTCCATCATCTCCTGCCATTCTCTCGCACTCTCGGCTGTTCACTTGTGCCCTTTCGAGATCCCTCTTAATATTATTCCTCCATCTTAATATTGGTATTTATCTTCTCCTTTTACCATCCTCTTCTGTTCTCCGTGCTCTCTGTGTCACTCTTATCACTCATTGTCTTGTTCATTGTATTCTGCTCCCCTCTGTCTTCGTTTTCAGGTGTTAATGTCTTAATTCCAATTCTCCTCTTAATCCCCCCATGTTCCGTCGAGCTTCCCTTTTCACGTTACATAGTCTATTCACACAATTAAACACATACATACATACATCATGGGCGTAGCTAGGTACACATTCATGTGAAGCACACATCCAGGAGTGGGTCAGTGTGTCAACTTTTTGAAAGCAAACTAATGATTTGCAATCTTGTGCCTTTTGAAGTAAAAAAATTAATAAAACATACGTACTCCTGCCGAGAAGATAAACATGATCCACCTACTCGACAACCAGCCCTGGTAAAAGGTGAATGTCAACCTTCAGTATATCATATATGGACTTAGTTTTAATGTGCTCGGATTTTTCTGTTTATTAAGATTGTTTACATGTTTCAATTAAACATAGCAGCTAGTTATGTTGTTCATACCAACTAACTCAGCTCAGCCTGAAAGATACACAAACGTTGGGCTGAGTAGTTGAAGGAGAAGCCGGTCTGCTAGACTGTGTCCATCATACTTCTAACTAGTGTTTCTTTACTGGCATGCACAGTAGTCAAGTTAACATAATGTCCTTTGCAGTGAGTGTATCTGCCGTCGGGTGTCTGTGGGCTGATAGCGCTGTGTACATAACTTCCGCTCTGACATATCTTTTGTTATCGCACGTTTCCTTCTTCTACGTCTTTTAGAAGATTTTGCAGTGTTAGAATTAGTGAGTACACTACAGGTTGATAACATATTTACCTTCTGTGGGGCACCTTCGAAAGACACAGGCAGTGGGGTTAAATTGAACAAGTTTCGAAACGACAGGAGATGGTTTCGAACCCTGGTCCCCTCGACCGAACGTCCGACGTTCTGTCACACATCCACCGCGTCCCTATTTGCCATGTAGGCCCTAGTTGCAGCTCATCACGCTGGCCATACCACATTAGTGTTTGATTAAAAGTACTATCTTTAACAACAATCTAAATACCAGGAAACATGTTTAATATAATGCCAACGTAAACCCTCTGGGGTTTCCGTCAACTGTATTACATATTTGCAATGTCGATGTTTCGACTGCGATCGTTTGTCTATTATTTTCCCAGTGTGGATTTAGTCAATATTCGACTGCTTCAGCTGATTCAGGCATTGTCGACGTTTCAAGAAGATGAACATTGAGAGGACGGCGAACCAGAGAGTGAGACACAAATCCCACAGCAGCTTGACGAAGCTCGGGGCGCCATCTGCCGGAAGGGAACACAAACACTGGATACAGAGGCACGACTCTTGAGCAGTTCAAACGCAATAAACAAAATGGATTTTTCTGGACATTAGCTGGAGGCTTCACGGTGGACCGATACGGTTAGAGCAATTAACTGGTCGTTGCCTAGTCAAGTTACACGGTTGTTGACTTTTGGCCCAGAAATTTAGCAAATAATATACATACTCTTTTCATTCGAAAGTAAAAGTCTTACTCAACTATGTCTCAGGC
Organism: Lamellibrachia columna; assembly: GCA_963662155.1. Lineage (NCBI taxonomy): Eukaryota > Metazoa > Annelida > Polychaeta > Sabellida > Siboglinidae > Lamellibrachia > Lamellibrachia columna. The sequence goes on along the minus strand of OY759271.1, from coordinate 13,230,892 downwards.
TCACACACGTTCCTTAAATTAACTTTTATGACAATATATTAATATAAATTAACTATTTCAAACATCGCATTTGATTCCCCCTTATCTACTGGCCTCTATAGTTATGAATCCGTATTTCGAGGCCTTCTTATTTATTGTCCTCTTTTTCAGTTTTAAGTGATGTTCCAATATTTCACACGCACACAAGCATGCACGCATACACGCACTCATGCACATACGCACAGACACACACCATCAAATTAATGTATACCGTACCTTTGCTTGGTAACCGTATAGCTTCAAGCAACGTATTTATTTAGTGCCTCTACAAGATAGCGAATTAACAAAGAAAAACAATAAAATGGGTTACCGTAAGGACAGTTCGTTCCAGAAGGTCCGGTCGAACCAATTGGTCCCGTAACTCCCTTTGGGCCTGTCTTTCCAACGACGCCCTGATGAAAACAACCCAACATGAATTATGATTTAACAAATGCAGCACACTGTTATGTATATAGGTGCGTGCGTGCATGTGTCTACACACACCTTTCTTGTCGCTAGCTGCTCATACAACAAGTGTAATGTTACGGTCGTCTTTAACATCGAAGAAAGGGAAACTGTCTGTCGACTCGAAACGGACCTTTCCCTAACTACATTCAGCGGGTCTATGACACACGACTCACCGTAGCAGCAGCAGGTCCGTGTAACATGGCGCTGGGTCCAGTTGCTCCCGTTGTCCCCTGAAACAAGATATCGAGGCAGTGGCGACAATAGAATACATATTTTATTCGTAATTCACATCGGATGTAATCGTGCACGATTAACGCTGGTTCCTGTGATGATTTTGGCCAGTTTTAGTTGAATATGGTTATAAAGCAGATTCATTAGAACACATTTGGGCGGCCAAAATGCTAGATTATTTAGATATGGTATAGTAGATACAGTGCAAACTGATTTTACAAAATATTGTTTCCAGTGTATTTTTATAAAGACATTATAATCTTATGTAATTCTTCACATCTGGCAACAAAGGAACATTTGTATTAGTCGTGAATTTATGTTATCTGTTTGCCGAAGTTGATATATAGTCGTTTGTCACATCGTCGACTATCATTTTCAGCACACATATGACCGCCCTCCTGTTGTCTGTTTATTATTAGTGTTTAAGTGGCATCGAATTTATCATGTCTGAAAACATATAATAAAGTTTTGATCATGTTTGTATATTATCTTTGTTAGAGAATATACGACAATATGTTACTCCACACATACCTGACTATCATTATGTACTTGCTAGAGATTAACACTCAACAATAAGAAACACTTCGTCAGAAGAAAAGGGGTTAGGTAAAACCTTTTACTTTGGCTGCCCGACTAATGCCTTCGTCTCCTTCCTGTGACGACCATGAACCACCTACCGTGCCTCCGGAAGGACCAGGTTCTCCATTTGCTCCGAGTGGACCCTGTCGGAAAGAATAACAACAACGTGCACTTCTTCCAGGCGAATAATCAATGCATCTGATATCTTTGTCGCATTTGTACAAAACATGACTTAATACATTTGATGCGACCATTAGCATCGCAACAACGTTGACCTCAAAGAGAGGAATCGTTGATAATAATTAGAAATAATCAATGTCAATAATTTAGGTATTGCATAGGATTAGTCAATGACACCTTGTATAGTTACGATCGCATTGTTATGTTAATCAACAATAACTGATTTTCGTCCACGGAATGATATGAATAATGCGACGCACGTTTTGTCTACGATACGGAAGTACGTGTTGTCTACGGAACGGAAGTACGTGTTGTCTACGATACGGACGTACGTGTTGTCTACGATACGGAAGTTAATTAGGAGCCTGAGTACTCGATACTCGAATACGAAGAGTTACTCGCATTCATTAGTATTGGTGATTATACACAATACGTAATGTACTACAACAACAATTCAAGTACTTTATTAATGTGAGACTTTACATATAACCATATTGGTTGACTTAGGAGTTGAAGAAAAGTACTGTATGTTTCCCTTACATCTTCCTCCTCAATTCAGTTTTTTCGGTCGTCTCCTCTTAGAATAATTTCCCGATACATCAACCCTAGCTGGTGTCCACTAGGACATGCTAGCTCAGTTGTGCAAATGTGTAATTTAGGCTTGATGACAAACTATTAAATTATTTTTGTCATAACTACCACATTGGCCACACAATAACTATTTTATGCAGAACAGAATCATTCACGATTCACCAAATGTGTTTTGTCATGCTTTGCTAAATATAATATATTTCAATCAAATCTTGGCTTATCAAAAAAAAACTGTACAAAATTAGACATATTTTTGTATATGTCGCCTCGTGGAATGCCAATGCTAGTTATTACTCGTTCTAAAAAATTATATTCAAGCATTTAATCGCTCTATCCCTGTTTGAAACTTATGCAATCGCTGTAGCGTTGCGTGGTCAAGCAGCGTTTATTACATGGAAGAGCATGGAAATAACTTTTAAGTTAATACTTACTCTTAATCCTGTAGGACCAGGGCCACCCGATCCCGGCCTACCTGACGTGCCTGTACTACCCTTCGGAAATAACATAATGAGACAGACATTTAGATATAAATTACACTCTTATGAATATTTATATACGAGCCGAGTTGCCGGCGTTGGACGGGAGAAAAGGCAGCCATTGACAATCAAGGATGCAGCGTCACGCCCCAAACGTACGTGAACGTTTGGCGTAGATCACGTAACCCGGAACAATCGTAGAAAATACACATAACTTTGTTAACAAGTGTACGTTATTAAGAACTCCTATTGTTCTGAGGTACGTAATCTACGTCAAAAGTCCACATAGTTTCCTTCATAATATCTCCACCCCCGGGTATTAAAAAAAGTCGGCCCCATACACGCGAAACTGACGGAGATATGAGGGAGCAGATAAACAGACAGACATACAGACAGACAGATATACAGACAGGGAGCAGATAAACAGACAGACAGACAGCAAACATACAGACAGACAGACAGACAGACATACATACATACAGACAAACATACAGACAGGCAGACATACATACATACAGACAGACAGCAGAGATACATATATACAGACAGACATACATACAGACAGACAGACAGGAAATACGATACCAGTCGCAGATAACATATCATATATATTAATTGGAGCCACGTGTGTTGACTGTAACTGAATAATTTATCATTAATTAATTTACTTACCTGTATACCCGTTGGTCCGCGTTCAACAGTGTCTCCTGTATACCCTATCCAGTGACTACCCGGATCGCCGGTGTATCCCGACACGCCTAGAAACACAAACGTAACTAAACAAAATTGGGCCAGTATCCGCGAAGAATTCATGGATTTATGTAAATATCGCAGGAACCCATCCTCTCTACCATCATCCAGAAACTGCTCCTCTCCCTGGTTTTACAATATTCTTAGCAAATACAAAATTATTGGTTCCGGAAATCTAAACGTACATTGATACAGTAGACAACATTTGCAATGTATTTCAAATGATAATACAATTGACTCCGCTTAACATAGTCACATATAAGAGAATCAGCCGTTTAGTAGAAGTAAATCAATTGATTGGGAGGAATCGTTAGGTATTAACGTGCGCCGCTTAAGAAAATCAGCCGCTTAACATAATCAAATTACGTTGGCCCGAATGGATTCTGTTAAGTCCACTGTAATAATGATAATATTCGAATCGCATCACCAAACTTATAATGTTCGATCCTTTGTGTATAGTATTCAGTTATCGGTCGCTATCCTCACAACTCTTCCTGTCAATATTAAACGACGGAAATTCGCTGTTTGCTTTGTCTGGCAAAGTACATTATTATAATTATAATTATTATTACAACTAAAAATTACTAAGCGCCATATATATGGGACCAGTCCTTTCATAGGCGCGTACATGTATACGATCATAAATTAACAAATACAATATAATATTATATAGTTGAAGCGATTCGAACATATAATCTATTGTCATTCAAAAACATGAATCATGACGTCTATAACGTTTATACAACAACCCAACAGCACTTGCTGGATATGTTTTATGTTGTCTCGCTAAGTGTGAACAAGATAGACAACATCGTGTGCACACCACATTATATAACTGCTGCGACCACATTGCTTAACACACCGGAAGCCGCGGAGAGCCACTCGGATGTGCGCGTGCGTATTATAACTATAGCTAGCATTGTAGTCGCACCTATTGAACGTCGGCGAATGTGAACCTGTTTGATTTATTGATTGTTACATGCAAACACAATTCTGAATATATAAATTATTAATTGTAATTTTGATAATATAATGTCAAATCAGTTTCACGAAGTGGGCGTCGAGTCAGTCGGAAAAATTATTTGGTCGCCTTTTCTGTATCCAGTTGTATGTACAACTACGACTATTTAAATCGTTAGCTCTGTGACATGATGCAAACAGCACTACTAATTAAATATGGAATGTGGCAGGGGTCCCACTTCCCACCATTTGTGGTAGTCCACCTCCCGCGTCCCACCTCCCATATCCCACCTATGTTTCAGGCCAATCTCCCACTATTGTTAGGACCAAACTCCCAACTCCCTCTTCCCGTCACACCCCTTATTAAAGGACCAATTTTAGATGTACAGTTATACCAGTCGATATCTGCCGCTTAATTGAATTACGTCGCCATTAGAAAATGGCACATAACTTTATCTACATGTAAATTAAGATCAACTCAAGAGATGGGTCACCAAAGAAACATAACTAAAGTTGGAGTAAGTTGACTTGGCGTTGACAACATCCGCAAATCAGATATGGAACACATCTTGCCCGTATGCTTATGATGTGTCGTTAGCCCGTGCTAACGTTTAATAGTAATAATCATGTCTAATGAACAGGTGACCAGGTTTGGAAGCCGAAGAATACGGTAACTGGTCAGGTGTTTATAGCTGTATTCATCCCTGGTACAATACAATGTACGGTTAGCTACAGTTCCATTCGTTCAACCAGATAAGGTTTTAAGAACTAAAGTTTGTTGGATTTTAGTCTTACCTTGCAGCGCCGTCGTAAAGACGATGATACGTATGATATTCTTCATTGTTGTCACTGCAACACAAGTACGAAATAGTACCGTTTAACAACATTGTTGTTTATAACTACCACACACGCACGCACGCACACACGCACGCATACCCACACAATTATACAAGCTGCGCTACCCGCTCTGGCACCTGTTATGAATCACACACCACGGCGCGATGATGCCACATGTCAACGATACAACTTGTGCGGCCACGCCCCTCCCGCCTCGTTCGTACCACTCGCGGGGACCAAGCCCTGCCGTATTTGGCTCACATATCATAACCACTGCGGCGAAAAGCGAGTACCTCGATGGTGAGGGTACTGGTGACATGTACTGCACTTCTTACTCACGTTTTCATCGATCTGATTGTCAAGAACTATGGGTATCGAATATAACATAATAATGATTAACATAAATTATCACTAGCTGCGAGAATCTATATTTCGATTCACACAAACAACTAAAGTCATAACGTTGTTTCCACGAAGTCAAAATAAATGGTTTGAGGTGGCTTAGAAGTGTATTGTGTATTGAAGTGAGTGTTTGTGCTAAGTGGGTGCTTTGTGTTTTGTTGCATCTTCGTTAAAGTTCTTGTATTTTGTGTATGGGCTTAGTATGTGCCTGGGGTGCCTCGATGAACTGTATGTGGGAAAAGGACACAGTGCTTGCACAAGGCTCCTTTGAGAATGGCAGAGTATGCATGCCACGGCGCATACATGGCGTTTCACACCGGCATCCACACATGCCTTAGGCTGATGTAGAAGTAGGTATACACGCTGACGTAGAAGTAGGCATACACGCATATGTAGAAGTAGGTATACACGCTGTTGTAGAAGTAGGTATACACGCGGATGTAGAAGTAGGTGTACACGCTGATGTAGAAGTAGGTATACACGCTGTTGTAGAAGTAGGTATA
>OY759271.1:13154897-13222397 GCA_963662155.1 Lamellibrachia columna | reverse complement strand
GGAGTGCTGTGAACATCCCCGTCCTCCTCGTCAAGCCACTCCAGGTCAACACCATCCATATACTGGATCGCGCGCATGAGTTCGCGTTGACGTTTTGCTGCGACCCGCACAGCAGGCGTGTCTTCTGTGGAGCTTTGTGCCGGTGTCACCCAAAATATGGACCATATAGAATATGGACCCCATGGAAAATGGACCCCGGATCCATTATCCCTATATAATTTCGACCAGTCGGATCCATATTCTATTATAGATCCATATTCTATATTCTATAATATTCTCTTATAGAATATGGTCCCCGTATAGAATTTTGACCCCATATTCTATGGCGTCCATTTTGTATGTATGCCACAGAATATGGACTCCAATAGAAAATGGACACTCCTTGTTTGCACACTTTTTCGTGCGCCTTTACAGACTTCACTCATGCATGATACAGTCCACATTGTTTGCAGACTCTTTGCATAAGTTTTTCCTGCCTATTTGAATATGCGAATTCAAACGGAATTCCCTTTGGATAACTTGCTGCCGACCTCGACAGAAGGTCTGCGTTCATAGCAAGCCGAACAAACATAAATGGGAATCTGGGAGACCCGAATGTGACTGTCAGTCCATTCTCCACTGTATGTTCAATGGGCCAGGGGCCAGAGTGGAACCCGTCCTTGATAAATGAGAAGTAGGAGCTTCTCGGTTGACTACAGCAGACTCGGTCTGAGCACTTCACAACCTGAACCATGTATTGGCTCTCTCGTATATGTTTCATCTTCCAGAGTCTGCTAACCAGCCCTGCTTGGTTGGCAGACTGCACTGCCATACACTGACCTCGCTACGACGGGATAACCATCAATTATGGTATCTGACCATACCTCTGCCAGAACCTTTCCAGTGTGAACAACATTATGATGTTCGAAGTAGGGGTCAACCGTTCTCCGTTTGCTATCCAGATGAAACCAAAATGATCATGTGGAAGAATGAGACCTGCCAGTTTCTTACTGACTGGTACCATCTGCCTCTCAACACGGTTGAATGCACTACGACCAGGAGCATTCGTTGCTACAAAGATATCATCCAAGTTATCCTGAACGAATTGTTCAATCGCGCATTCAATCGTTTTCGCATACCGTGGGTTTTCGTCGGGACCTCCATCACAAGTAATAATTCTGATAAGCTTTGCTGAACCATCATCTGTTAACATGATCTGCGTGAATTCATCAATCTCCCCCAACTCCTGGAGATCATGGAGGTGTTCAAAGGCAGTACTTGTCGAATGCTTTGAGCTTCGCATGGCAACAAGCGTTGGACCGGAATAGACTCTGCCTTTGGACAACCAACGAAATTCCCATGAGGATTAATGACAAACCCAACATACACATCTGGAAAAAAAGTTATGCCCCGGAGCCTTCACGAAGTCATGGTCTGGCAACCTGACTTTATATTCTATATGCATCATAAGCGGTACCTGCTTGTTGGCAGCACACGCGCTTTAGCATACCGACTGAGGAAGGTTACTTCATGCGGACCAGGTAACATTGCTATTTCTTCGAGAGAACGAATCGCTGAAGTACAAAACGCAATGTCTGGGTGCTTTGTTTGTCATTTTCTGAACGGATTGGTTTGATCGCTACAGTCGACACTTGGCACTTTCCTTCAATGGTGCTTGAATTTCTTATTTCTTTCTTTCTTATCTTCTTAAGTAGATGCACATCACTCGTTAACAAGGTGGATCACATGTGCTTTAACTCTGCGGTAAGGTCTTCTAGCGTCTTGACGGGTCTTATGTTCTCTGTTCAACGTCGGTCGCCTGCCGGGTGGTCCTCTCCAAGCCGTAGTCTTCCAAATATGTCAGATCTATGAACGCACTGAGTAGTTCCGGGTGGTCCTCTCCATGCCGTTGTCTTCCAAAGACATGTCAGATCTACAATCGCACTGAGTAGTTTAGGGTGGTCTCTTCAAGCCGTAGTCTTCCAAAGACATGTCAAATATACGATCGCACTGAGTAGTTCCGGGTGGTCCTCTTCAAGCCGTAGTCTTCCAAAGACATGTCAAATATACGATCGCACTGAGTAGTTCCGGGTGGTCCTCTTCAAGCCGTGGTCTTCCAAAGACATGTCAAATATACGATCGCACTGAGTAGTTCTGGGTGTTCCTCTTCAAGCCGTGGTCTTCCAAAGACATGTCAAATATACGATCGCACTGAGTAGTTCTGGGTGGTCCTCTTCAAGCCGTGGTCTTCCAAAGACATGTCAAATATACGATCGCACTGAGTAGTTCTGGGTGGCCCTCTTCAAGCCGTGGTCTTCCAAAGACATGTCAAATATACGATCGCACTGAGTAGTTCTGGGTGGCCCTCTTCAAGCCGTGGTCTTCCAAAGACATGTCAAATATACGATCGCACTGAGTAGTTCTGGGTGGCCCTCTTCAAGCCGTGGTCTTCCAAAGACATGTCAAATATACGATCGCACTGAGTAGTTCTGGGTGGCCCTCTTCAAGCCGTGGTCTTCCAAAGACATGTCAAATATACGATCGCACTGAGTAGTTCCGGGTGGTCCTCTTCAAGCCGTAGTCTTCCAAAGACATGTCAAATATACGATCGCACTGAGTAGTTCCGGGTGGTCCTCTTCAAGCCGTGGTCTTCCAAAGACATGTCAAATATACGATCGCACTGAGTAGTTCCGGGTGGTCCTCTTCAAGCCGTGGTCTTCCAAAGACATGTCAAATATACGATCGCACTGAGTAGTTCTGGGTGGCCCTCTTCAAGCCGTGGTCTTCCAAAGACATGTCAAATATACGATCGCACTAAGTAGTTCCGGGTGGCCCTCTTCAAGCCGTGGTCTTCCAAAGACATGTCAAATATACGATCGCACTAAGTAGTTCCGGGTGGTCCTCTTTAAGCCGTGGTCTTCCAAAGACATGTCAAATATACGATCGCACTGAGTAGTTTCGGGTGGTCTCTTCAAGCCGTTGTCTTCCAAAGACATGTCAAATATACGATCGCACTGAGTAGGGTGGCCCTCTTCAAGCCGTGGTCTTCCAAAAACAAGTCGGATCTTCATTTTCTTTTGCTGCTCAGGGTTGTCATCAAATGCTTCTTCCAAAGCTATCTCTCCCTTCCTCCCCCGTCCCTCCCTCCTTCGCAGTGCAGAGCAGTGTAATGTGGTGTAGTGTAGTGCAGTGCAGTGCTGTGTAGAGTAGTGTAGCATAGTGCAGTACAGTATAGTGCAGTGCAATGCAACGTATTTTAGTGCAGTATTTAGTAGAAGCACTTGCTTCATACTCTCTACAATACTCACTACAACAACATTCGTTGTTCACCCCCTTACCGCCTTCTGAGACAAGACATGACTCCCACAACAGTCACCTGGCATACTACGGAAACTTAACAATGATTCATAATGTCTTGTTTCGCCTGAAAATATTTTATTATGCAAAACATAATACAGAACATGTTCTAAATATCTGACAATCTAACGCATTTCTTGCATGCACCATGTGTGTACGTCAAATTAACCCAGATCAACCTAAATAAGTCTATATTTTTATGACCGATAAATACAGTTATGAGAAAACATGTTGCCAGAATCTTCATGTGGATGTTCATGCGTTTGATGAAACATCGAAATTGACTTGTCGGAATGCGCCATTTGAGACGGAATTTTTTTCATGGTTTCTTTATGCAACGGCGATGTAATCAGGTCTTCGTGGTGTCATCAGGTGTTCATGATGTTTTTGTGATCTTCAGTACGTAGATGGTGACGACGAACAGCCACACTGTGACAATCGACTCCCACACCAGCGCAACAACGGTCGGCAAACCTGAATCAAACAAACGCACCCTATCTAGGTCAGTAACTGTTGTCTTCAAACAATGGGGTGCGCGAGAATACGCTGCTTCTGAACATAATCTATGTAACATGGATTGCTGGGTAGTAGACCGTGACACTGACTACTTTCTCCTGCAATTAGTTAGCAATGAAACGTACCAGACAAAATACAACATAGCGGCAACGAAACAATACAGGGAGCGACAAGAATGTATTAGATTGGGCCTACGATCCCAGGCCGCTACAAACTAGTACGCTAGCTTGAACGTCAATGTCCTTTCGCTCGCCTAATACAAAGGAATATGTTTTATTGCCTACCGGGGAGGCAGTCTGGGAGTTTTCCTTTTTCGCCAGTTGGTCCAACTGCTCCCGTCGGTCCCACCGCACCCTGTTCTCCCTGGGTGACACAATACAGGTTATTGACTCGTAGCCTACAATGAGTCGTAGGACTCGTAGCCTACAATGAGTCGTAGCCTACAATAATTAACTAGGATATAGTTTATGCCATGAATAACTGTAGCATTCTATTATGTTGCGCAATTTGGATATGCCGTCTTTACGATCCATAATATATAATATAATAATATAGCGTGTTACATTGTCGTATGTTTTTTGACAAACGCACACATTGTGAAATAATATAATGTCTTATTAAATATCTTACCGTAGCTCCCCTCACTCCACCTTTCCGCTGTCCCTGAAGCCCTCGCACTCTCGGAAAACCCTAAAGGAATATATTTCCACAATGATTTCAGAACACATTGACACCTAACGTCATTTATATAACGAGGTTTGTCTTATATTTGGAGTATATCACATCAAAGGATTTACGCATCGTTTTCAGTTCTTCTGGATTTGGCAAAGACAACACAGCGTGAGCATGTTGCATATTCTCCGAAAGGTGCAACATTATGCAGCAGCGGTTAGCCCGGGATCTCAATCGAGAGAATCCGTGTTCGAATAATTTTGCTGCTGTTTCGAAACTTTGGTAATTTCGTTCATCCGACGTTGCCACAGTTCACTCAGCTGTATAAATGAGTACCTGGCTACAGACAAAGTTGGATATCTGAACGAATTGTCTTCGCGCAGTAATTGCAGCATCGCTGAATGCTTTCACAGAGAAGTTGAAATTACATTGGAATAAACAGGTCAGCCTGGGGGTGAAGGGTAAAGCGATATGAACAGCCCCAAGGACTGGATACCGCGCAATATAAGAATGTACCTCTTTTAAAATCACATTTCAACGTGAGGCACCAATGCTAAACAATTGGTCCGATGTCACATGGACCAATCACCCAAATTATTAACGACGTAATTTCGTCTTTTGTTTGAAAAAAAAAAAAGTATTGTTAATTTTCATATTAATACAGTTCTGTTTTTAACTTAACTTAACGTAAAGACTTTCCCCATAGTAACAAGATGGTTTATTCAGTACCACTGACGTCCTGGTAGGATGACGTGAACAAAAAAGACAGCGATCAACCGAGATGAGGGGAACTGCGAACTTCCGCATATATACGATGACGTCAACCTACCAGGACGTCAGTCCTACTGAAGAAGCCATATTGTTAAGATGGCGAGAGTCGTTGCAGGTAACTAAAGCGTTTGGCTATGTTAAACAATTACTTCATTGTTATAGTTATACATTTGTTGTGACAAAAAGAGATTATTGTGGGCCACAACGCAACAATCAAGGAAGTACCTGCTCTTTGCTTGATACATAATGGGATCGTAATACAATCGACTTAGGTTTCTTGCTATGATAGTATAAATATGTTGTTACAATATTGTATTTATATTTACTCACGATAGCACCTGTTCCTCCAGTTGTTCCAGTTCTGCCAGGCGGACCCTGTTAAAAGAGCAATAATATAATGAATTAAATATCAAGGTACAGGACAATCGCCACATTGCTTAAGTACAAATTCCCAAAAATTCAAAGATCGAAAGCATTGTTCTAAACCAACATGCTAAACAATCTGTTGAAAACGGTTGCTATCCATTCATCCTAAATACATATTAATAAAATATAATACGTTATAATAATCATTAAATGTTCGATGACCTGTCGGCAGCAACCAGACAGAAGAGCCAGTGACTTTTGAGATCACTGAAAACCGTTTACGCAATTCCTCACACACGCACGCATGCACGCCATCACACACGCACGCACACCCGCACACATTGATGTTCGGAGTATGGTAGACTCTGGCGTGCGTGCGTGCGTGCGTGCGTGCGTGCGTGCGTGCGTGCGTGCGTGCGTGCGTGTTTGTGTAGACTACTGTACACCCTTATTTCGACAGGTTCGATAGTCAGGAGATTCCATTATAACCTAAATGTTCGAAGCCATGAGAGCTCTACGTAATGCCTGATGTTTGGGTTGCTACCATGTATTGCCTGGTGTTTGGGTTGCTACCATTATGTGCTTGGTGTTTGGTTTGCCACCATGTATTGCTTGGTGTTTGGATGCTACCATGTATTGCTTGGTGTTTGGACGCCACCATGTATTGCTTGGTGTTTGGATGCCACCATGTATTGCTTGGTGTTTTGGGTTGCTACCATGTATTGCTTGGTGTTTGGATGCTACCATGTATTGCTTGGTGTCTGGGTTGCTACCACGTATTGCTTGGTGTTTGGTTGCTAACATGTATTGCTTGGTGTTTTGTTGCTACCATATATTGCTTGGTGTTTGGTTGCTACCATGTATTGCTTTGTGTTTGGTTGCATAGAGACTGGTTTAAAATTGTGCAGTTAAAGGATATTCGTTTATAATTATATATATATATATAACGAGTAGGTGAACGGGTTTGGGGGAATACTTGCCGTTGCTCCTCTTTCACAATCGGCCACATCCGTGTGTAAATGGTAGCAGCTTGAATAGTTGCTTGAACACACACACACACACACACACACACACACACACACACACACACACACACACACACACACACACATACACACACACACACACACACACACACACACACACACCACACACAGACACACACACACACACACACACACACACACACACACACACACACACACACACACATAAAAAATAATATATGTGCAACCCGCCCCTCTGATATATATATATATATATATATATATATATATATATATATATATATATTTACAACCCGCCCCTGTGATATATATATATATATATATATATATATATATATATGGGCGGGTTACTTGTAAATACAAGGTCTTTACATTGCAGTTGCAGTGATGACGATGGCGAAGAGATTGTGTATCGTCGTGTTACTTGTAAACACAAGGTCTTTACATTGCAGTTGCAGTGATGACGATGGCGAAGAGATTGTGTATTGTCGTGTTACTTGTAAACACAAGGTCTTTACATTGCAGTTGTTGTGATGACGATGGCGAAGACATTGTGCATCGTCGTGTTACTTATAAACACAACGTCTTTACATTGCAGTTGATGTGATGACGATGACGTTGACATTGTGTATCGTCGTGTTACTTGTAAACACAAGGACTTTACATTGCAGTTGCAGTGGTGACGATGGCGAAGACATTGTGTATCGTCGTGTTACTTATAAACACAACGTCTTTACATTGCAGTTGCAGTGATGACGATGGCGAAGAGATTGTGTATCGTCGTGTTACTTGTAAACACAAGGTCTTTACATTGCAGTTGCTGTGATGACGATGGCGAAGACATTGTGTATCGTCGTGTTACTTGTAAACACAAGGTCGTTACATTGCAGTTGCAGTGATGACGATGGCGAAGACACTGTGTATCGTCGTGTTACTTGTAAACACAAGGTCTTTACATTGCAGTTGCAGTGATGACGATGGCGAAGACAATGTGTATCGTCGTGTTACTTGCCGTTCTGCAAGGTGAGACTAGTCCGTGCTGAAGATAACACATTAACATGTTATTATCCAATTCAACATTCATTCAACTCAACCAATAGGTTACGTGCAGTTAGATGTAGGTATGTATTTCTGAGACATATTAATTCTTCTGAACATATGCAATGGTCACGCAGGTTGGTGGAATCGATCGATTTTATTTTATATTTGCGCCTGCCTACTTGCACTATACTGATATAAAATGTGTGTCAAAATATGCACAAAATGGCTTATATTATGTTGTTTAAATAATACAATGTGTGTGTGTGTGTGTGTGTGTGTGTGTGTGTGTGTGTGTGTGTGTGTGTGTGTGTGTGTGTTGCGTGCGTGCGTGTGTGTGTGTGTGTGTGTGTGTGTGTGTGTGTGTGTGTGTGTGTGTGTGTGTGTGTGTGTGTGTGTGTGTGTGTGTGTGTGTGTGTGTGTGTGTATGGGAGTGCGTTTATATTCAAGTGACCAATACAACCATGGTGAATCGTTGTATCTTTCGGATTAATCTTTCCGATTTAGATAACGTACCCGTGTACGCGTATGGATGAGTTCACTGAATACCTACAGTATGTCATTGCAGACGCTGTGGGGCAAACTGCCGGGGAATTGGGTTATAGATACATGGGACCAACGGGATTGCCAGGCAGAACAGGCGGCACAGGCGGCACAGGCATGACAGGTCCAACGGTAAGGAGCACAGTATGTGAGAACTGATCCAATTCCAGAGCCAACAGTCGCACTGCACACCCAGAAAGAGTTGTCTACCCGTGTAGTTGATTAAAATAACTGCGGTCCACTTGGTTCAATCGTCCTCTAGCAACCTGACGTCGCTTCATCTTCTGTTGACCAGCTGTAAGTCAGGGTCGACGGTCTGGCGCCAGTTCGTTCTCGGTCGTCCGCTCCTTCTCTTGGTCTAGTCATTTATAGTGTCGAATGCGTCACGTTTAGTTTCTTGAGTATGATGGTGACCGTTGAAAATGTTTTGGCGTTTCGTCGTAATGTGAACCCTATGTGCGGATTTGGAAAATTATAATAATGTTTATTTGTATTATTATTAATGTTGGTGTTGTTGTTGTTATTATTTATGTTGTTGTTGTCACTGGCGGTGGATTCGAATTACTTCAGTCGTTATCCCACCGTCAATCACTAGACAAAAACCAACCCCGTTCAATTAACGGGTATTCGATTGTTTATTCACACAAATGACTTCTACCGGAATCCACGGGTTTCTGTGGCGCCACCTGTCGTATAATTGAGTAAGTTTGCCACAATTGCTTACACACTCCTCGACAGTGTTGCCACTCATATATCGTAACTGCCACAGCTTAATTATATATTCAAAACAGTTGCGGAGTGGCATAAAATATTGGTTGGCTGGGCTACGTCATTGTTGTTTACGACTTGTTACGTCATCACAACTGGCACTTACATAACATGACATAGTTTGACATAAAAAAACAACGTCATCGTGTTTCTAGAAACCAAAGCAAACACTATCCAAAGTTATAATGCAATTGAAAGTGAGAGATTTCTTGAAAAAATGGAGTTTGCGAAATGAAATGAAGATGTGCAGAATCTGCATATCAAATGCAAGTTGCGGCAGTGGTGAAATGGTGAGTGGCGCCACTGATGGGGAGTTTGAATTGCGTATTATGGAGTCACCATTTTTAATTGAGTAAGTTAGCAACAACGGCAAATGTGTACGCGAAACAAAATTGTATTCACCTTTCATATACGTTTTGGCCATGTTTGCGTGAGCTAGTGAAGGGACGATATCTACCGAAGGGATAGGCGAGGATCCAGGTCAATGAAAACCGACTCGTCTAGGATATTTTTATTATTATTAAAATGCAATAAACGCACACAATAAACGCAAATTTCTTGTATGCAATCATTATTATACGTACATCACAAAAAAAGTTGCAATATTCGTGCATAAATATAAAATTATGACGTTTTGTGATTAAAACCGTGACATCGCATTACGTCGTGTGCGGGTGAGTTACGGAAATATCGCCCACTAGTCACGATAACCTTAATCCTAATCAATTATTTAGAGCATGTATTTCTTCTACTTCTTCACGCCATTGTGCAGGAGGTAGGTAGGTAGGTAGGTAAGTAGGTAGGTAGGTAGGTAGGTAGGTAGGTAGGTAGGTAGGTAGGTAGGTAGGTAGGTAGCGGAACGTACATGTGAAGCGGTTTTAAATCTTAAGCTATTTAATTCCGAACTGCTTAATTTTTAAGAAGGTCAAAAAGAATGCGGATGAACAATCTTAGAGAAAAGGAAGTTAAGAGGAGATCAAACTGAAGTCCCTAAGTGACTGACGCTGCGCAGTGGCGACAAGGGAGAACAGACGGCTGCGATATTTTACTTTGCTTAGCTACTCTTTGTACAGTTTTATTGACTTTTATGATCCTTGAAGTTGGACAATATGCGGATGAATGTGATGGCAAGTTACGCGAAGTGGACACTTCTTCCCTTGCTTTTATGCGGACTCTTTACATCAGGCTTCATGACACCTCGCTCAGAAAATGGCGACCAGCGTCAGCGAGTGCTCACCTACACTAGATACATGCTGCTGGCACTTCGTGACAGCGGCGCTGCTCCACCCATTGAACGCCTTGATCTTACAAACAAACATCTCGACAACAACAGACAGCAAACACGCCTAAGGAAAAGAGGCAGGAAAGGTGGTGTCAGGCAGCGCTTACGAATAAGAACAACTAGGACCCCCCTTCCTTCTATGAGTTTGAGCAATACACGATCCCTGAAACCCAAGATGGACGAACTGCGGCGGCAAGCCAATGTATGCTATGAACTTCGTGAGGCCTGTGTCATGACTATTACTGAGACTTGGTTGAACAAAGACATCTCTGATACTATTCTGGAAATTGGTGGCTTTTCGCTCATCCGAGCAGACAGAGATGAGCATTCAGGGAAGGGCAAAGGGGAGGCATCGGTGTGTCAACGACCAGTGGTGCAGGCAGTATACACAACCAAAGACATCATATACAACCCCGATGTCGAACTGCTCTGTTTAAGCCTCACACCTTTTTACCTTCCCAGAGAGTTTGGGAATGTTCTAATTTGTTCTGTTTATGTACCCCCCCCCCAGTGCAAATGCGGCCCGAGCAGCTACACTCATTGCATACTGTATCCACAAGCAACTGGAACGGACTCCTGAAGCACCAGTCTTCATTCTGGGTGATTTTAATCACTGCAAGCTGGAATTCAGTCTTCCAGACTTCTCGCAGTATGTCAAAAGTGACACTCGCAAAGGCAAGACGCTGGACAAATGATATGGGAATATATCAGTTGCGTACACAGCTAAGATCAAACCACCTATTGCCAACTCAGACATTGATACTATTCATCTCATACCTACATACCGAACAGTCCTGAAGAGAAGCAAACCCGTGTTGAAAACCGTTAATGTGTGGTCTGTTGACAATGTAGAGACGCTTAAGGGCTGTTTCATATGCACAGACTGGGAGGTTTTCACTCCGAACAACCCCGACATCAACACTGCTACAGATTCAGTGACAGACTATATCAAGTTTTGCACAGAAACTGTCATTCCAAAGAAAACTGTGAAATGTTTTACCAACAACAAACCTTACATAACAAGGATATCAAAGACTGCATACATATAAAAAAGCTGGTGTTTGCAAGGAAAGACAGACAAGAGGTCAAATGGGTGCAAAAGGAACTTAACACCAAACTGAGACAGGAAAAACGACACTACAATGACAAAATGGAGAAACATTTTAATTGCATGAACAATAAAACATTATGGGATACAATGAAGTCGGCTATAAATATGAACTGAACTAGGAAACCCATACACACTACAAATGAACAGGCCTTTTGCTGACGAAATGAATTATATTTACAGACGTTTTGATACACAGGACTCTTCCAGTAGATGTGATTCTGTGCTCAGTGATGTGTTTGTCAGTAATGCCGATAGGCTTGAAATTGATGCAGATGTTGTTACCAAAGCCTTCCAACATGTATGTAGTAGGAAAGCAACTGGTCCTGATGGCATTTCAGCTTTTTTATTGAAACATTTGCTGAGGAGCTGGCACCGGCTTGGTGCCCCATATTCCAACTTTCGGTCGATAACCACAGGGTACAAATACTCTGGAAAACCTCATATATTACTCCTGTACCAAAGAAAACTTGCCCAAAAGAAAACAATGATTACCGACCTGTTGCACTTACATCAATTATCATGAAATGTTTGGAACGCATAGTGGCTTGTAAACTGAGGTTAGACGTTTAGGACTATCTTGACCCATTCCAATTTGCCTACAGGCAGGGCAGAGGAACTGACGACGCTGTCAACACTGTTGTCCATTTAATTTTGAAACACTTAGACCAGCCCAAGGCTTATGTTAGACTACTGTTTATAGACTTTAGCTCGGCGTTCAACCTTATCCAACCTCACACCCTGCTCACTAAGCTGAACAAATGAATGTCAATCCATATATCATCAAGTGGTATCATTCTTTTCTAACAGACATGGTGCAGCTTGTTAAAGTAAATCAGACTCTTTCCCAAACTGTGGTAACAAATACCGGTGCACCCCAAGATTGTGTCAGATCGCCGATTTTTTACATTCTGTATACAAATGACTGTACCAGCAGAAGTACTAACAACTACATAATAAAAATGTTTGATGACTCGGCTATTCTTAATCTTTTACATGCTGATTCTGACATTAGTATGTACACTTCTGAAATTGAAAGCTTTGCGCATTGGTGTGACAACAACCACCTCAAGAGATGAGATGATTGTTGATGCTAATTATGCTGTTATCCATGGTGAAGAAATTGCCCAGATCGGTTAGTACAAATACCTAGGTGTCCATCTTGATAAAAAATTTAGCTGGAATGTTCATGTTCACAATGTGTGCTCCAAAGTCCACCATCGGTTGTATTTTCTCCGAAGACTGAGAGCTTTTGACGTTAATGAGAAAATACTTGTTTTTTTTATCGCTCCATTATTGAAAGCATACTGCGCTATGGGATTACTGTCAGGTTTGGCAATCTGTATGTTCAGTCGAAATAACAGCTTTCTCGCTTAATGAGAACTGCCATGAAAATAACAGGTTCCACATCTCCCATGATCTCCCTTCAGGAGATTTTTGAAGAGACATTAAGAAGACAGTCAGTCAAGATTATTTGTGATATCAAACATGTTTTACACAATGAATTTCAGTTCCTGCCATCTGGCAGACGCTATAGAACTCCTATATGCAGGCTTAACAAATACAAATACTCATTGGTGCCACTGTCCATTAAACAACTCAACTCATGATGCCTGATGCAACAGTGTCACTTGTCGTTCATATCATAACTAGTAATGTGTATGGAATGTATATTTTGTCTTCACATTATTTATTACAAATTATCTACAGATTGTGTAATTGATAATAGCGATATGTTTAAAAACAATGTTGACACATATATCAGTAGGGCGGATTACACGAAGATGAAAACAATGTTGGACTCTCGATAAGCCAAAGACTTTCTTGTCCACTTGCCACATGGGCATGATGGCAATCTTGTTAAATATTTTGGCACATAAAGTCCAGAATCCACGCACGATTTTCTTCGACCGCCGCCTCTATGTAAGAGAGCAGACTGCGGCGTCGAAAATTGTCATGCAGTATTAGCTGTGTTGTGATTTTATGCCGTAGGGTTGGATGGGAAAAACGGGTCCGATCGGAAGAAGAGGCCCCATGGCAAGTATCCACTAAACCCATCCACAATACTGTATGCATGCTAAGCCGAGCCTGTCTATCAATGTCCCTAATGTTTCGTTCTCATACAATCAATGCATAACATTGCTTCTTAGACGGTACATAATAATTTAGTTGTCCTTAAGGTTTAAAGCCTGATGGTTGTTTTCTTAATTCACACCATTCTCTATGTCACTGTCTGATTGTCTGTATGCCTGTCTGCCTCTCTGTCTGTCTGTCTGTATGCGTGCATGCGTGCTTGCATGCATGCATGTATGCATGTATGCATGCATGCATGTATGTATGTATGTATGTATGTATGTATGTATGTATGTATGTATGTATGTATGTATGTATATATGTATATATGCATGTCTTCACCTTCATACTCTCCCTCTCTCCGTCACTACGTCTCTCCTTCTCGCCGTCTCTCCGTCTCTCCGTCTCTCCGTCTCTCCGTCTCTCCTCCCTGTATCCCCATCTCTCCGTCAATATGAACGAAATGCAGCATAGGTATTCTCGCATGAAATTATGTTACATATATCTATTACCGATAAGACATTTGGTTTCCGAGGCAACACCCCGTTCGGCCAGATGTAATATTTCGTATGCAAATTTATATTATTTTTTGTGACAATCAACTTTATAATTATTTATTTATTGTACTATGTCCTTTAACAGGGCGCGACAGGTCCAATGGGCGGCACTGGTCGACCTGGTATGGGCGTAAGTATGCCTAGATATTGTTGTGTATCAGCAGAATGTTTTCTTTCATATATATGGACGTATGTACATTATGTAGAAAAAACAATTTATTTATAGGAGAAAACTATATTACCCACAACAATAATTGGTTTATTTGTAAACTATATGTAGATCGGTCACAGCATAACCTGGGGTGTAGAACATTTGATCAGATTATCAGCAACTCACAACATAACCATGTGTACGGGCATGTGCGGGTGTATATCATTCAACCAGTGTATAAGTTACTCACAACGTAACTTACTGTACGGGCATGTGCGGGATGTAGAACATTCTAAGGAAATGTGCATGAGAACACACGGTACGGGACAAATGTATGTTAGTATTTAAAAAAAAAACATTTATGTTGACGTATGGACATGCATGATTATATTACATATCAGTTGAGGTGCTCTTATATCTTTCTGGGCTTATATTCCATTAGGGTAATTTTGGACCCACTGGGCCTCAAGGAAAACCGGAAGGGGACACCGGAGCTAAGGTAAGTATGTCCAATGCATTTGTTCAAGTAAAAGTGAATGGAAATTCATGCACTGGTGACGCTCGTGACTATGCAAAAAGTATTACTGATAATTTGAAAAAAAAGCCAATCAAGCGCCATGCATTCAAGAAAGACACGAAGCAACACAAACAATTTCTTGTTATATTACGTAACATAAACAAAGATTAACATTGCAAAGCAATGTACTAACACAATCAAATGCCATTTTCAACTTTTGTAATATTAGTTTTCCATTCGTTCTCCAAAAACCGACAATGCTGAGTAATTCGCCTATCTACCTTATATTTATTCATAAACGATTTCAGGCAACTGAGGTTATAATAACGTAGCATTATTAAAAATACGTCGTTTTGGTGATGTTTTAGTATGTGACAAACTGTGCCGCCACACCGCGGACATTCTAAATTGGGCGAAAATCAGGGACAAACTTTACGCAGTAAATCTCATTATTAAGTTTCCGCGTGAATATTTCGGAACAATGCTTGGCAGTACTCCTGAAGATGGTTACTACACGTGTTCAGTTCCTTAAAGTATTTCTATCACATAAACATATTTTTGGCAAGGATAAGTAATGGGCAATAAATGTCGATGAAGATAATTCTCTTGGTTTGTTCAAACGACATCGTAAAACTCAAATGTCACACTTGAGTCCCGTGGCTCATCCAGTTTTCAAAAATAAAAATATGATGCATATGAACACAAAAATTAAAATATGATGCATATGTTCTGTGCATACTTTGGCAAAGCAATAAATTGGCAACAAGATCCAAGCAGCAGCAGAAAGGAAAAGCTAACTTGTTTTCTCTGTAATGTGGATCCTTTCGCGTGTACCGTTTTTGAAGGCACCAACAATTATTGTTCGGGATTTAGATCATTCTCACATGCAAACAACGCAAACAACAACAATGAAATATGTGGTATTATCTCTTGATTATGTACACAATCATATAAGTAAAACCACACTTCTGTATTCATTCCCATTCCTAAGTTATAACAATTTAAAAAGGGTGAGCCGCTGAATGACGACCTTTTGAGAATTGCTCATTAACACACGCACGAACGCGCACGTGCACACATGTACAGGCGCTCGCGCATGCACCCATCCGTCCAATGAATATAATTTCCGTTGTCGGTTACCTGTCTATGTTGTCCAGGGTGCAACGGGTCTGCGGGGGTTGACGGGACGAGCTGGTCCATCTGGCGAAAAAGGACAGCTACCGGAAAACTGCCCTAACGGTAAACACATGTATACGTTAGAATGCTGTCTTTATAGCTGACGATCGAAAGTCAAATAGCGTTCAATAGATGTACGGTTTTCATGTACGTATGTAAGTGAAGACCCGTTCACACGAGCGATTAGTCGTCCCATTTATTGGGCGACATTGTATCGCCAAACAAATAGGACGCATCGTTTATTGTTGCTTTCATGAAACGATGCGTGCAATTGGGTGAGCGACACTTTTTCGCCCGATCTGTCAGATAACTAATCGCACGTGCGAATGTACTGAGGAATAAAAACAAACCAATTTATCATTCAGTGTTCGTTTCGCATTGCTGTAGTAGCGATCGTGTTGTAGCAAATGCAAATTCCATCATTGGTTCGTAATTTGCAAGACACCCCGCATTACAGTCTGCACATCCGTAGGAAAATGTTAAAACAAAAAAGTCCCCACCCCAACCCATTGATTAGCTGATATTGAAATATGTAGTGCGTTAATATTTAAGTAATATGTACAGTCGGTTTAATAAAAGGGTGCGTTCTTTGGTTAAATCCATCGAAACAATTGACTTTGATCATTGCATTGGGTGGTTTGGGAAAGTGCGAACAGCCTTACATTACAGAGTATAGAGCCAAACCACTTTTGTCCCGTTACACCGAATTTTGACCGGATCGGGTCAAAAAGTATTTAATAGTTTGTCAAACGATCTGGCATGTTGCGTTTGCAAATGTTCACATACGCAGTGCATCTGTGTCCATTTCACTCGCATGAGCGGCACATAAGTTTCGACTTCGGTTCACCATAATATTTACTGACTAGTGCGTTCATTCGATGCAGGTTTTCCGGACGTTATTACGCTGGTCTGGGACGCCCTTCTCACCTTTTGGTTGACCGTCGCCACAGCCTACGTCGTCATAACCCACCGCCAAGGCATGAAGCAATGAAATCCAACCCACGAACAAATCAAACGCACGAAGGATGTCTCGAGAAACGTTATCGTCAACGGAAAAAGCACGTAGAAAACAAGAAAGATTGCAATACCCATAACGTTACACGCTTATGCTTGTTACTATTCTAACAGCTAACTTTCCGTAGTATTGATTGATATATTGAAATATGCCAATGATCGCTGATTACAAATTGAATGTAGTTACGAATAACTGCACGGACATAAAGCATTACATAGTCGTCTTTATTGTTGTGACTACGAGACGTGTAGCTCACCACCATTCGTCATGTCATGATTACTAGCCTGTCTTTATTGCTGTGACTAAGTGTCGTGTAGCTCACCACCATTCGTCATGTCATGGTTACTAGCCTGTCTTTATTGCTGTGACTAAGTGGCGTGTAGCTCACCACCATTCGTCATATCATGGTTACTAGCCTGTCTTTATTGCTGTGACTAAGTGGCGTGTAGCTCACCACCTTTCGTTATGCCATGGTTACTAGCCTGTCTTTAGATGATATCATCACGTGATATTCACCTGGAACAAATTGATGCAATTAATTCTAGCCATGGTGTGCTGTGGTGTTTTATATTGATGTTAGGCAGGCATGCGATTGACGGTTCATCATTTTTATTTAACATAATTTACACTATTTGTCGCCTATGAAGCACACGGCAACATTAGAGAGTCATGTATCGTTCAACCGTTCTTCGTTAATCCTTGTTATCCGTAATCCGCATGCTTTTGTGTGGGAGCAATATCGATGCATTGTAAATTGATTAATTAACCCGTTTCGGCACACCGTTTTGGGGAACCAACTGGCCGGGTAACACTAATATGATTCTCGTTAAAGGCGATTTCCGGTGATTAATTTAATTAAGATTTTTTCGCCAAATCGTGTATTTTCGAAAATATTAAGAGATCAGATATGTCCTGAAAGTAACACGTTTTGTATAATAATTAATTTTAACCAACCTATATGTCAGAAATACGAGTAAATTCAGTATTACAAAAACAGTCGTTAGATAAACAAATTAAAATCGCCGTACATTGTTTTTGACATGCGTTGTTGTGTATGCATTGCACCCGCTTGTAAAATGGTACTCATAACTGATTAGTTAGAATGAGAATCCCGGAGGTCCGGGTTCCGTTACAGTGAGACGTATTATATGCCGTGGGCCGTAGCCAAGTTGTTTGAGAGGGTCTCGTATTTGTCAAAGATGATAATCAGGCTAGTCACGCAACAGTAATGTGTAGTCATTTTAAATGCGAGGCGCCCTCGTTGTGCTTAGAAGGTGTTTAATAATATATGTATTCAATGACAGTTCATACAAATTATTTTAAATTTAATATTTGTTGTTGCGATTATTCACACATAGCAACATCTGCATGACTAGCAAAATGAAACAGTCTAAATAACAGCCACCTACATCACTGTCATGATTGATAAGATGCCTATATATCCAGTCTTGAAACTGGTTACTGAAAGTATTGCTGTAGGGGCATATAATTGTATGTTTCTTATATTCATATGACATGTGCCAAGGGAAGTGGCGTTTTAAAATTGACACAGTGCCAACTTACAAAGAACTAGCGTTTGGAATTATGAGCTGGATTTAGGTGGCTACCCGTTTTAAACCCTATGCACACGAGCAATTTGTATTTGGTACAGAATGCTAATTAAATATAGTTAATCGATTTTGTTTGTTTGTACTACTTGTGGTTGTTTTATCTGGAAATATAATTATTTTCACATGACCTCTTCGCCTGTTCTGTCAGTTCGGCGCTGTATCCGTAGTCATAGATTGTCACTGTTCTACTCGTTTCTACTCTGTCCTCCGATTTCTATTTCTCCGGCTCATTATCTTCTTCGTGGCCATCTCCCGCACCCGTTTCCCTTGACCAGTTATTGTGCTTGCTTCGTTGGTCTTCCTGTTTTTCGTTACCTTGTCCTGTCTTCTGATTCAAAGCATCGCTAACTGTTAAGTTTACCCACGCAGGCTGTGGAATTGCTTGGGCTGAATCGATGCTCCCGGCCAGTAGTAAGCGGAGGTTTTTGGGACCTCAAATTGCATGCAAAGTCACGTGACCCAAACATCAAAGGCAAAACACCCTAATATCGCCCACTGCTTATGAGTGCGCGCAGCCAATCAGAGCGCCTCAGAGCGCCCCCTGGCGGTCGTAGCCGAGCGTGCGTAACCTAAGCGCCCCCTAGCGACGGGAGGAGGAACGAACATGGACCTAGTTACGTTTACCGAAGGGTCGTTAACCTAGTAAGGAGACGAACACAATCGTACGGTGCACACGTATTTTATTGAATACAACAAAGCGGCAGCAGTACAAACGAGGCGATCGTATGCGATTAGATACAACGAGTCGGGTATGATGATGATGAAGTCGAGGCGACTTGCGAATGGTGACCATTGCGAATGGTGACCATCGCGCCAGAGGTCGCGAACTTACGGGTGTCTCCACCGCGCCAGAGGTTCGAGGGCGAGCTTACGGGTGGAGCGACCACCGCGCCAGAGGCTCAGTACGATATGCGATAGTACGGTATACCCTTTTTCAGCAGGTTAATCCAATCGAACACGCGACAATCGTTAGCGACCAGATCGGTGTGGAAAGCGTTGACGAAAGTTCTCATAGGAGCGCCGTTACAACGAAGCATGATATAAGTGACGCAATATTGTCCGCAAACGTTAGACAGAGGACTCTGAAGTCTCGTGCTGTTATGAGTCCACTCGGAACAGTGTTTGTTCAATAAGGTGCGGAACGCCGCGTGGCGAGGCGGCAGACCGTACGAACAGAAGTATTCGCCGCGCCCGTCGGAGGACAGGTACAGCGCTATCCAATGTTCGCCCGGTTCGTCGCCGTCGTCGGTGTTGCACACGAAGGCGAACGGCAAAGCGTCAATTGTTGCAGGCAGTCCATCTCGGGGTACGACGCCGCCAAAGACGGACGCGGTGTTCGGATCCATCGCCAGTAGACGGGCGATCTGCAGGGTGTCCATCTCAGTAGTCGTAGATGACGTTGCGGTTCTTGTCGATTTCCAGCACGGACTCGAATTCGGCGTAGGCGACGACGTTCACGGTGGTCTGAAGCGCTGCACGGAAATGGAATTCTAAGCGCAGGTTGCCGTTTTGTACCAGATTAAAGCAGGGACCGTCGCACTGGTCGGGGGTCAGGTCGAAACAGAAGAAGGTGTAGCCGTCTCGGTACTCGTCGCGAGTCAGACCGTTCCCCTCGTCCTGCCATATCTTGCCGGTCGAGGTGAACATGCTCGCGTAGCTCCTGGCGAAGAGGTCTTCTGCGAAGTTGGGCTGGAAGGGTTTGGCGGGTATCTGACGACCGTCCACGTACACGGAGACGAAGCTGATGGCGTTGTTCTTGGCGTGAAACGGGTTTGTGGCGTACGTGCCGTTGTAGGCGTCGTTGTCGATGCAGCACAGTACGAGACGTTTCGGCAGGGCGCCGAGGAACAGGTTCTCGTGCGTGTGCGACAGAGCGCCCGTGGGAATGGAGTACACCTTGCATTCGACGGGTCGTAACGGATACTTGACCGTGGTCCGCTCGAGAGCCAAGATGTGAGCCTTCTGCACGGCCGGAGTGATGGTGGCCTTCTTGACGAACAAGGACGCGTTGACGATGGTTATCGCGTACTCGTTCACTCCAGCAGCCATCAGCGCAAACGAGGGCTTGCTGCGCACCAGGCGTAACTTGACGTCGACACCGTTGATCAGGAATTTATCCTGCAGAAACATATCCACGTGGAGACGACCCATCATGTCTACCACGCGACTGCCGGTTATGTACTCTCGTCGAGTCACGAACCCGGGGTTAGGATCGGGTCCGGCGGCTAGCTCGGTGGCGTGCATGCGACTAGCCTTGTCCTTGTACCACAGCTGATTCGTCAGCTGCGTCGACTTGGCGTCGAATCCGTAACTCAGCAGCGCCTCTATGAAGGATCGATACGGGTACGAGTTGAAGGACGAAGAGGTCACGAGCGTGCCGTTCAGGGAGAGGTCGACATTGCTGAACAGCGAATGCAACCAGTTGTTCACCGGTCCCACGGGTTCGCCCGCGTCGATAGGGTTACCGTTGGCTCGCGTCACCTTCACCTGCACGTGTAGCATCGTGTTGGCGAGATCCATGTAATCGTCTCCCGATCCGGGGATGAAGAATTCTATCGGTCCTCCAGAGTCCAGAGAGGCCGTGGGTTGATGTTCCACCACATGACTTTCGGCGATGCAGTTCTGAGTGGGGGGTACGGTAAAGAGATCCAGCTCGGTCTTGACTCCCTCGCACGACTGTCTATGCACGAACGCCATCGTTGTCGTCGAATATGTCGGCAGTGCGTTTCGGGGACGTCCGTTTCTTGCGGCGGCGCTTTATTGCAGTGAATGTCGCCTTTGCGGCCGCTCGTTTTATACGTTTACCAGGGGGGGGGCTCGAATACTGCTCATCACGGCGTCGGTGACGCGTCTTTTGGCAGCCGTTTTTATGTTCTGGCCTGATAAGACGTCGCCGGCTATGCGAACGCCGGTCTTCAACGCTCCCCTGCCCAACGCCACGGCACCTCTCTTGATGAGCGGCATGGCGCTGCGCAACAGACTGCCGAACAGACTGCCCAGTCCGTGACCTCGCTGGTATTGCGCACCGGCGAAGTAGGGCAGCGCACCGCCAGCCTGGCGCGCGTAATAATCGTTGTAATTCATCAGAACAGTCCGGGCTTGCGTCGACGAAAATGAAGCGTCACCGTCACTCTGCCGTATTCGAATGGCACGCGTCGACCCATGTCGTTCCTTATATCCACCTCGATCGAGTCGAAGTTCGAGCGCAACAGGGGTACGTAGTGCACGTTAGTGAAACGAGTGGACACCCTGTCACCGTGACGTCCGCTAATCGGAAGGGCGCGCAACAGAGGCGCGAGAGTGTCACCCACTATACGAGACTCCACGATGTCCGTGTAGAGGTAGAGGGTGTCGAACCCCTGCGTCATGTTCACCACATCGTCGGCCTCGATGTGGAAGGGGTACGACGAGTCGGGATGGCGGGAGTCGACGGGGAGGACGGGAGATGACGTAACCGGCTCCGGCTCGCTGGCTACGGGTTCACGGAATCCTAACATGGTCGCCACCGCGCTGTGGTACGGTACGGTGAACAGGGTGTTCGCTGTCATGTGTAACGTCATTTTCTGAGTGACGGAACTATAGCTCATTTGAGCCTGTGTCTCATCCGTCCGCATACTGTACAGTCCCTTGTTGACGTGATACAGCAATGTTAACGGATCGTCGTAATACCCACACGACAACTTCGAACGTCGGGACGAGTCCGTAGCATCGATCGTGTTGAGGAAGAACGAGACATCGTTCTCTGTGACGTTGTACCAAGTGTGCGGATACTGGACCTCAGCCAACCCACACTCCCACTCGCCGGTAAGATCGATGCGTTGAGGCAAGGCCGTGACGTAATGGGTCAAGGTGTTGTCGGGGTGCATCTTCATGGAAGCGTTGCTAGGCAGCTTCATGTAGAAATCAGTCGCCATTGCGTCTCAACGTGGGATTGGGCAGTAGGTAACCCAAAGAACTACTCAACAGAGCCGTCCACAGATTGGAATCGCCGTGACCTGTCGTCAGGTTATAAATGCTGATCAGAATGACCGTGTACAGGACGACGACCTGACACAGAAACACGATCTCCTCTTTGGGACACGCGGTACCGAAAATATGCCAGGGAGTGCTGTCTGGCTCGTTCGGTGCAGCGTCAGTACAATCCTCGTCCTGCTCCTTCTCCTCCTCCTCGTCTATGGTGGTGGTGCAGGTCGGTGGTGGTGGTGTCGCGTCGTGTGTCATTTCCCGAATGCAGTGTCGTCATGTGAGCGGCTAGTCTTTATAGTTGACGAGTCCCCTGGCATCGATCCAGCTGTTGAAGTAGGAGGAATAGCCGAACCATTTCACCAAAGCTTCCTTTCGTCTACCAACTGTACGGCGTTTCAGTACCGCTTCAACACGGTACACTTTATCAAAGGGTACCGTCACCTTCTGCAGCTCCAGTTCGTAGAAGGTACCCTCCAGCACTTCGCCGAGATCGTCCCGCAAGCGATACACGGGTGGATCGGAGGGGTGAACCTCGTGTATCGTGAACAACTCTTCGCTCCAGTTCGTCTCGTAGCCCTTTTCGAACGTGCGTTTGTACTTGCTGACACGCACGCGATCTGACACGTGCAACTTGGGCACGCCCTTACCATCGTGACCGTACAGACGTTGCCACACCTGTTCTTGGTTCTGTGCATTCACCTGTGACGGCGCCATACCGATCATGCGGTGGGGGGCATTGTTATACGATCGCATCAAGTCCGGAAGGATGTCGATGTACCGCCACGCCTGGTGTTTCGTGAAGTAGCGCCACATGCGCGACTTCAACGTTCGGTTGAACCGTTCCACGACGGCTGCCTTCGTCTCCGCGTTGTGCGTGTAGAAGTAATGGATGTCGTAACGCTGCAATAGCGCCTGAACGGATTTGTTCCGGAATTCTGTGCCTTGATCCATCTGCAAGGTCTGGGGGCAAACGTTGACGAACGTGGATTGCAGCGCTGCCACCAACGACGCCGCGGACTTGTTCTTCATGGGAACACACCAGGCCACTTTCGAGAAGACGTCGATCATCGTGAGGAGAAAGGCCATACCGTCGTTGACGTCTTTGACCTTCGACATGTCTACGAGATCGGCCTGCCACTGCTGAAGCATACCACCCACGATGACGCGTCGTCTCTTGAAATGACGTCTCGCTGGTTTGTGTAAGGTGTAGGCGTCCTGTGCCGACAACCATGCTGTGACGGTCTTCTGTGGCAGGCGCGTGACGCGTCGCAAGCCAGCGACGCCGCCATAACTGCCTACCCTCGTGGGATCGAAGTAGACCTCACTCATGGAGCGTTCTCCCCTCTGTGCCATCAAAAGAGGTGGAGGATCGATGTGTTGACGGGGGCGGTGACGTTGACTCCGGAGTCCCACTGCTGACGAATGACGAGGAGCACGCCGACGTGTAATAGGACACACACTATGGCACCCACAATGCAAGCGGTGGAACAACAACGGTCTAGCGGAGTAACCATAGTCTGAATAACACCTGTTGTATAAGAATGCCGGCTGCAACGTCTCCCAGCAAGGTAAGTCCTTCGAACAATAGCGCAGCGACGACGGAACGGTACGCGTCCTGTGGATCGATGAGCATGACGAACACTGTGCTACGGATACGCGTCGTACCACCTTATACGTTGTTCCATCCAGCCAATGACGACGAAGCCTTGCGCGATGCGAGGGGAGGGTGGGTGGACAAGGAATGTTCCATTCGACGACCGAGGGGGGTTCGAATAACGCCTGTTGCATAAAACTTTGGAGTATACCGTGAGCCATCATGTAAAGTCCACTGATAAATATCGCACCGACGACGGAACGGTACACGAGGTCCTGTGGATCGGGCGACATGACGAACACTGTGCTACGGACACGCAGCGTACCATCCTATAGGTTGTCCCAACCAGCCAATGACGACAAAGCCTTGCGTGATTC
This sequence comes from Lamellibrachia columna, assembly GCA_963662155.1. Taxonomy (NCBI): domain Eukaryota; kingdom Metazoa; phylum Annelida; class Polychaeta; order Sabellida; family Siboglinidae; genus Lamellibrachia; species Lamellibrachia columna. The sequence goes on along the minus strand of OY759271.1, from coordinate 13,197,954 downwards.
GGGGGGTGGGGTGGGCATGGTATGTTCCATTCGACGGCTCTGACGGGTGAGGGTGTCCAACTTAGCGATCTTCGTGCACTACCTGCAGCAGCAGCACGCGGAGGAGTACTTGACCGACGAGAGGGAGTGATCGACGGCTCCGGACGTATGTAGGCTCTCCTGGAGACGTTACCGACCAACGTCATGGGTAGGTTGATGGCACGGAGTTGTCGTGCGAATGGCTGCCAACCCGTCGGAGCGGTCTTTCTCTTACGCAACAGATCATTAACGAGATCCACCACGTTACTTCCGACAACCGGCACGCCCTCGTGTATCAGTTCGCCGCGAGCGGTCCACGCGATATCTCTCTTGAGATGCTCCATCAAACGGCTGGCTTTGGCCTGCATGGTCTTGGGAACGGTGGCCAAGACGGTGGCCTCCAGTCCGCTAATAGGAGCGCGGACTGCACCCTCAGACCCCGACTCCGACTCGTTCACCGTGACCACGCGTAGCGGTTCCTTGATGCGTTTATCGGTCAAGACGTTGTACCGCTGCAACACCTGATTATACAGGGTCACCTTGGTCCCGTCGTCTAGGTCCGTTCTATCTAGGATGGTCTTCATCTCGTCATCGAGGGCTTGCACCTTCTTGCCTAAGGTGTCGGTCGCGGGTGGGGGTGGGGGTGACCGAAGCGTGTCCAACAGGCGCGGGTCCACCAAGGCCATCTTGCGTGCGTGCTCCATGTATCTACCTTTTGGTCAGCACCTGTTGGAGCAAGGGTAGCAAGATCGAACTTGCCAACGGTGCTAGGAAGGCCGATAGGAAACCGCCGCTCTGTCCCTCACCAACCTGCGGTTGCAGCAAGAGGCGTCTTCTCCTGGCAGCGGGCGTTCGTCTATTAGCCAACTCGCGTAACTTCGTCCTGTATTTATTCAATCGTCGCCTCTGTAAAGCGGTCAATGGAATGTTCTTTGTTAGCATGTTGTAGGCAAACTCGGCTAGTGCACACAGCAGATCGGCGTCGGCGTTGGCGATGATGCCCTTTTTAATTTTGTTGTTCTTGACCCTGGCCAGAGCCTGTATGCACACGATGTGTCTCTTCACCAGGGCAGACATGATGCGAATGAAGAGACTATCCACACACTCGGTCGTTTTATACCTTCGGCAAGTACACGTACTGAACACCGTCGTCTGGAAAGATGGCCGTGCGCAGACGCATGTCCTCGGGCGTGTCCTGTTTGAGATCGACCAATAGATAACCGTACGGTACCGCCGTGGCGTCTTTAAACGCCTCTTGCACGAACTTGCCGCGTCCCGGATACATCTGCCGAGCCAAGGTCGCCATCTGCGATGCGTCACGTGGATTCTTGAACACCACCATGTACTGCGAATTCAGACTGATGGTGCGACTCTCTTTGTTTTTAGGGAACAGGTTCTGTACGAGATACAGCACGGACGTGTTCCTGTGGTGACTTTTTTTAGTGAACAAGGTCGTGACCCGTTTGTCCGTTTCTGCCATGAGATCGTCTATGACGATGAGGTTCCTCGTTGTCGGATCGAACATGGCCGCAGTCGGTAACCCTTCTTCGAATCGCACGTGACCCAAGTCCGTCGTTGCGTAAGCCTCTTGCCATTCTCCGTAACACCACGTTATTTGTTGGGGCGGTGGATCGATCATCGCAGCGGCGTGACGCAAAATACGCGTCACGAAAGTACTCTTGCCGCACCCCGTCGGTCCGGCGACGATGCACGTGAAGGGGTGTTTCCATCGTGCATCCATGATTGCGTGTGAAACGAGTGCAGCGTGCATCGCCTTTTCTATACGTCCACCGGACCCGTGGTCACCCCGTCCTCGTGCACCACGCGTTTGGCGTAAAAGTAGGTGAGTGCATCCCGTGCCTGCACGTACGTCATCACGATAGATTTATGCACCCGGAAACCACGGTTCGAACCACCTCCGCTCCGACGGTTGGTGAGCACCGCCAGGAACGCGTCCTTGTCGATGGTGTTGTGCCGTTTGCTCAGTCCTTTGGTGCTGTACTTGTCGGTGGCTCCAAAACAATAGTACGTCTTGCTACACAACCCCACGAACCCGGCACCGGACCACTCGACCTTGAACAGACCCGGTGTCCTCTTGTCGAACGCTCTTCGCGCCTTACAGCACGCCTCGTCTCCGACCCACGGTCGATTGGCGAGACGACAGCGCACGTAGTCGTTCCGATGGTCGTCGCAACATTCGGACGGGAGCCATTCGGAACGATGTCGGAAATAATGTTCTCGTAGTGCTGGGGTCACGAGGTCATCGACGGACTCACCGGCCAAGGCTATATAGGCACTATCTGTATCCATCTCGCAGTACTCGAACAGAGGGCGCTCCACGTATCTGATGATGAAGTCGTAATAGAACTGCAACATGCGCATCTTGGCGTACTGCAGAACGAAGAATCCCACGTGTACGGGTAGGGTGTACTTGACGGTTTTCTTGTTCAACTCTATCTCGTACGCATCGTCGACGACGATCTCGAGTTGTCGGAACCGTTTATCGTTGACCAGGAGCGATGCCGCCTTCTCCGTGCAGTAGCTGACGTCACGATGTCGGTCAACGTTGGTGATGGTCTTTCCGTAGCCCGAGTTCCCCAGCAACTTCACGGTGTCCGCGATGATGGTCTTGTCTTGGTGAACGTCGCCCTCGCGTCGGGCCTTGGACACTGCATCGCCGAACCGCCGGAAACACGGAATAGGATCGTATTCGACGACCTGGTACACGTGCAGTACCTCGAGACCGTGGTCCAGATACCATCGCAGCAGTGGCGTTGCGAGCAGTATCTTATCGCCGCAATAACTACCCACGAGCATGCGTCGCGGAGTCTTCATTATGTCGTGCTCTTCGGCGTATCGGCGCATGAACGGACCGAGATCCTCGCGTATCAGACTGATGTTCTTGAACACGGGCTGCATCTCGGCAAAGTGTGCGCGCAATTCTTCTGGTACACGTATGTCGCACTCGATCATGCCGAACACGGTTCCTGCACGCACTCCGTTCAGGATCTGTTGTGACGTCATCGTCCATCGCACGTGTCGACGTCGGGGAAATGCTGCATCCACACACTTGCGTACGGCCGGGGTTCGTCTCATCTCTTTCCACTCGCATTCCCACAACTCGATGACTGTGACAAAGTGTCGTAGGTAGGCGGTGGTCTTTCGGGTCTCGGCGAGCAGTTGCGTCATGGGTTTCCCGTTGACGGCGTTCACCTCTTCTCGGTTGCACGAGCAACCGTGGAAATAGCACCCTTGGAACTGATAAGCCGTCTTCGTCTCGCTGCACCATCCATCCACCCGATGTTTGCCTATTCTCTTCTCTCGTCCGTTGATCTGATGCCGTATGGGACGTCCCGTGCGTTCGGATTCCCACGTCAACCATTCTCCAGCCATCTGTCCGTACAGCTGCGCCGATTCGGGGCGGAAGTCCTTCTCTGCTCGTCGTCGCGTGTACCATCCCATAGGCATGTCTTGCATGAGCGACCACAGGTTCAGTGCGTTCGCATCGTATCCGACGATCGCTCGACAAGGACGAGCCGCCTCTCCGTACTCGTTCTGACGTAGCGTGGTGACCCCTTTCTCGTGATAGCGATGAAAGATGATCGAAGGCCCGCCTACAATGTTCTCTTTGACGAGGTCGTGCAGGTCTTTATTCTTCTCGTTGAAGATGGTAAAGTAGGTCTTCTCTGGAAGGTCGTTGAACAGGTACAGCAGGGTCAGACCAGGTACGCTGATACCTTGCTTGAACATGTCTATTCCCCGTTGTCGATAGAACGCGAACTGTCTGTCGATGGCCTGTAGAAAGGGAACCACGTCCCTGTTGTTGTACCAGACGAGAAAGTCGCGCAACGTCGTCATGCCATTGACGCGCCAGGCTTCCTGACAACTGGCGTAATCCTCGTCTGAAATACCTTCGTTCTTCAGTCGACTGAAGAAGGCCTCTTTCGGTGGAAGTGCGGTGTTGTCGAGTCTCTCCAGACTGTCCATGTACTCGTACGGGAAATGACCTTTCGTCACCTCGCATCCGTACGCTTTCAGATACTTGTCGTAGACGGGGGCTATGTAGTTGATCATGTCTAGGAATTTCAGCTGATCCGTCGAAAGACACATGAAAGTGTTGTTGCGTTTGATGACGAACATTGACCCGACGCCGTCGTTCTCGTCTTTCTTGTTGCCCTCTTGCTCCCTCTCGTCCTCGTCCTCGGCCTCGTCTTGTTCCACGGTCTTTGAAGTCGTCAGGAAGTACGGTATGAGGAACTGTTTGATGGCATTGAGATCATACTTCCCCGAATTGAACCCGATGACAGGTAACTGACGCATCCATCCATACAGTTGTCCCATCAGCGTTTTGTACGGATTGGTTGCCGGTCCAGCGTCCTTGTCGGTGGCTGATCGTGCAGCCTCCTCCCGTTCGTCACATTTCGTCAGCTCTTCGGCAAGTTGTTCCAACACATGATCGTATGAGTCTTTGATCTTGTCGTACGCGGCCTCACTCATCGATTGCAGGATAGTCATCATGGTGCTCACCAACTTGTTGGTGTCTCCGTCCGTGACGATGCATGTCACCTGTTCGTGTCCGGGTACGTTGGATGCCACGCTGACGCTCAGCGGGACGTGACGCGCAACCCAGTGAACCTGGGCACTGTCAGACGGAAGGTGTTCGGTGTCGAACCAACACTCGAAGTCGAAGGTGGCTCGGTACGGATAGTACTGCAACGCTTCGGCCACTCGGATGTTCTCGTCTGCCAGACGTTCGAACACCGATGGAGACGAATGGTACACGCCACCAGGATAGACTCGGCGCACACCCCCCGTACACGTGCTCTCGTGGTTGCGTAGATGCCATGCGTCTTTCCACAACGAGTCCCCACACTTCCGACATCTGTACGAGTGACAGTACATGCGTCTATCCTGGATGAGGGAAAAATGTGTCCCGTGAAGATTGAGGTAGAGTGTGTCAGGGTACTTACATACCGAGCGACGAACGAGTTCTGCAGTTGAATTTCGTGGTCTCTACATGATAGAGGTCGTCCATCGTGACCCCGGCAAATGCTGCCATGGGTACGCCGTCTTGGGCGTAAGTCTCGTACAGCGTCTTCACAGCTGGTTCCAGTCGACGACTTTCACATCCGCGATGCAGGGCCAGACATCGGAAGAGACACAGGTTGTCATTGTACCTCTTGACATGGATGGGTTCCTTTTCCAACCCGATGACGGCTTTAGTCCTCTTGATGTACATTGGAAGGTCGGTCATTCCTACACATCCTATCGGGTGTTCGATGATGCGATTGACGAAAAATGTGACATTGGTCACGAGTTCGCACACCCACGCCGAATCCGGTCTTTGATTGATGGCCCATTGCAAGACGTCGGTTTCTCGGATGCGTTCGAGGAACGTATCAAAGTCCTTGCTGTTGGTGATGAGACTGGGCTCGTCCAGGTAGCGTCCACAGCAGTTGCACGAGGGATGGTAGTACTTGTATTGACCCGTGTTCTTGTTCCTCAGAATGAACCCGTAACTGAGGTTAATCTTGAAAGCGTTGGTCTATTCCTGGAACACGTTCTTCAACGGCGTCTCTAGAACGGTCGTGTCCAGAGTCGTTAATCTGTAATCGTACCTGCACTGGAGAGGACCTCTCGTTACACGTGTCCGTATGGTCGACCAGTGCGCTCGTACGACATCTAACAGTTCCGTCGACAGGTTGTCGGCGAAGGGGAGTCGAGCAGGTGGGTCTATGGGGTCTGCATCGGTAACGAGTGGATGGTGGGGTGTGGTGGGTTCCCTGATTGATCTCTTCGGCGATGGTGGCTTCGTGACGTCGTCGTCGGTACACGCTTTTCGTGCGTGGATGGTCAGGTTATGGAGTCTAGTGAACTTCTTTCCACATTTCGCACATGTGTACACTGTGGTCTGTTTTCTATTACTGCTACTGCTACTGCTACTGCTAAGACGACATACGGACCTCACATGTTGTTGCAGATCGTCCCATATCTCAAACGTTGCATCGCATTTACACGAATATTTCGTTCGCTTTGCCTGGTCGCTAGGTGGCACCTCTAGTGGCACCTCTAGTGGCTGCGCCACCGAATACGTGTGTTCGGTCACTGCCGGTGTCGCATGACTCGCTAGGTGGCGTTTTAGCGCTGCATACGTGTCGAGCACCAGTCCGCAGTGACGACATTGGTGACGTTTCATGATGCTCTACGTGTCTACAACTGAGAGAGACAGCGGTCCTTAGTACAGCTATATAGTACGTGTGGTGGTGGTGGTGGTGGTGGTGGTGGGGGTGGTGGTGGTGGTGGTGAATGGTGATTGGTGTTTGGTGAAAGGTGTATGACCTAAGGTGTGATCCTGTGGTATTGGCTACTGTGTGTCCGCTATCGATGGCTACGGGTTCTCTTTCAACTATGTAGACCGTGGCAACACCACTGACAACACGTTTCAATCATTGTATGACTTTTCTTTATTGAGTATAATGTCATATACATATACATATACATATACATATACACGGTTAGACTTATATAATTACTATGATGACTTGATGGTTTGTGGGATTGTTACATCCTCGACAGTGACCACTAGCTTACGATCGGTTATCGACACGCCAGTGGCTAGTAACATGGTTATTAACTTGTGGGTTTTTACACCGCGACAGAGGTTACGTACAATGATGGTGATGATGTACTATATAAGTCGGTATGTGTATATATATATATATATATATATATATATATATATATATATATATATATATATATATATAGCTATTACTCTATGTCATGCAACTACAATATGAGAGAGACTAAATACAATAAAAGAGAGAGCTACTAAACACCATACAGTTCGACACGTTACACTAAGCTACTGTTATTCCGTTTCTATCATAAAATCAATAATTATCTGTAGTAATCTATGTAATGCACGTTTCCTCTCGTCTCGTGCTAGTACGGGTGCCTCCTCCTCCTTCTTCACCTCCTCCTACATAAAAGAAATAGACCTATTGTTCATCGTGTGTCGATATAATATATTCTAGTAGTAGCTCTACTAATTCACGGCCTGCACGCCTACGCGCTTCAGTCGGTAGTACAGGTACGTCATCCTACAGAACAAATTAAAAGATACTAATATTCCAATACATATTACGTAATACAACAACAACAACTACTACCTACTTAATAATAATATTCTGTTGACGACGTCATATACGTGGCGTTCAATACTCCAGCTCGCTTCCGAATGCTGGCTGGGAGTACGGGTGCCTCGTCGTACACTTCATTCTACATAACAACAACAACAATACTACTACTACTACTACTACTACTACTACTACTACTACTACTACTACTACTACTACTACTACTACTACTAATGTTCATATACCGTGGTTATAAGTGCATACATACTACCTACTGCATACTACCGACTACTGTTCATCACATACTACTACTGTTCACCGCGGTCGACGGATAGCACAACGAACATATTTCATTAGGATGTCCTGGTACGCGGCCGACAGTACCGTAACCGCCAGTGATCGGCACACGTCCACAGTCACTTCCTCTACCGTGGATGGGGCGGATATCCGCCACTGGTGTGCTATTAATCGAGCAATGTTCGTTTGCATTTTTATAAAACACACCTTTCTCGAATCCTCAGTGGACTCATCCTCATCATCTTGATCGGTGTCGTCCTCGATGGTCGACGTCGACGGCTTCGGGTGAGTGATAGTGTGTTGATCTGGTATGTGGATGTGTCCGCCGTCTGGTGTCACAACGACGGTTTCGTCCGGGAAGACATAGAGTCTCGGTGGAGATGCCCTCTCATCTTGCGTGCTTTCTATCAGTGGTGGCGACGTGGGACTGTACGTGAAATCGTCATCGTCCTCATTCTCGTGAGCGGGGGATGAGGCGATCGCTTCTTCATCCACTTCATCATAGTAATGAGGGGGGGTTCTGATGATAAACCCATCGCCCTCAGACTCCGACTCCGACAAGGATTGATATAGTGGTTCCCCCGATATCTCCTGCGCTGCTGGGTACTCCACCACCACTCTGGTGTCGCCATCTGCCGGGGCTGTTTTTTGTCGTTTCCACGATGGCGTCACCTCATCCTCGTCATCTGCATCATACAGGTCCACCAACTGACGTTTGTAGGCTCTCTGCAGTTGCGTCAGACCCGTCTATTGAACAGAAAGAACCAGTTACATTCGGCATATTTTCATCCGCGTAGCCCTGTCTATCGTTGTATCTTTCGTACATAGTCTTTCTAACCAATTCTGTCACTTGGTTACGCCATTTCATATTCCCACACGTTGCGATGACATCTATAGATAACCACCGCAAGACGTGCATGACCATGCTGGACGATGGTACGTAACGATCCTTATCATCATTTAAATTCATTATGCGTTCCACCTCGTCACTGGCATATCGCACGCTGGCGACCTCTAGCGCCTTATAGAAGTTATTTTCATTCGTCATGGCTTCGGATCGATCCCGTATCCTATCTAAACCACTCACCGTAGCCTCCATATCATCGCTACTGCTACCCTTTGACGCACTATCCTCCCCCTCGTCATCTGATATTATAATTAATGATGGCGGTGAACAGCTGTCCACCGAGGAGGAGAATAGTATCTCCGAACTATTAGCATGTAACCATTCCATTACCTTAGAGCGTCCCTCAACGTCGATGACGTCACTGCTTCCGGTAGCAACTGCAGTAGCTGCAGCAGCGACGGTAGCGGCAGCCTGTCAACAGATTGATTCACACTGTGACTACTTCCAAGTCTGACACCGTGTAATTTACATACTGTCCCGCCAGGCGTTTCCGAATGGTCACCATGACTTGGGCCCCCCGCAACATGTCCAGTGCTGCATACCGCTCGGCATCTGACTTCATGTTCATGTAATCGTTAGCCGTGTATCCTAACACCTGGACAGCCTTGGCATTAAATAACGTTGCCCACACTTCACTCCCGATGGCGTCTTGTAGGAGGATACGCATAGCGAACTGATACACTACACCACGCTGCCATCGATGGATCGGACACACAAACCCATTGTTTTCAGGACTCACACGTTTGTTACACTGCTGACATGATGGATATACGATAAATTTGTCTTGTACAGCACATTGTACTATGGTTAACGGCCGTCTAAATATATAAGTACCGTTACCTACCTCCTTCTCGAGTTGGCTGACTGTCATCATCATATCGGCTTCTTGGGCGGCCATTTCTTTCTCTGCTGATGCTGGTAGTAAGTCTCGACGTGTGCTGTGGATCGGAGTGCGGTTGTGTGCCTCGTTCACTCTGCGTTGGGTTTATATACACCTCCCACTGTCTATGGCGCGCTTTCTTATCACCGACCCTTGGTCGAGCGCGTGATGCTGCTATTGTACGCTGCTGGATGTCTGCTATCTCGCTGTATTCTGTTCATCGGTCTTGTGATCGTCTGGCGGGAGTCTGATGTAATCGAATGAACTCGCGTACTCGCATGAGTATATGTCCTAGCATGTTCTGACCGGCTTGACCACTGTATGTCAGTGCACCCCAGTATCCTTCCCGACTCTTGACCCATTCCTTCAACTGGGAATACCCAGTGTCTAACAGTCGTTTACGTAGGGTTGGATCGCGATATTTAACAGCAACTAACGCATACATTAGTGAATATCGTTGTTTGTTCCATTCTGCGCGTACCTGTTCCTTTTCTCGTATGCTCTTGCTGAGGTGTTTCGCCTGTAGACCCGTGCGCGTGGACAGCATTTTTTCTGCAGTCTGCATGTCGCCATGATGCATGCATTTCCGCCATTGGTAAGCACTTTCAACACTGGTAAATTCTCTATTCCACACGTGTATCCTGCACGCGTAGAAATTGGACAAATAATGTTTACCGCCTCTAAACTGTATAGGACGGTTCATGGTGACTTTATGACGTTAAAATGTACAGTTACTGTCTTAACTACACGCCGTTCTAGCACTGTCGAGTACATAACCCCCCGCTTTTTCCTTGCGTGATGGATGCCCGGTGTCGGTAAGCTGACAGTTGCCGGCCGCTTATCTGTTTTCTGATTAGTGTGGTATTGTTCCGAGGCTGACGTCAGTTGTCTGGCTTATTTCTAGCATGCTATATAAGACGACTGAGATCGTCGTGTCGTCATCACAACCGCCATTGCCTTCGACGACGACCTTCAGTTCACCACTATACATAATGCCTGTACTTCAAGTCCGCGACTTTGCGGAGTTTTTGATTATTATGGAAGTGCTCCCTCTAATGCGTTGTGTGTGAGTATTTCTTTTATTTATTTATTTATTTATTTATTTATTAATATTATACTTTCATAGCTCTACATAGCTCATACCTGTTTTCACTTTACATACTGTTCTATCGTTCCTGTGTATACATGTCTCGCTGAGTGTTCGTCGAGTCCACGTTCCAAGTTCCATATGTAGCGGCTTGCCTAGCGATAACGTCTGCCAGTCGATCGGTTTCGTATTACCTCTCTCTCTCTCGTTGCTTGGTTACGTCTGTTATATATATATGCCTATGCATGTTCTCACTCTGATTGTGTCCTTTACTTACAGCATACCTCGCTTTCACTGGGCTTGTGTGCTCATGGAACTACTAGGTCACCGTGCAACGACGGGGCTGTCAAGCGACAGTACTCTTTCGAGACGAACTTTACGACTCTGATCTCATAACAGCATTCGCAGAACATGTCAGTCGTTGGCGGCACGTCATGTCAGACATATGTCACTATGTCACTGGATATCGCGCCCCCTCGACCACCGCACCTGAGTCGTGGTCCGACGACGACGACGCCGCCAACGACGCCGACGAAGACGACGCCGACGGAGTCGCTTTCCGTCTATCGTTCCGTTCACATATGACGCATTGGGAACCTGTCATGAATGAGTTGCTACTCATACATGCCCCATCACCCACACCTCTTTTCCGTCGCCTTCAAAGAGGACCCATCCATCACCCGGCACTGTTCCGTCGTCGTCGATCGGTGTCCCTCCGCATTGCATTAGCACGCAAGATGACTGCCCGTTGCGTTCGCCGTTCATTATTGACGGCGTTCAATACAGCTTCCTAAATGAACACTTCACGAACATTTTATATCTTCTTCCTTATAACTACTACTACCGTTTACTTTTCTATTTGTACTTGTGCTTTTTCGAGTATTAAATTTTGCATCACCTTATATTCCCGTCTTGTATTGCGTTCTTGTTCCAACTGCGTGTTGGCATATTATATTTTAAACATAGTCCATTTTCGTCCTGCTACATTTTATTTAACGAACGGTCCGATTTCCGTCGTCCAGCGGTTATATTGTAGCCATGCATGTCGGCTAATTAATAACTATTACATATTCGCCTTATCTTTACCGGTTTTAATTTTATTACGTCTTATGTTCACTCCATATAACCGGCTATAACATGCCTCGGTCCCACATCAATGTCGTCACTGCAACATAGTTGCTGTTTATCACTGATTAGCTCGGCTCCCTTGCTACATTGTACAGATTGGCGTCCATTGATCTCGCGCTACGGCTCACAGCTGGATAAACGCTTCGGCTTACAGTTAACTCCAGTCGTTCGGACGTCCAGTTGACATTAGCTAGCCACTCGGACTGGTCACTCCGTCAGGGTCAAGGTCACGGTCACGTGTTTACGTGGGTGGATGGGTGGGTGGGTGGGTGGGTGGGTGGGTGGTGGGTGGTGTGTGGGTGATATTACGTGTATTTTTTGTTGTTCCTATGTCCACCATCGATGACTACTGGTCAATGTTCGTTCCTCCTCCCGTCGCTAGGGGGCGCTTAGGTTACGCACGCTCGGCTACGACCGCCAGGGGGCGCTCTGAGGCGCTCTGATTGGCTGCGCGCACTCATAAGCAGTGGGCGATATTAGGGTGTTTTGCCTTTGATGTTTGGGTCACGTGACTTTGCATGCAATTTGAGGTCCCAAAAACCTCCGCTTACTACTCCGGCCATACATTCTCACCATCAAAATAGGCTCATGAACGTAGTTTGATGGACGTAGTTTTACCCAATACGACGATGCTACTCTTCTGCTTCTGACTCACTTCAGACGTATTCTCGACTCTCTGTCCTTCCTACTTTCTTTTCCTTCTTCTAATACTTTGTGAACCTCATGTTTGTTGGCCGCTGGCCGTTTCCTAGGGGCGTTTGTGACGTAATTTCTCTTCAGTCACGTGTTTGTATCAGCATAGATAATACTACACAATAATATTGCATGTTGTCGCGGAAAAAAATATTTAACTTGCTATGATTATTCTATATCGTTAGCCTATTTCCTCGCCACTAGACTGGTTGCCTGCTTTACATACTTAATTAGTCCTCTTCGTTCAAGGTAGAACATCGGGCCGAAACGACTCTTTTCCAACACACCCTGTTATTTGCTGCTTTCTTCATCTCTTTCCAGGAGGTTTACTTCCTCGGCTATTGATCTTCTCCAAGCAGTATTGAGTCTACCTGTTTTTCTTTTTCTTTGTGGATTCCAGTCTAAGGCTTGTTTCGTGACATTGATGGTTTGTTTTCGGAGGGCGTGTCCAACCCTTTTCCATGTCTGCCTGCCTTGCCATAGTAGTAGTGGTCCGGGAACCAGATTACGTCTTCGTGACGTACGACGTGACATCAGTAGTTTGGTGCCTACATAATCGGGAACTTGCTTGTTGTCTCCTTCTTTCTCCAGTACAACGTGAACGTCATCTAGTTGAGGACTATTGCGTAGGGTTCCTTTCGCTTTGTTGACCTTGGCACACGTTAAGTTACTTAGAAAAAACACCCATCGGCCATTTCATATAGCTGTTCCATGGAGGGGCACTTGTCTAGAATCCGGGCCTACCTCATTGTCGCCGTTATTAACATGCAATTTGTACAGTAGCCATGCACAATGCATACTGAACTACGAAACATGTAAATCACTAAACATGTTGTGCGTATAAACACATTTAATCACCTTTTTTATGGAGTTCGAATTATTTAACCTGTATTGAGCGACATTTCCCTTTTATTCGCAAGATGGCGACACTGATAGCGAGTTAAATAGGCGAATTCGAAAAAGGTGATTAAATGTGTTTTTAAGCACAACATGTTTAATAATTTACATGTTCCGTAGTTCAATATGCATTGTGCATGCATCGTGCAATTGTTAATTTACATATTGCATGTTTTAACGGCGACATTGAGGTGGGCCCGGATTCTATACAAGTACCCATGGGCATGGAGTTATTCGCAACCTAACACTTTCGTGAACATATTGAGTGGGAGTTCGTTTCCAAAAAGGGGAGTTCGCAAAAGGGGGTTCGCGTGAACCATATTAACCCCCTAGGTAACGACTCTGAACGAGACGGTTGTGAGAGCGACAAACGGTAACGCCAACTCACCGAGGTTATGAATGGCGCCACACGGTGGACCGGGAAACAACTAACTCCCAAAGACAGGTCCTGTGTTACCGCTTGAACACCAGAGTGCGCCACCATCAACTCAACCATCCGTTTACATACGTCCGAACAAAATGCAGGTGTTGATGTGTTATGTAGATGATTATCACATCATTAACTAAATATTACGGATCTGCTGGTATTCATCATCGGGTGAGTCGAACATTTCATGCGGGGCGCTAGTGATATGCACAGTCCTGCTCGGCCAGTCGGCGGCGTACTAATGTTTATCTGTTATCATGTTCCGGGTGGTCATAATATTGCCACTATGGAACATGTCCATCAGATGGAAACGACAAATATGGAGGTTTTGTTGTAGTGATCACCCGAGGTCGTCCATTTCGCGGCACGATCATTTATGATCAGTTGCCCGATCACGTGTGATCAGTTGTGTTGTGGTTTCATGTCATTCGTGTTAAGCGAATGAACAATGCTCAACAACGAATATATTCTTTTTTTGAAAAAAAAACACGACCAACGATTTATTGATGACCATTAAACACTAAAAATAGTCTTCATTTAACCATCGCAGTGTTTACATCATAGTTTATTGTGTTGTATGTCTACATAATTTAGGTGTCCTGGAAACAATTTTGTTGTCGTGATAGGTTTGTTATGCTTGAAACACAGAAAGAGGTAGTAACGTCTATGTTAGGGGTCAAACAATTAATCGAACTATCAAGGCATCACAATAGTCGATGTGACGATGCAATACTATCGATAGCAAATGGAACTATCACTTGTTATCGTCGATAGAACTATCAATAGTAACAAATAGTTGGCAAAACAATTAAACATATCTACTTGTGTCAGTGTAATAATATAAACAAACATGTTTTCTATATTGGAAGTTGTTTATTTATCGAACTAACATCAACATCGTCGATTAGAGCAGCATCACCCACGAATTCAGCATTTCAAATCAACTACCTCCAAGGCTACACCTATTTTACTGGCTATTCGCTAGTCCATGACAGTATATCGCGATAATCTCGCGATAGTCACGAAACTATCACAATAGAAAGCAATCGCCGACAGTCATCCTAGTGTTATGGCACACACAAAAACATCAACAACTTCATATACGAAACAATGTTTTTCAACTTGGCCTAGTTAAAATACGTCAACAAGTTCAAATGTAGCGCCACATATATATACTATGCCATAAAGTTATTCAAACTTACCCGACCTAGCGATTACATATATGATTTTACGTACTTTTAATTAAAACGACTGGGCATTTTATATAAACTGTTCACACATTACAGATTTGAACATCAACGAACATGATTCGCAATAGACTAAACCAATTCGGGGGGAGTTTCAAAACAACCTTGTTTTACTTTGTGTAACGCGTGGTTAAAAATACTTATTTCGACAACGACGTTTTCTTAGAACGGTATACAGGAATAGTCTCGGTAGCCCACTAATTGCAATCCGCACATGAACATGAATGGAGCCTTCACATGGTATTTTATCATAATTGTATAGTAGATGGAAAACTTCCGTATTTTAACGTTTCGGTAACCATCAGATTATATTTGACTACGTTGACATCGACGTCTGTCGGACGACACTGTACATGGTGTAAAATGCATCGGCGCAAAAGTCCAGGGTGGAAACAGCTTAATGTGAAGCACGACAATTGAGTGGTTACTTTGTCCACATGCCTCGTGGGATTCGACTGCAATCTTGTTTCAACTACCTGTCGCATATGAATACGAGGTGAAACACAGCAATGGCTTCTTGGCTAATCGGTTCAACAAGAAGTAATACTATTTGTATTTTTTAATACCAACCTAGACCACAGCGTGTCAGGAGGTTGGCACGAATAAATGCAAATATCTATCCCATTCCAAATTTGAATAGTATATCAAAGGTTAAAAATTCCGTTAACATTTGTGCAGGACGATAGGTATGCTATTAAAATACAGCACATGCCCTTCCTCGTGAGGGTTCGAACGAACCCCACTTTTGATAGATTGTTTTTAACTGTAGCGTTTTTCAGAAATCATCTCATACATCCCCGGCTGTTTTCATAAGCTCGAACCCGAAATTAAGATAAAACTATTAATAAATAAGGTTGAAATATATGCAGGAATTTAAGTAACACAAATGTGAACTTCTAAAGCAGTCGGCTGAGCATTCCAATAATAACTTGTGAAATATTTATGGAGATAAAGTAAAATGACATTGTTACTTGCCGTCGAACGGCCCAGTTGGTCCAGTGGTGCCACAGGTGGAATCGGTCCCGCCGTCAGGGGCACCCGTGAAGCTTCCACACAGAAACTGAACTATCGTGAACAGATGAGCAAATGTATGGTGAACTATAAAAGTTGGACTAAATGCACCCAAAGCTTCTGCCGAACAAACGTTACCCGAGGGGCTTCTAATTAATAGTCGATTGTTAATATATCGACGAGACCGGGGCTAGTTGTAACAAACGTAGACAAAACTACTAATGCAAATTATGTTGTATCGTTGCGCAAATGTGTACTGCATTAAGCATTTATTTATGCACTGGCTATCAGATATTTGCTATTTTGTTGCCATCAAGAGAAATCAGGTAACAATTCCAGATGCAATTCTGAAATGTCTTTTGTTACAACTAGCCCCGATCTCCCCTATTGAATCATGATGAACTTTTCCGAATCAGGAAAAAAGGTTCATCAAAAGCACACGATAGACACATGTGAATGGGTTTAGGGCCCGTTCACAATTGTTTACATTTCCCTATTCGTACAAATCATACTAAAACGGGGGTCAAGTCCCGCGCAATAATGTTTTTAATGTCGGTCGCACGCGAAACATGACCCATGTTGCGTCATGCAGCGCCACGCGGTGAACTGTTACGGAATTTCTGAGACACGTCAGAATAGTTTGGAGTAGGCCTCAGACAGGACATCGCCTGGTGTCAATCAAGAAAAGTCTGCAGCCACAGACCAATATAACTCTATGGTGTATGATTCCCCGGCCTCAACCAAATGCACACGAGCAATTTGTATTATGTACATAATGCTAATTAGATATAACTAGTTGATTGTGTTTGTTGGTGCTAATTAGATATAACTAGTTGACTGTGTTTGTTGGTGCTACTTGTGGATGTGTTATCTGGAAATATTTTTATATGACCTCTTTGCCTGTTCTGTCAGTTCGGCGTTGTATCCGTGGATTATCATTGTTCCACTCGTTTGTTCTCTGTCCTCTGATTTATGTTTCTCCGGCTCATTGTCTTCTTCTTGTCCATCTTCCGAACCCGTTTCATAGGCCCAGCTATTGTATATCCACGTATTCTTCAAAAACGTGCTTCGTTGGTCTTCTCATCAATCAGTCTTCCTGTTTTCGTTATCTTGTCCTTTCATCTGATTCAAAGCATCGCTCATACGTATCTACTATCTTCAGCTACCTGGAAACCATTAATGGTTTTATGCGACTTCCAGGACAACCTAAGACTTTTTTGACTTATCTAGATTACTTATTTCATGGTAATTGATTTCGCGGAAAAAGTTTAAATGCAATGTTAGTAGTTCGTGAACAATGGCGAGAGACCGTATTGTCTGTTCAGAGGCACGGGTGTCATAGGCACTTATTGTAAACAGTCTATGAGCCGACAGGACCAGGTGACAGAAACCCTTTACTCATTAATCAAGATTTTTTGAGAGAAACCAAAGAAATGTTATCCATCAATGACAAATAACAACTGCTGCTGTGCATTGGCGTTAACTGTTACGTTTACCCAGACAGACTGTGGAATTGCTTGGGCTGAAACATTCATATTCACCATCAAAATATCATGAACGTGGTTTGATGGAGGTGACGGTTGGCGTGGGGCTAGTTCTACCCTGTACGACGACTCTTAACATATGTTGACTCATTTCAGACGTATCCTCGACATTATGTCCTTTCTATTTTCTTTTTCTTCGTCGTCCACGTTGTGAACTTCATGTTTGTTGGCCGTTGGCCATTTCCTTGGGACGCTTGTGACGTAATTAATCAACAGTGACGTGCCTAGACCATCATATATATTTCTACGCAATAATGTTACATGTTGTCTGGGAAAAAATCATTTAACTTGCTACTTTTGTGGACCACAATATAATTTAACCATATTGTTAGCTAATTTCCTCGCCGCTAGATTGGTTGCCTACTTTACCCTAGTATTATTGGTCCGGGAACCAGCTATGCCGTCGTGACGTACGACCTGACGTCGCGACTGTTTGGTGCGTGCGTTTACGTAGTCGAGACGTAAGACGTAACGTCATTTGTTTGGTGCCTAAATAATCGGGACCTTTGTAGTTCTCGTCTTCTTTCTCCAGTACAACGTGAACGTCATCTAGTTGAGGACAATTACGTAGGACTACTTTTGTTTTGTTGACCTTGACACACGAGTCGGGACAGTTACTTAGAAAAAAACATACATCGGCCATTTAATATGGCTGCCTCATGGAGGAATTCGTAACCCAACATTTTCATGAACATGTTGAGTGAAGGTTTGTTTCCGAAAAGGGGGGTTCACAAGGGGGGGGGGTTCTTACGAAATCCGTGGACCCTCTTGGCTACGGCCCTGAGCGATACGGTTGTGAGAGCGACAAACGGTAGCACTCACGGAGGTTATGAGTGGCGCCACACCGTGGACTGGAAAACAACTAACTCCCAAAGAGAGGCCATGTGTTACCGCTTGAACTCCAGAGTACGCCACCATCAACTCAACCACCCGTGTTCATACGCCGGAACAGGTGTCTGTGTGTCATGCAGATGATTGTCATATCATTGACTGAACGTTTAGGATCTGCGGATGTTCACCATCGGGTTAAGTCGAACATCTCGCGCGGGGCGCTAGTGCTATTGTAGAAGTTTATCTGATACACCAAACGGTGTATCAGATAACCTCTATGGGTTCACCCTTTACTGTATGATAATGAACTGCAATACAAGTACTGGAATCTGCGTCCATAATTATCTGTTTCAGTCTCATTTTATACAGGCCCGTAACCAGGGGGGTTCAGGGGGTTCACAAGAACCCCCCTTTTTGTGAACCCCCGTTTTTCAAAAATATTAATTATACTTAAGAAAATATTTCCCCGCATGAACTTGTGGCGCCCCTTGTAATATATATTGGGAAAAAAATAATCCCCCCTTGTGAAAAGCTGGCTACGGGCCTGTTATAGTCATCATTACATATCAAGTCTGTAGTTGTAAAACCTTCAGGGTGGACAAACAATATCGCCACCTGGCGGCTAATTCATTGTCACATCTCCTATTGGGTGGCCTACACAGTTGTCCAATTAGGGCTATAAGTAAACTAAAACATATATGCAATTAGAACTACAATTATGTATGCGGATCCTCCCACACTTTGCACAGTCCTGTTCGGTTAGTTTGGGGCCTGTTTTGAAGGTTTCTATCGGCAAGTCGGCAGCGTACTAAATGACTACCTGTTAGTTCCCGATCATGTTCCGGGTGTTCGTGTTGCCAATACGGAACATATGTTTCAGATGGAAACGACGGATATGGCTGTTTTGTTTTCTAGCGATCATCCGTGGTGAGGTCATCCATTTTGCAGCCTGATCATTTATGATCACTTGTCCGATCATTTGTGATATATTGCCTGATCACGTGTGATCACTTGTGTTGTGGTTTCATGTTGTTCGTGTTGAGCGGATGAACAGTGTTCATCTCTCGAATTTAACGGCAGCCTGGCTAGCGCATCCTACGTGCGCCCCGTACTAAATGGGTTGGAACTGTATAGGACGTGCGTCTTGCATAATACATTGTTTGAATAAATCAAAGCTATAGCTGCGTCATACTACTTTCAGTCGTTTACTCTCATTTCTAATAACGAGTATATGTTTTTCTTTGAAAAACATCAACAACGTTTCTCCTAAATTCGTGATTATGAGCAAAGGCTTTTTATCCTGGGTCCTGCAACAAGTAGGGTGGAGCCTGGGAAACCCCTGCCTCTGAACAGATAATATTATGGTATCTCGCCTTAGTGTACGAGCTTGTGACATTGCACTTAAACGTTTGTCGCCGAGTAAGTGGCCCTGAAACAAATAATCTAGATAAGACAAAACAGGTCTTAGGCTGTTCTACTATTTTCAGCTACTCGAAAGCCTTTAATGGTTATATCTGAATATATATATATATATATATATATGCTTTGAAACAGATGAGTTATTGGTGAGAAGACCAACGAAGCACGAACGTACAATAGCTGGGCCTGGGAAAAGGTTTCGGCAGATGGCCGAGAAGAATTAACAATGAACCTGGTAAATAGAAATCAGAGGATAGAGTAGAAACGAGTAGAACAAAGATAATTCATGACCACGGATACACCACCGAACTGTCAGAACAGGCAAAGAGATCATATGAAAATAATTATATTTCCAGATAACACATCCACAAGTAGCACCAACAAACACAATCAACTAGTTATATCTAATTAGCTTTCTGTACATAATACAAATTGCTCGTGTGCATTTATTTGAGGCCGGGGGACCATACACCATGGAGTTATCTTGGTCTGTGACTGTAGCCTTTTCTTGATTGACACCAAGCAATTTCCAGTATGAGGCCTACTCCAAACTCTTCTGACCTGTCTATGCAATTCCGTAACAGTTCACAGTGCGGGCTTGGACCCCCTCGTTTTTGTTCGATTTGTACGAATAGGAAAATGTCGGCCATTGTGAACGGGCCCTAAACTCAGATGTCTGATGTGTATCTTTGATGAAACGTTTCTCCTGATTCGGAAAAGTTCATCCCGATTCAATAGGGGAGTTCGGGCTAGTTGTAGCAAAAACAACATATTTCAGGATTGCATCCGGAATTGTTACCAGATCGAACATTTTCTTGATGGCAACGAAACCGCAAATATCTGATAGCCATCATAGCCAGTGAATAAATACATGCTTAATGCAGTGCACATATGTGCATCGATACGAAATAATTTGTATTAGTAGTTTTATCTACGTTTGTTACAACTTACCCGTGTTACAACTAGCCCCGGTCTCCTCTACATTTTAACAATCGACTTTTAATTAGAAGCCCCTCGGTAACTTTTGTTCAGCAGAAACTACGGGTGCATTCAGTTTAACATTTATAGTTCAACATCCATTTGTTCATGTGTTCCGGCATAAACCTGTTCACGACAGTTTAGTTTCTGTGTGGAGGCTTCACAGATGCCCCTGACGGCGGGACCGATTCCACTGGACCAACGGTCCGTTCGACGGCAAGTAACAATATAATTTTACTTTATCTCCAGGAATATTTTATATGTTATTATTGGAATGCTCAGCCGACTGCTTTAAAGATTTATTACTGCGAATACTTAAATTACTGCAGCTACATTTGAGCCTAATTTATTGATATTTTTTATTTATCTTCGGTTTCGAGCATATACAAATAGGCCGGGGACTGCTGAGATGATTTCTGAGAAATGCTAAAGTTACAAAACAATTATCTTAAAAAGGGGGGTTAGTTCGAATCCCCCCCGAACCCTCATTAAGACGGGATGTGCTGCATTTTAATAGCAAAACTATTATTCTGCCCAAATGTTAACGTAATTCGTTACCTTGGATATAGTACTCCACATTGGAATGGGATATACATTTGTATTTTTTCATGCCACCCTCCTGACACGCTGTGTTTTCTAGGTTGCTATTAAAAAAATCGAAATAGTATTACTTCCTGTTGAACCTTTTAGCGAAGAAGCCATTGCTCTGTGTTTCACCTCGCATTCATATACGACGTGTAGTTGAAACAAGATTGCAGTTCAATCCCACGAGGCATGTGGAAAAAGTAAATTGTCGAAAATAATGTTAACAATTGTTTATCTATGTGTGGCCCATCTTTATTAGACACGTGTTAAGTTTGTCTAAACATATTCACTTTTCTAGGGTTTACGTAATCAGCAGATAAAGTGTTCCGTATGGTTAGTAACAACTTTCTTATAACGCACACACAGCGTGCTTTTACGGGTACGCTGGACGGACTAAACTGTCTGTGCCAACACGCGTGGCTACAAAAAAAATATTTGGACAACGACCATGCATACGTGTTTTCTAAGCTTAGACCGGTATATAGGAATTGTCTCGGTAGCCCGCTAAGTACAATTCGCATATGAATATGAATGGACCTTTCACAAGGTATTTGATCATAATTGTCGCATTAATTAAACTACATCTTTCTTTTCGCGTGATCAGAACAAGGCAATGCATGTTTCATGACGTCTAACAACAATAGTTATCAATGCAGTGACGTTTTAAAGGCAGCTTTATTGTTTACGCAAAGACTGTTCTTGTACAACCTGGTTGTACTACGCTGCCACCGTACACATGATATATGGTATGTGTCCATAGTTGCAGGGAGAAGAAATACGCCACTGTATAAACAGCTCGTGGTGGTCACACCACGTTGCTTCTCCACGATGCTTTCCGGAAATTGTCACCAAACAACTGAATGCTCGAGGGCATGTTAGTAGTGGAGATCATATCGCGTCACTCACTATAGAACGGGTGGCGTCTTGTACCAAAGACGGACGGCAGATCTTCACTTTCTTTGGACAACACAAAGTAATATCCCCTTCCGTATTTGTCCAGTCGTACAGAAAAGTATCTCTGAAGCATCGCGTACGGTAGCATTTAGCAGACATATCAATAGGTGCTTCCACCAATAATCTAATAACAGGTTAATAGTTACGCTTATAGATTACCCATATCTTCACAGTATTATGAGCCATCGTTGACGTGATATGTGCACACAAGACGAAATACATGCATAAATTGACATATATCTTATATGAGTGGGTAACATATAAAATAACCATTGTTAAACTCACGAAGGCCAATGACTTCCTTGTCCACTTGCCATGTGGAGCATATTGTTCAATGTTGTTAAATATATCGATATACATTGTTCTTTTTATGATATAGTGAGTACCACATGCCATAAAGCGGGATCATGGGAAAACGACGATGCCCACTCGTTGGCATACGGTCTTTAAGTACTTAAGATGGGTGTTCGTTCTTTGTTGTAGACACTACTACAAGAAATGCATCATAAGTCGGATTCCTAACAAGAGACTCGTCTACAAATTCGAAACGAATGCGACTGACCGGCTAGTTCAATCGTCTAAAACCTCTGTTAAGCTAGAACATTAACTCCGGCTGCCAAGTGATTCCGTTAAGCCAGCTGAAAGATACCGAACGTCGGCTACATTGTGTTTACATCACTAAGAAAGCTAATGAGGACGGTGGACTGAATATGATAAACCACTAAGTCTATCGTTTACTCGATTAAGCCATATAGGCGTATCTGCGTAATGTGCATGTACATATAATTGTGCAAATATTGCGCTGATTTTAGTTTTTAAAGTTTTTGTACAGAAATACCTACATTGGAGGAATTGTGTAGGAAATGTTCCATTAAAACCTGAATTGATGAAGGGTGTCCTGTCGTACTTAGCTACGCCGGGCCATTGGTTTGAAATGTTTAATAAATCAATTCTTCTTAATTGTTATACTTTAAATTCAAATATGTACCGCTGCATATACAGGTAACGATCATTGTTTGGAAAATGCCCCGTGTACGTGTGTGTGCGTATGCGTGTGCGTGTGCGCGTGTGCGTGTGCGTGTGCGTGTGCGTGTGTGTGTGTGCGTGTGTGTGAGCGTGCGTGCTTGTGCGAGTGCGTGAGTGAGTGAGTGAATGAGTGAGTGTGTTTGTGTGTGTGTGTGTGTGTGTGTGTGTGTGTGTGTGTGTGTGTGTGTGTGTGTGTGTGTGTGTGTGTGTGTGTGTGTGTGTGTGTGTGTGTGTGTGTGTGTGTGTGTGTGTGTGTGTGTGTGTGTGTGTGTGTGTGTAGCCGGCTGCTAATACTTCAGTCTTTACATTGACTATAGATCCGATGTAAATCTATATACGTTGTTGACTGGACTTAGAACACCGGTATATACAACCAGGTTGACTGGACTTAGAACACCTGTATATACAACCAGGTTGACTGGACTTAGAACACCTGTATATACAACCAGGTTGACTGGACTTAGAACACCGGTATATACAACCAGGTTGACTGGACTTAGAACACCGGTATATACAACCAGGTTGACTGGACTTAGAACACCGGTATATACAACCAGGTTGACTGGACTTAGAACACCGACACTGTCATTGATCCATTGTATGATGCAATCATGACAGAGCGTAACTCATTATTCAGAACAATAGACTGTAATCACAGCTCACTCATCAATCAAGGCACAAGGACACTGGGTGAAACAGCCTGTAAATGTTCAAAGCAATCTATATTATAATAAATGTGCGTTGAGCTCAGTAGAACTGTGTGGTTTATAAATGTTATGGTAATATGTTGTTGCTCTACATCTGGTTAACACTGAGTAGCACAAACGTATAGTTAGCATACGTTGTTGTGTCTTCCGTCTTGTTGGAGTTGATTAATGGCGCCGTGTTCGCGTTTATTGTGTTATTGAACCTCTTTGTGGATCACGTGTACGTCTCTGTCCAGCAATCAGCATGGAAGTAGCAAAGTACATACATAGATAGCTAACACTGGCTTTCATCAACAGTCAACGTTTGCAAAATCGAGACGAAGAATTGTGAGAGGGTTTGATGGTGTCATTAAATGTCGCATCCTGCCCAATACAACCAAATGTCGTGTGACAAAATGTCTTGTGAAAACATGTCCAGATCCCGATGTACACAATGGTAAATTGTCAATTTGTTATAGCTTGTTCCCGTGAACAGCATCACTAGGCGACAACATTCGGTATTTCAAGGGTTTTAAAACCGGGGCCGGGAAGCCCTGGGGGCCGCATTGTGGGTGGGTTTCGCAAACATGCACAATTTTAGTACAATGACACATTACGTGAAAACACAAACTGGGCTCCTCGACCAGAAAGCGGGACAATTGGGGGCCTTCAGGTAAGACAGGTTGGGAACCTCTTCCTAAGCCAACAATAACACGGCACATTGTATCTGAACTGACCACACATACGCTCCGGGCGTATTCGGCGAGTGATTGGGTAGTAATGACTGTAAATACCAACGTACGCTCAATTATACAAAAACACGGTATGCACACATTGTGTTTGTCACCTGGCGTAGTAATGGTTCCTATACAGTGACCGACTGTCTTTTAAGAACTGGTAAGATAAACAATATTATATGCCAAGAGAGCAAAAAAAAATGTGATTCAGGCATCGTGACATTCGACACGACTTGGAGTGTCGCAATCTTGTATTTAACACCTACCTTCCATTAAGTCCTTTGCCGTTCTGTCACGATAACATTCAATGTCAATCACTGCAAGTGTAGCTGTATTGGGTATGCGGCATTGATATCTTTGCCACCATCGAAACATATCAATTATGACAAGGTAACTGGTTAGGTGCATAGGCAAAAAAAACATGAATTTTGCTACTCTTTAATGTATATTTTTCTAGATATCTAATACTATTAAAATGTGATTTAACTAATAATAAGAGTAATAATAATACTAATTATTATTATTACTATTATTGTTGTTTATTACATTCCAAATAGTATCCCCTCTTTAGTCTCATCAGTGACTATCCTCTATTCAGTGGCCTTCCACTGTCTAGTTTTCTTCCTCTCTTCAGTAGCCTTCCTCTCTTTTGTGGCTTTCTTCTCTTTAGTTGCCTTCCTCCTTTCAGTGGCCTTTGTCTCTTTAGGTTCCATCCTCTCTTCAACGACCTTCCTCTCTTTTGTTGCCTTACTCTATTGAGTGGCTGATCTCTCATCAGTTGCCTTCATCTCTTTAGTGGTTGTCCTTTCTTTAATGGCCTTCCTCTCTTTTGTTGCCTTCCTCTCTTCCGTTGCCTTCCTCTATTTAGTGGCCTTCCTCTCTTCAGTTGCATTCCTCTCTTTAGTGGTCTTCCTCTCTTTAGTGGCTTTCCTTTCTTTAATGGCCTTCCTCTCTTTGGTTGCCTTCCTCTCGTCAGTTGTCTTCCTCTCTTTAGTGACCTTCCTCTCGTCAGTGCCTTCTGGTCTTTAGTGACCTTCCGTTCTTTAGTTGCCTTCTACTGCTCATATACCTTCTTTTATATGTGGCCTTGCTATCTTTATTGAGTGATATTTTTTGTCTTCCCTCGTATGGAACAACATTGATCCACACGAAATTTCTTCGAAAAATGTTCAAAAAACATATGGGTGTAACAATGTCATAACACGGTGCACACATATAAAAATAAGAACCACCATAATGTTATATATTAAAACATTTATTTCCCATAATTATGTTAAAGCTTTATGGTTCTCTGATAATTCCACTATGTCATGTTGATACTTTCCTTTACACTTTTCGGAGATAAATATGTTTTGTGTAGATTGAAAATTGAACACTATTCCTAACAGGAGAGTATTGGTACTGTACAACAATTACCACATTTCATCCAATGTACATAGACACAATTGGGCCAAGCAACTGAAGAACACTGCTGGTGTTTTCGTTGGTGTTGTCGCTGTTATTGTTGTTGTTGTTGTTGTTGTTTTTGTTGTTTTACAGTCGTTCCATTCGTTGCTGTTGTTATGGGCTTGGCACATGATTCTTTTTGAAATAATCAGCAAACAACAATGCACGTATAGCCGTAGTTTAATATTCAGTGTTCAGCATCAGCATAGCCATTCAAGTGTGACAATGAGACCTTTCACGCGGTATGTCATCGTCAGACACGCCGGACTGAACAACGGCTGTGGTACATCGCCTTGGAGACGTTCAGCTAGCAGCACTTTCTGAAATGTAATGATGGTCTAACATGAGAAATATATAATATATCATTGTTTGTTTAATGCAATCAAAACCTGACAAGTAAAGCACTTAGTCGAAACCGAAAATGAAGTTTCCAAGATGCTTGTAAAACGTTACAATGGTTGCCATAGGAAACGTAGGTCAGCCTACGTGTAGGGCGGAGTTCTGGGAGACGCGCGAGAGTCAGCAACGCGAGTCAACCACAATCTTCTTTTGTAGCAAAAAAAAAAACAATGATGAAAATAAGTTGGCACCAAACGATAAAGCTTTGCGTGCAAGAAATTGTCGCATGATGATTAACTCCATATGTGGCTGTGGGCACAAAGCGAAACATAAGTTATGGTTATGGGACAGTGCGCCTAAACGAATTAATAAAATCTAACCATATGCAACTACAATCAAGAATATCACGCTAGTGGTTTTCACAGAACTTTGTCTGAAAGAGGGAGATTTTGATCAAACCTCCGGTTTCCTGACAGCTGTCATGTTGACCAGAACGAAGAATTAACGCCTGCCAGTTCTTGGAAGTCGATTTCCGTTTTGACGAGTTAAAACGCATTAAATGCTTTCGACACACATCGAAGGACCAGCGGGTATTCACCGAAGCAACGTTAACTCTAAATCAAGCGAGCTGCTAATTCAGAAAGAGATGTAAATGTATCAGCCCAAAACATGGGGCATAATTTAAGTATAGACGCAAAAAGCATGGCCATGTGTCCAACTGTCAATCATTGGACTAGGGGTTTACAAATATATTTTCATTTGGTGAGCGAATATATTGGCAGACTGCAAGCAGTAGTGACGGAGTATCATTTAAGAGTATGGCGCGGTCCGTGACGTTAAGATGTTAAAGTGTGTTCAACAAGGTTTTCCTAGTAAACCGCTGGCATGATATTGGTGATTGTAGTAGCAAATGGTTATGCTTTAGAAACTCTTATATGTGCATAGGGCCAACATCATGACAGTTTTGTTTCCCTTTTAGATAGGTCGGTAATTTTTCGCCATTGTTATCTCAGTGGATCACACGGACTGGTAGCTTGGATTTAATTGTTTGGTACAACACTCTTCGATTTGTACGATTTGTTTTAGATTCCCGTTGCACTAAAAATCTAGTGCCATTTATTCAGTTGTCGTCGTAGTTAATTTTTCATAGAACGTACGCAGTCCGCCGCCGTTTGATCAATTAATCGACATACATGGCTAGTTGTTACAATCGACCGCGCCTGGGAAACTGTATTAAATTCCACGGTTTTAGAAAAAACATATTCACACTTTTTATGGTGCTCCTTTCTAAGTGATCACAATATCAGTAACTAAACACCATAAGTGTACTCTTTGATGACGTCATAAGTACTATATGAGACGACTAATGGCGTCATCTAATAACGTCAGTGTAACTAAACACAAACAGTCTAATGTGTATTCGTTTGATACATTACTAATGACGTCATCAAAACACATCATACACCTGTATAACTTCCATAAAAACACAATTCGCATTACTTACTGATAATCGTTGTTTATGCTACAGCATTGAAACTCATACTATTTATTATACAAAATGCTAGAGTAAGTTATTATAAAAAATATTAGAGAGGTATCCAGTCTGTAGGACCGTTCAATGCGCTTTACACTACAACTACTACCATACCTGTTCATTCCAACACCAACACGACTTCTAGGGAAATGTTTAGCCACGCTGCAATTACTCCGAGAAGACTATACGTTCACATGTCCACCCCTTTCTGTAGCCAGATACGCATTTATACAGATAAGTGGACTGAGGCAGCAGGAACCCCGGGTTCCCTCGATTGAGAGTCCGTTGTTCTGGCCCTATTGTTAGGGCAGGTCGAGGCTATTCACTAGTCATATATATATATATATATATATATATATATATATATATATATATATATATATATATATATATATATATGTATATATATATATATATATATATATATATATATATGTATATATAAATATGTATATATATATATAGTATATATATATATGTATATATATATATATATATATATATATATATATATATACATATACATATATATATATATATATATATATATATATATATATATATATATATATATATATATATATATATATATATATATATATATATATATGTATATATATATATGTATATATATATATAGTATATATATATATATATATATATATATATATATATATATATTATGTATCATGCTTGTTATGTAGCTAAGTAGCTGCTTATCAATCCTGTTACTGGGTCATCGGACATGTTTGATCTGAACTGAAATAAATAAAATGTATAAGATTGATTACCAGTAGGCCTAAGGGTCTATCTTCAATTAATTGTTTTCGCCCGTCTCGTTTTAAAATATTTTCGCGAAAAATTAATCCTGTCTAGTATCTACTAAAATATGCCGGCTTGTTTAAATAATCATATCTAGTATATATACTACAATATGCCAGCTCGTTGCGGAAATGCATTATTGAGTTTTTTAATGAAATTATCGGAGAAGCTATTAAATTATTTTTCTCTATATCCAGTAAAATGTTGGGGAGAAAAGGGCAAGTGTGGGCCTGCTCTATGCTATGACATGAGAGTATTGACGATTTCGCAAATTACTGTATCTAACAATCAAAGCACATTTTCGATAATGTTTACAAACGTAGGTCCTACGCATGTTTTATTAAACCGAATACGCATATTACATAAACCATTCACGCGCTACAGATTTGAATATCGACCTGATTGGCGATGGATCAATGGATTGATTAAGGGTTTAAACTCACCGCCTCCGCCTTCAACTTCGCGACTAAATTCGCCTCCTTGTTCAAATCCACCTCCGACTGCGCGTGCGCGTGCTTGTAGGATTTCGCCTTTGAAAGGGGCTCCACTGTCATTTGCGATTGGCATGGCACTGGCGCACACAGCGACAATAGCCAGAACCGTCACAATGGCGAACTGCATGATGCTGCTGCGTTCACAATGCAAATATGAATACAAGCGACAAATAATAGTAACGCATTTGTTATTGAAGCGCTTAAGACATTGTTACCTTCAAGTTATTGTTCTTATAACAATTGCTCAACACATTGTTATGCTTATTAAAATTAAACTTTCGCTGCGGGTCATTAGACCTAACGCTGATGCAAACGCACGAGTATTGGCACAAATCACTGTCTACCTGTAACACATATTACGCATATTGCAATTCGTTATGGAAGTGTCGTGGTTAGCACATCCACTGTATATGCCTAGGCACGTGTTAACGTACAATAACGCGAAACTAAAGTGTATATGTTGAAACATATTGACTCTCGCCATTCCCGCTTTGAGCTTTAATGAACTATCGATCGTGATTGGCCATTGTTTCAATTGCTTTCCTGGGGGAGACTCCAATACCCCAAACAATAGGGGCATGCCCCACTTTGGACAGTCCGCGGTGCTGCTCTGCGCCGAGATGGCATAGTTGTCTGGTGCTCCTCCCTTACCAATACAAAAGTGTGGGCCTCACAAATTCTGCCCCGTCCCATCTACCGGCTAAATCCGCCTATGAAGGAACACACATACACATACGGTAAGTTTCGAGTAATGCCACCATTGCTATTAACAATTTGCTGTATCAGTCTCTCTATACAAGTATCCACTGTGCATAACAGGTATTCTTAATTGCAGCAGGCTCACCTGAGTTGTATGGTGATGATCGTCGCTTTGCGGTTTAATGGACGATCGCTCGGCTTTATAAGGCAAATTAATCTACTGAAAAAGGTTAATTGACGTTTGTTTCCGCTGTCTCCTTCTTGTGTGACCCGCCGATATGAGGCTGCACAAAGCCGCAACACGACTAACTTGTGTCCACTCTGGCGTATTGGGGAAGAGCACAAAGAGCCATTTAGGATAAAAAAAATTCGTACAAAACCATATGCGCCAATATATGGTAGCATAGATAAATAAAGGGTGACTGAGCACATTCCAATATGGCCCTCTTTCAGAGATCTTTAAGACACTATCTTGCATCCGCTATGGGTACGCTACAGTGCAACAAATCGCCGAACTTTGAAGCATGCGTTTAATTGCGACCTTTGGGCATATGATAACAGGACATATATTTAGAAGTAACTACCCCATTGAGCAGTCATCCGGATAAAATAAGCAGATTTTAATATCTTCATTACACAATTACTGGGTTACTATTCGTTGTATTTGTATTATTTTTATATGATGTATGCAATATACGATGTCGTGCACGACTTAACTCCATTGTACAGAGGCGCACATAGTCGAACAAATCAACTAGGAGTAACTCACAAAAAGGGCAAACATTTATCAGCACACAACAGTGCGTCATGTCATTGTCTCGTAAAATTTGATATCTAGTCAAGCAGAGCAGTAAACCGGCCTAGGGCGTAGCCAGGATGAAAACTGTTTTTATTGGTAGTTCCCAAATTACCAGCGAGCAAAGGTGTTAATACACACCACGTAATTTACCACCTATATACCAAACAATAGTTACATATGGGTTCACCGGATTCGGAAAACCAGCATTTATTTCACATGTGTGTGTGTGTGTGTGCGTGCGTGCGTGCGTGCGTGCGTGTGTGTGTATGTGTATGTGTATGTGTATGTGTGCGTGCGTGCATGCGTGTGTATGTGTAAGTGTGTGTGTGTGTGTGTATGTGTATGTGTATGTGTATGTGTATGTGTATGTGTATGTGTATGTGTATGTGTAAGTGTGTGTGTGCGTGCGTGCGTGCGTGCGTGTGTATGTATATGTGCATGTGCATGTGTATGTGTATGTGTATGTGTATGTGTATGTGTATGTGTATGTGTATGTGTAAGTGTGTGTGTATGTGTGTGCGTGCGTGCGTGCGTGCGTGCGTGCGTGCGTGTGTATGTGTATGTGTATGTGTAAGTGTGTGTGTGTGTGTGTGTGTGTGTGTGTGTGTGTGTGTGTGTGTGTGTGTGTGTGTGTGTGTGTGTGTGTGTGTGTGTGTGTGTGTGTGTGTGTGTGTGTGTGTGTGTGTGTGTGTGTGTGTGTGTGTGTTTATAGTAGCCATGGAATAACGTGTTGCATTGTCGTGGTTTGCCAATGTGGCGATATGATGTCGTCGACTGTGATCTCGTATATGCGAGATGTAGCCGACGATGTGACGATGGTAATTAAGTTGCTGATGGCTTCGGACATCATGATTAAACTTTCGTCTTCTGGAAGTGTCGGTAGTAATGGGCATATGGTCAGCAGTGGTGCTGGCGATGTCGGTAGCGGTGGTGCTTGTGATGACGACGAGATGTCATGGTCCCATGTCGGCGACACAGGTTCGTATGACGGCGACATGGGACTGAAGAACGACGACAGTGGCGATGGAGGTGGGGATAACGGCAATGGCGATGGTGGTGGTGGTGACTGCGCTGGGGACGTCAGCTGCGGTGGGGGTGGCCCAGGCACAAGAGAGGATAGCGACGGTGGCGACAGCGGCGGTGACGACGGTGTAGGTGTCATCATCGGTGATGTCATGCACGGTGAGGGTGGCCCCGACGGAGACGAGGACAGCGATTGCGGCGACAGCGGTGGTGACAACGGTGAAGGTGTCAACGGTGACATCATGCACAGTGGAGGTGGTTCCGACGGAGACGGATAGCAGCGGCGGTGGTGGGGACAGCGACGGCGGTGGTGGTGGTAGTGGTGACGCTGTTGGTGGCTGCGGTTGTGGCTGCGTTGGTGACGTCATAGACAACCGTCTTTTTTATTTAATACCAGCCGTTAGTCATTTGCTGCCAGAATGCGTGTGATGCTGCGTTCACTTCTCTTGCGAGATGATAACGCCACCTTTACTGTCGCTGTCCTCCTGTCCTCCTGTCCTCCTCTCCTCCTGTCCTCCTCCTCTTCATACGCTTTCCGAATGAGTCGGAGACCAGTACCAATCTATAAAAGGGAAAGACAACACTTTTTAAAGACAATCACTCGTCATAATCATTACACTCGGCTGCGCATAGCCTCTCGCGCCTTCCCTATCATATCGATACGCCATTGCAATGACGACAATCTATCATTCACCGATATAGTAGTCCACCGCAACAGGTGTTGGATTAAATTAGATGAAGGTGTGTACACCTCATCTTTCGATAGATTCAATATTCGACACATTGCAAACATGAACAACATAGGCCTCTTCTATCATTGCGTCGAAAGACTGCTGATTCAAGAGGGCTACTGTTAGATAACACTACGTCACGGGAGCGGTTTGCTGGCAATATTCGCTCGACAAATGAAAATTACTGTATTCGTATACACGAATTATGAAACTTGCCAATAAGATATGGCCATGTTATGTGGGTCCAAACTCAACTTATGTAACATATTATAGAACTGCCCATGCGCTTCGTCGTCGCGCTGGTTAACATGTCAATCAAACCACTTTCCTAACAAGAAACGTCGTAGCTGGATAGGTCGCTGTGACATCGCCGAAAAGGCAGAAGCATGAATAATGACTTCATAAACAACACGGGCAGTATCCAGTCCAAAGCACCACCCGAAGCGTTTTGCACCGAACCCCCTGACAGACCTATTCACCAACGCGTACCAACTCGACGTATTTGGGAAGCAGACGCAGACGCAGACGCAGACGCAGACGCAGACGCAGACGCAGACGCAGACGCAGACGCAGACGCAGACGCAGACGCAGACGCAGACGCAGACGCAGACGCAGACGCAGACGCAGACGCAGACGCAGACGCAGACGCAGACGAAATAATATTTTTACGATGGGTATAAAATTCAAGGAATACAGGTTTCCTGCTTAAATTATATTTTCAAATATCACATACGCGACTAATGAGTCTTGTTCTTCATTAATTAGGTTTTAGGGTCTCTTCCGAAAGACAAGAACGAAGTTTCAAACGGCATCAGGTGGACTCGTACCCTATTCCTCTCGAATGACAGTCTGGCGCTCCAACAGCCGAGCTACTGAGCCCCGATTAAGTGGTGGTCTTAATAACAAAATATTAGCCGGGTGATTCAACACTAAGGCTTAGACATTGGGAACTGGATTGTTTCTGCAGTGATCTCAATATCGAGTTGACATCAGTCGCTTTCCCACTACACTGACCAAAAATGTCACAATGAAGCCAGGATCGCAATGACATCATCACATTTAATACACCGCACACGATACGCCTTTGGCTGTAATATTTTTTTATTATCACAGTGAATACACCGCACAAAATACAATGTCACAGTCAGTACACCCTTGGGGAAATATTCCCACCAACACACGATATCCCACGCCAATATTCCCACGCCAATATCCCCTACCTGGTTCCAAGACTGTTAAGCCGGGGTGTTTGTTTGAGGATAAGCTCTCACTACTTATAAAATGCCCCAACGGCGTGCGCCTCGTAAAGCCTCTGACAGTCCAGCTCCTGGCCTTCTTGCGGCGGAACTGTTTTTACTGACATGAGATGTGGCAAAGGCAATATCTGGCGCCTTAAAACCAGAAGCTCCGGGCAGATGGGGTTCGTTAACCTTAACTGGTCGCCTGTCTAGGAGAAGGTAAACTCTTATTTCAAACCTCCGCTGCCTTGTGGCTATACCCTCTCATGGGGAAGGCTAAGGGAGTAAACCCTACACAAATCCGGAGTGGAGCCCAGAAGACGGTCTGGTGATCACGTTGTCACTTTTCCTGAAGCTCCTGCAGCCAAGCTGGTGCCAAACGTCATGCTTCGCATTCCTTTGGATCCCACCGGTAAGGCCGATAGAGGGATCCTGATAATTGGGCAACCCAGGATCTCGTACAATATTGCCCAGGTTTGCGCCCTGGAGAGACTACTCCAGCCTCACTTCACAGTGTGGAACTAACACCGGAGACAGCAGTTACGAGTGATAAGCCCAACTCGATTGGCGCAGAGTACGGGCGCTACGGGTTGTCTCTAACGGTGGGAGAGATCATCGGGTCTCACTGGTCAGCTACCGCCCGCCTAAGCTGGGCAGCCCCCAGCCAATAAGGTGCTGACTCGCCAACATCTGCCTGCTTCAATGGGTGCTTGGAGTTTAGTGTTTAGGCACAACAAGCAGATGGTAACACTGCACCAGGCAAACAACGAAAAACTAAGAAGTTCCCAGCACTTCCCTTCGCAAGCTGGAATGTACGGACCATGTGTCCCGGTATCTCAGATGACCTGCAACAGGTAAATGACAGCAGGAAAACAGTTATTATCGATAGGGAGCTAACCAGGCTCGATGTCAGCATCGCGGCTGTCCAGGAAACCAGACTTGCCTCCAGTGGATGTCTGAAGGAAGAGAAATGGGAAAGAGTCCGAGGAACCCCGCTTGTACGGGGTTGGTTTTTCAGTCAATAACTCTCTCCTTGATACTGTGGAGCCTCCCACTGGTGGCACTGAGCGCATTCTATCTATCCGTCTCGCCACTGCTGCAGGGTTTGTCCACATTTTCAGCATCTACTACATTGGGGGCCTCTGAAGATATCAAGGACCATTTCTATGTTGAGCTTGACAGCCTGATTGGCAAGATTCCCAAAGTTGAGCCGCTCATCCTTCTTGGTGACTTTAATGCCAGAGTAAGCTCAGACCATCAATCATGGCCGTCCTGCATTGGACACCACGGCACTGGGAGGATGAACGATAACGGACAAAGATTATTGGAGCTATGCTCATTTCAAAGCCTTTGCGTCACCAACACCTTCTTCCAGTTAAAGCATCAGCATAAAGTGTCGTGGAAACATACAAGGTCTCATAAATGGCATCAACAAGAACCTCGTCATTGCCATACGCTCTGCTCTGAAAAATGTCCTAGCAACACGTAGCTACCACAGTGCAGATTGTGATACAGACCATGCCATGGTGTGCAGTAAAGTGAGACTCTCTCCGCGTAAGCTGCACCGCTCCAAGTCCAAGCCCACAGGTCGCACTCGCATCAATGTTGCTAGAACTGCAGAGTCCAGATCAGGACGCCACAGCAAGGTGGAACACCCTCAGTAATACCATATACAATTAAGCGATAACTGCATTTGGCAAGAGAGAAAGACCAAACCAAGACTGGTTCAATGCTAACCTACATGTTATGGTACCCGTCATTGAAACCAAACGAGAAGCCCTACTTGCATACAAACACAACCCGTGCGAGAAGACACTGTCGGCTGCACGGAACATCGCACAACGCACAGCAAGACGCTGTGCAAATGACTACTGGCTGAAACTGTGCGAGAATATCCAAACCTCAGCCGACTGCGGAAACATACGCGGCATGGCATCAAGAAAGCTGTTGGCCCCACTGTAAGGAAGATGGCTCCACTAAACTCCACATCAGGAGATATGCTCACAGACCAGGATAAACAGATGGAGCGATGGGTTGAACATTATTCAGAACTGTACTCCCGAGAAACAGTCGTTACTAATGCTGCTCTCAACGCCATTAGGGACTTGCCGTTGATGGAGGAGCTGGACAACGAGCCCACAATCGAGGACTTTAGCAAAGTTATTGACTCCCTCTCTTGCGGCAAGGCACCAGGATGTGACAGCATACCGCCATAAGTGATCAAGTGTGCGAAGCCCGCCTTACTACAGCACCTGCATCAACTGCTCTGTCTCTGCGGGAATGAAGGAACAGTCCCTCAAGAAATGCGGGATGCTATAATAGTGACCTTGTACAAAAACAAAGGCGACGGCAGTGACTGCAACAACTATAGGGGCATATCATTATTGAGCATTTTGGGGAAGGCCTTCGCTCGGGTCCTACTAATCAGACTTCAGAAACTTGCCTCACGTGTCTACCCACAATCCCAGTGCGAGTTCAGAGCAGGAAGATCCACCATTGATATGATCTTCTCAGGAAGCCAGCTCCAGGAAAAGTGCAGTGAACAGGGAATGCCCCTCTTCGTAGCGTTCATTGACTTAACCAAGGTCTTCGATCTCGTCAGCAGGAAGGGACTCTTCCGCCTACTTGAGAAGATCGGCTGCCCTACTAAGCTAAGCAGCATGGTGGTCTCCTTCCATGAGAACATGAAGAGTACACTTGTGCACGATGGTTCGACATCGGAGCCCTTCCCTGTCTGCAACGGTGTCAAGCAAGCCTGTGTCCTTGCTCCAACATTGTTTGGGATCTTCTTCTCCCTCCTTCTGTCATATGCCTTCGACTCTTCCTCAGACGGTATCTACCTGCACACCAGATATGATGTGAAGCTGTTCAACCTGGCACGTCTGCGTGCCAAAACAAAAGTGACAGAGGTATACGTCCGGGAGATACTGTTTGCGGTTGATGCAACACTCACTGCCCACTCAGGAGAGGCCCTCCAGAGGCTGGTCAATCGCTTTGCACACGCCTGCAGAGAGTTTAGACTCACAATCAGCCTGAAGAAGACGAACGTCATTGCACGGGACGCAAACCAAGTCCCTCCGTCAAGATCAATGACTACACCCTGGAGGTAGTAGAAGACTTCACCTACCTCGGGTCAAACATCACCAACAACCTTTCGCTGGACACGGAGATAAACAGGCGCATCGGAAAAGCCGCATGCACTATGGCCAAGCTGACCAAAAGTGTATGGGAAAATAAGATGCTCACTGAGAACACCAAGATGAGAATCTATCAGGCCTGTGTGTTGAGCACCCTCCTCTATGGAAGCGAATCGTGGACCATATACATGTGGCAGGAGCGCCGCCTCAACACCTTCCACATGCGGTGCCTCAAGCGTATCCTCGGCATCACCTGGCAGGATCGTATCCCCTACAGCGACATATTGGACCGTGCCAGGATCCGCAGTACGTATTCACTGCTGAGCCAGAGACGCCTGGGCTGGTTGGGTAATGTACGGCGCATGGAGGACGGCCGCTTGCCGAAAGACATCATCTATGGACAACTCACCAGTGGCGCGAGGCCAGTGGAACGCCCAGCCCTCAGATTCAAGGATACCTGCAATCGTGACATGAAGGCCTGTGACATCAGCCCCAAAGGCTGGGAAGCAGTTGCCGAAGACCGCACTGCTTGGCGTCAGGCAACACGCAGAGGCATTGAAAGGGCAGATGAAAAGAAACACCAGCATGCGGCTGAGAAAAGGATGCGACGAAAACAAAAAGGAGCACTACCACCAATGTCATCCTGTTTCGTCTGCTTTGGCTGCAGCAAGGACTGCCACTCAAGAATCGGCCTTCACAGCCACAGTGGACGGTGCCAAAATTTGAAAATTTGACAAGTTGACAACGGGGCGCATCAGCATCGTCTCTTCGAGACTACGCTCTGCCTATTATCCCCTACCAAGATAATTCACACCCTTCGACAATGTCACTACCAAGACAATCCACAACCCTCGACAATGACCCTACCAAGAAATTCGACAACCGTCGACAATATCCCCTACCAAGACACTCGACATCCTTGGACAGTACCCCTTACCATAACGATAGTAATCCCAGGACAGAATCCACGAAAAAAAATTCCGCTTAATATACTCCAGGAACAAGCCATACCACCAATATCCTATATCCAAGCATCGTCAATTTGAAAATGGAATTTATCCCGGACACTGTACCCAACAGTAACTACAATTAAGAATATCACGCCTAAGAAAACGTTGTTGAACACACGTCTTAATTTCAAGGGCCGCAACATGGTGTTAGATAACACTACTTCACGAGTGCAGTATTCTGGCAATATTCACTCGCCAAATGGAAGTTTATTGGTATACACCTATTCCTATTCTTGCCAATAGGATGTGGCCATGATATCTCCGTCCACACTCAACTTATGTTACATATTGGTTGGTCTTTGTTTACTAAACTATTCTTCTTCTGGCAAGATAACACGTTTGTTTGAGACTTTGAATTAGTTCTGTGTAATGTATACCGGCCTCCCTTAATACGTCGCTTTATTCCAATTAACCCCGATGTTATAGAATTGCGCATGCGCTTAGCACTCGCGCCGGTTAACATGTCAGCCCTCGGTCATTCGGCGCTAAACAAGTTTTGCTACAATTATTATTATTATGTTACAATTATCATAACTAACAGTATTATTATCTATATAAATACACTAACTTTGGGGTCAGTCTGGCAGTATCTCCTCCCAGACTCGACGTCCACTCACCTCTTTCTATGTTCATTCGCCTCCTTGGACCAGTCACCTCTGATCAACCCACTGACGAAGATAACAAATTCACTCAAAAATACACTCAGGACGCGTAGTCGTCACTATATTACAGGGCTATATATGTATATTCTTGGACCAGTCACCTCTGATCAACCAATTGACGATGATTACAAATTCACTCAAAAATACACTCAGGACGCGTAGTCGTCACTATATTACAGGGCTATATATGTATATTCTTGGACCAGTCACCTCTGATCAACCCATTGACGATGATAACAAATTCACTCAAAAATACACTCAGGACGCGCAGTCGTCACTATCTTAGAGGGCTATCTTTGTATCTTCTTGGACAAGTCGCCTCTGATCAACCGTCCGACCAGCGACGATGGGTCCACTGCCAATTAAAGTTAAGTTCCCGTTTGAGAGCCCTGTAATTCTGGGCGAGCAATATTATTGGTTAACACAGCAACTGAAAGTTCCACGTTTCAACAGGTCGATCTGCCAGGGATACTGATGCAGTCAGAAGCCCTGACGGCGAGGGTAAATCTGCCAGGGGTACTGATACAGTCAGAAGGCCGGGCGGCGAGGGTAGATATGTCATGGGGTTCTGATACAGTCAGAAACCCGGGCGGCGAATGTGGAATAGCGAAGCTACAAATCTGAATCTGAAACAATATTCTCAACTCTTTTTAAGCCAACCGAGAAAACAGCGAGTGTAAACACACTGTCTTTACATTACAGTTGCAGTGATGAAGATGGCGAAAACACTGTGTATCGTCGTGTTATTTGCCGTTCTGCAAGGTGAGACTAGTCCATGTTGAAGATAGCACATTAACATGTTATTATCCATTTCAACATTCATTCACCACAACGGAGCGCTTACGTGCAGTTAGATATACGTATGCATTTCTGAGATATATTAATTCTCCATAACTTGTGCAACGGTCACGCATGTTGGTGGAATCGATCGATAAAATGTGATAAATCCATCGATCGTTGTAAAATAGAGGCACTGAAATAGACCATCCACATTCCACTACTGATATTTGCAATAAAATGGTTTATATTAAGTGGCATAGGTAATATAATGTGTTTGTACGTGCGTGCGTGCTGGTGTGCGTGCGTGCATATGTAGTCATGTGGTATCAATGGTGTGATTCGTCGTAATTTTCGGATCAATCTTTCCGGTTTAAATAACGTACGCGTGTACGCGTATGGATGAGTTGAATAGAGACTGAATACCTACAGTTTGTCGTTGCAGGCGCTGTGGGGTACACTGGCGAGTAC
Source organism: Lamellibrachia columna (assembly GCA_963662155.1). NCBI lineage: Eukaryota > Metazoa > Annelida > Polychaeta > Sabellida > Siboglinidae > Lamellibrachia > Lamellibrachia columna. The sequence continues at coordinate 13,158,281 of OY759271.1, read as the reverse complement.
TGGCGTTATCGATACATCGGATCAACGGGAGTGAGAGGCAGAACAGGCGCCACAGGCATGCGAGGTCCAACGGTAAGGCGCACATTGTGTGAGAACTGATCCAGTCGCAGAGCCTTCAGTTGTAGTGCACATTCAGAAAGAGTTATCTACCCGTGTAGTTGATTTTACCTATCGTCCTCCAGCATCCTGACATCGCTTCATCTTCTATTGACCAGCTGTAAGTCATGGTCGACTCTCTGGCGCCAGTTCATTTTCAGTCGCCCGCTCCTTCCTGATCAGCTGGTGTCCACCATAATGCTTGTTTGGTCTAGTCATGCGTCAAGTTTACTTTCTTGACTATAATGGTGACCGTTGAAAATGACAGTTTGCCGTCGTAATGTGACCCCTGTGTGTGGATTTGGAAAATTGTAATACGGTTATTGGTATTGTTGTTGTTGTCACTGCCGGTGGATTCAAATTACATCAGTCGTGATCCCAACGTCAGTCACTAGACAACAACTAACCGCACTCAATTTAAGGGTATTCAATAATAACACAAATGACTTCTACCGGAATCCGAGGGTTTATGTGGCGCCACTTATCGTATAAGTGAGTCAGTTACCCACATTCCTTACACACTCCCCGACAGTGGCGCCCCTCAGCATATCACCACTGCGACAACTTGATTATACATTCGAATTGAACAGTTGCGGAGTGGCCGGGTAGCGTCCTTGTTGTTCACGACTTGTTACGTCATTGATGTTTGCAACTTTTTACGTCATCTCTACTGGCACTTGCGTAGCGTAACATAGTTTTAAATAAAGCAACTATCGTGTTTCTAGATACTATTTCTGCGCAAACTCTGTCTAATTGTATGCAAATGATAGTAAGATATTTATGCACATCAAATGTAAGTTGTGGCAGTGGTGAAATGGTGAGTGTTGCCATTAATAGGAAGTTTGAATTGCGTATTATGATGGCGCCATTTTTAATTGAGATGGGGAAGGTTGTCTATTCTATATTGACCCCTAATCACTGCACTGAGGAGAATAAAACCGAGACATTCACAGTTAGCAATGGTGCGATACAGGGACTGGATGTATATTATAAGTGCGCACACTCATCCCCCCAAAGGGAAACATTCGGTGAATTACATAGCAGTGGAAACGAAAATGTATAAAATCGGGAATCGGTTCAATTTAGAAAAACTGGATTCTATGTTGAATCACTGTGTCGCCTATATTGAACTAGAGGTTCAATATAGGAAACATGTGGATCAATATAGGAGAAATTATCAGTGAGTCTCTATATTAGCTACAATCATTCGCACAAGTACATAAATGGAATCTCTCAACTATTACTTTTATCTCAACTAATACGGAACTATATGTTCCTTAATTATCTATTTAGATGCGAACATCACTACAATTATCAGAAATGTTCATATTTGGCTTGACATGCTTTTCGATAGTCCCAGATTGAACTCATTTACCACACTGATAGGGGAGACTGGGGAAGGTTATCACATTTTTTTCTTTTCCTGTTTTCTTGTTTGTAATAATAGTTCCCGAAGTTGTGTTGTTACTAAGCTTAACTTTAATATATACTGGATATTAATAATATTGGGGCAGTTTTATAAAAAAAGTACGACTGTTGCATGGAGCGCCGTAAGTACGACTGTTGAGTGGAGCGTCGTAAGTACGACTGTTGCATGGAGCGTCGTAAGTACGACTGTTGCGTGGAGCGTCTCAAGTACGACTGTTGAATGGAGCGCCGTAAGTGCGACTGTTGCATGGAGCGTCGTAAGTACGACTGTTGCATGGAGAGTCGTAGGTACGACTGTTGCATGGAGCGTCGTAAGTACGACTGTTGCATGGAGAGTCGTAGGTACGACCGTTGCATGGAGAGTAGCAAGTACGACTGTTGCATGGAGAGTAGCAAGTACGACCGTTGCATGGAGAGTCGCAAGTACGACCGTTGCATGGAGAGTCGTAGGTACGACTGTTGCATGGAGCGTCGTAAGTACGACTGTTGTATGGAGCGTCGTAAGTACAACTGTTGCATGGAGCGTCGTAAGTACGACTGTTGTATGGAGCGTCGCAAGTACGACTGTTGCATGGAGCGTCGCAAGTACGACTGTTGCATGGAGAGTCGCAAGTACGACTGTTGCATGGAGAGTAGCAAGTACGACTGTTGCATGGAGAGTCGCAAGTACGACCGTTGCATGGAGAGTCGTAAGTACGACTGTTGCATGGAGAGTAGCAAGTACGACCGTTGCATGGAGAGTCGTAAGTACGACTGTTGCATGGAGAGTAGCAAGTACGACTGTTGCATGGAGAGTCGTAGGTACGACTGTTGCATGGAGAGTCGTAAGTACGACCGTTGCATGGAGAGTAGCAAGTACGACTGTTGCATGGAGAGTCGTAGGTACGACTGTTGCATGGAGCGTCGTAAGTACGACTGTTGCATGGAGAGTAGTAGGTACGACTGTTGCATAGAGCGTCGCAAGTCTGAACTACAAGGGTGATACTCCAAAAAAGACGATTTCGAAATTCCATAAAGCCTCTCCACCGCATTCAAACCCATGTCGCCGTTTCTATAGGCACTCAGAGCCCGATCCATATCTTCTGGTGTATAGTGTTACAATAAAGAATTGCCTTAAACTGAACCTCTAGTTTTTATATTGAACCCCTGATTCAATATAGGTGTCCCGTGGTGGTCCAATATATGCAATTCGACAAAGAAGACGCCCGGATGTTTTACGGGTTCGTGGCGAATGATTTGCGCTTATAACTGCGTTTAAGCCTAAATAGGACATATACGTCATTATGTTAGGGTTTCGCCTGTCTACCTCCAAACCATTCAATACATAACCCACCTCAAAACATAATCAATTTACAACAAACTGTCCAAAAATGATCACCATACTCACCTTTTTGTAGACTTCGCTTCACCCGCCATTTTGTACGATCAGATGACTTTTTAGTGAAAGTCCTAGTCGCTAAATTGGGGCATTGTGCAACTACCCTCTCTAGTTAAAAGAAAACGGCTTAGTTCACCATAGGCAACGGATAATATATATAAACTTCACCTAAGTTAAAAACAATGGCAAATGTGTACGCCTTTCATATACATTTCTTGGCTGGTCGAATAATCTAAAATATAACATATGTAAGTTAACCCATAGACTAACCGACGAATGCAATCTTGTACATATATGTGTGACTCTGACTGTCGGACATATTTGCTTGAGTTAGTGAAGGGCTACGCCAGAGACGAGCATTTCTTACAAGGATCCAGGCCACTGAAAGCTAACTCGTCTAGGAACATTATTTCGTGTTTGTAATCATAAATATACGTATATCACTAAACTTACTTGACAATATTCGTGCATTAATATAAAAT
>OY759271.1:13147397-13152397 GCA_963662155.1 Lamellibrachia columna | reverse complement strand
TTTTTATTTTAATATTTTTTCCGATAATTTCTCAAAAAAATAACACATTTGCTCAAACTAGCTGGCATGTCGCGTGTGCAACCTTTCACATACGCAGTGCAGTTGTGTCTATTTCACTCCCATAAGCGGCACCAAGTTTCGTCCTTGGTTCACCACAACTCATACTGACCAGTATGGTCATTCGATGCAGGTTTCCCGGACGTCATTACGCTTGTCTGGGACGCCCTTCTCACCTTCTGGTTGAACGTCGCCACAGCCTACGTCGTCATAACCCACCACCAAGGCATGAAGGAATGAAATCGAACTCAGGAACAAATCTAACGCACGAAGAATGTAACGAGAATCTTTGCCGACAACGGAAAAGGCACGGAGAAAACAAGTAGGATTGTCATGCCCATTTCATAACACGCTTATGCTTATTATTAATCAAACAGCTAAATTTCCGTAGCAAATTGAAAGACATCAATGCTATGGATCGCTGTTTGCAAATTGAGTATAGCCACGAAGAACTGCACGTACATAAAGCATTGTATGTTCTTCTTTATTTCTGTGACTATTAGACGTGTAGCTCACCACGTTTCGTCATGTCATGGTTACTGGCTTTTCATCAAATGATAACATCACGTGATATCCACTTTGAATAAAGTGACGTAATATATTCTAGTCATGATGTGTTGTGGTATTTTATTCTGACGTTTTGCAGGCATGCTATTGACGGTTCGTCATTTATATTTTACATATTATATGGTCGCGTATATAGCACAGATATCATTGTACTGTCGTTATACGGCAACATCATACAGTCATATTTTGTTGATCCGTTCATTGTACATTGTTTAATTAATCCGTTTTTCGTGTAACCGTTTCGGCACACCATCTTGGGGAACCAATTGGCCGGATGGCACTAATATGATTCTCGTTAAAGGCAATTGATTTTAAAATGTTAATTTATTTTAAAATGTTAATTTATTTTAAAATGTTAATTTATTTTAAAATGTTATTTTATGTAAAAAATTTATTTTATTTTAAAATGTTATTTTATTTTAAAATGTTACTTATCGCCAAATGTATTTTTTTTAAATATCATGAAAGTAACAGGTTTTGCATGAATATTAATTTTAACCAATCTGGTCGTTGTAAATACAAATAAATTATGTATTTCAATGCCCCTTAAAACAGTCGTTAGGTTAACCAATGAAAATCACCCTACATGTCTTGCTTTGTATGCATTGCACCCGCTTGTAAAATGGTACATATAACTGAATAGTTAAAATGAAAAACCCGGACATCCGGGTTCTGTCACAATGAGAAGTACAATACGCCAACAGGGCCTTAGCCAGTTTTTTTAAAGGAGGGCTCGTATTTGTCAAGGGTGTTAATTAGGCTAGTCCCGCAGCAGTAGTTTGTAATACATTTAAATGCGAGACGTTCGGAGTGTTTAGAATGTCTGCTGTTTAATAATATATGTATTCAATAACAGTTGATGCAAATTAATTTAAATTAAATATTTTTTCTTTTATATTGTTCACACATAACAACATCTGTCTGTATAGCTGACTGCATCAAACTTAATAAGAGATGTCTACATCGCTAATCATTATTGATATGACGTCCATATATCAAACCTTGAAACAGGTTACTGAAATCATAACAGCAGAGGCAGAGCATTGTAAGCTTCTCATATATGTGCCAAAGGAAGTGGCGTTTCTCAAATGACACAAAGCACCAACCTACAATGGAATTAGCGTTTGGAATATTGAGCTGGATGGATGTGAGAGAGACAGAACACATTATGGTGGAGGCGATGTGTGAGGTACCATCAGCGGAGTTTGGAGGAGGCCTCATATAGGACTACAACCACAAACCTCCAAAGCGTATGGTCCCCGGCCTCTTTGTATTAGGCAAAAAAGCTAATTATATACAAATAAAGAAACTGAACTGTCGTTGTCACGGATTATCATTGTTCTAATATGTCCTCTAGTTTATATTTCTCCAGCTCATCGTCTTCTTCTCGGCCATCTACCGAGCCCGTTTCCCAGGCCCTGCTATTGTGCATCCACCTATTCCTAACAAAAGTGCATCATTGTTCTTCTCATCAACCAGTCTTCCTGTTTTTCGTTACCTTCTGTCATCTCATTTAAAGCATCGCTCTTATATATCTACTAATTTCAGCTACCTGGAAGCATTTAATGGTTTTATCCGACTTCTAGGACAGCCTAAAACCTTTTTTTCTTGTCTAGGTTACTTATTTCAGGGCAATTTATTCCTTGGAAAACTTGTTAATGCAATGTTAGAAGTTAATGTACAATGGCGAGAGACTGTATTATCTTTTCAGAGGCAGGGATCTGACATGCACCAGTCTACTTATTGTAGCAAGATTAGGAGTCATCAGGACCCGGGACAAAAACACTTTCCTCTCTGATCCCGAATTTTGAAGAGAAACAACCGAAATGTTATCCACCAATGGCAAATAACAACTGCTGCTGTGCATTGGCGTTAACTACTACATTTACCCTGACAGGCTGTGGGATTGCTTGGGTTGAAACGTTGCTCCCGGCCATCCATACTCACCAACACACTAGGCTTATGAACATAGTTATATGGAGGTGGCGGTTGGCCTGGGGCTAGTTCTGCCCTGCCCGAGGACGATAAACTTCTATTGACTCACTTCAAACGTATCCTCTACCCTCTATTCTTCCTACTTTCTTCTTCTTCAACGTCTTCCAATACGTTGTGAATATCATGTTTGTTGGCCGCTGACCGTCTCCTAGGAACGTTTGTGGCGTCATTTATCTGCAGTCACGTGTCTAGATCAGCATAGATAATTATGCGCAATAATATTACATATTGTCTAGGAAAAAAATAATTTAACTTGATATGTTGACCACAGTATAACTACATTGTTAGCTAATATCCTCGCCGCTAGACTGGTAGTCTGCTTTACCCTAATATTATTGGTCCGGGAACCAGGCTTCGTAGTCGTGACGTACGACGTGACGTCAGTTGTTTAGTGCTTACATAATCGGGACCTTGCTAGTTCTCGTCTTTTTTTTTCAGTACAACGTCAACATCTAGTTTAGGACCATTACGTAGGACTCCTTTCGCTTTGTTGAACTTGGCACACGAGTCGGGACAAAACAAAAATCCATCGGCCATTTCATGCGGCTGTTCCATTGAGTTGTTCGAAACCCAACATTTTAGTGAAAATATTGATTAAGGGTTCGTTTTCGAAAGGGAGGTTCGCTAAAGGGGGTTCCGCGAACCCCGTGAATCCCCATTGGCTACGACCCTGAACGAGACGGTTGTGAGAGCGACAAACGGTAACGCTAACTCACGGCGGCTAGGAGTGGCACCACACGGTGGAAGGGGAAACAACAAACTCCCAAAGAGAGGCCATGTGTTATCGCTTGAACACCAGAGTACGCCACCATCAACTCAACCACCCGTGTCCATACGCCGGAACAAAATCCAGGTGTTTGTGTGTTATGTAGATGATTATCATATTATTAACTGAACATTTTGGATTTGGGGGTATTCACCATCGGGTAAGTTGAACATCTCACGTGTGTGATCACTTGTGTTGTGGTTTCACTTTATTCGTGTAGAGAGAATGAACAATGTTTATCTCTCGAACTTTACCGGCAGCCTTTGCAAGTACATCCCACGTTCACCCCGTGCTAAAGTTGGACAGTGCATAGCACGTGCGTCCTGCATAATATATTGTTTGAATTACACACACACACGCGCACGCGCACGCGCACGCGCACGCGCACGCGCACGCGCACGCGCACGCGCACGCGCACGCGCACGCGCACGCGCACGCGCACGCGCACGCGCACGCGCACACGCACACGCACACGCACACGCACACGCACACGCACACGCACACGCACACGCACACGCACACGCACACGCACACGCACACGCACACGCACACGCACACGCACACGCACACGCACACGCACACGCACACGCACACGCACACGCACACACAGCATAACTTAGAATTAGAGTAGCAACAGCCACGGACTCAGCATTTTCAGTCAACAACTCGCAAGGCTACGATTATTTTCGTGGCTAATCGCTAGTCCGTTATATAATATTGCAATACTATTACGATAGTCATGAAACTATCGTAATAATATCGTATAATTATACAATTATCTTAATAATATCGTAATAGTAAAACTAGCCCCCGGTGGACGCCCCTAGTGTTATGAAACACACACGAACATCAACAACTACAGCTACAACAGCGTTAGTAGTGATATAGGGGGTTTTGCACCCTTTCTACAGCGGTGTTACCACAAAGAGCATAAGGAGGGTATCATAACGATGTTACTGTGTTAAAATTTATGAAGGATCGACTACAGCCGTGATATATGGAGACGTCCCCTGTAATTCGATCCGATCCAGTCGTTTCTATAAGTAGCATATATGTTGTGTTTGTTGAGCAGTGTAAAAGAAAAGGCACGATCCAATGTCCAAGTAGCCAGGTCCAGTCTTATCGTACTCAAAGATAAGAGGACTGTACTAGGGAACATATCTGAATATAAGGGGTATGAAACTAAAGACCAGCTCTTTTTATATCTAGTTGAAGTAACAAACACATGGATGTGAGTACATATGTGTGCTTTATTGAAACAAATTATTACACTCCTAGTACATGGTCACTACACCGTCAGTACATAGCTAGAATACATAATAGTATGTATCTCCAGCACACACCCCCATAAGACATAGTCACAAAACTTCAGTAAACTGTTAGAATACACAGTCACTGCTAGAATACATGGCCACACCACCCTCAGTACACATTTATAATACATAATCACTACACCCTCAGTACACATCTAGAATACATAATCACTACACCCTCAGTACACATCTAGAATACATAATCACTACACCCTCAGTACACATATAGAATACATAGTGACTACACCCCCAGCACACATCTAGAATACATGGTCACTACACCCTCAGTACACATCTAGAAT
>OY759271.1:13122397-13142397 GCA_963662155.1 Lamellibrachia columna | reverse complement strand
ATCCACCACTGTCTGTATTGCCAGGTACTCATTTATACAGCTGAGTGAACTGTGGCAACGTGGGGTGATCAAACTTGCCAAAGGTTCGAAGCGACCGCAGTGGGATTTGAAACCGGGTTCTCTCGATTGAGAGTCCGGCCTTCTAACCGGTATGCTATCGCGCCCCACATGTAAATGTAAATGTGAATGTAAATACTTAATTAAACTAACTTAATTGGACACACAAAATACATATATTGTTCAAAACGACGGCAACCGTTACTAAGACATTCAACACTGTTATTGAAAACGGCGACATTTATAACCTGCCTTAGTAAATGTAATCTATTGACCATATTTGCTACATATATATATTAACCCTAAATTATAACTTTTTACCGCTTGTGTACAATCTAGCGCCTGTCGTGTGGCCGGTTACTATAAAATACGACGCTATTTGCTTAATTTTTTACCCTAAGTGCATTGTGAATTATACACATCGTTGCAATATTTTAAATAAGTGTGTATCATATAGGCCGTTCACTAAAATAATTAATATAATTATCATAAAAGTTTGTATAAATCAAATAGAGAAGTATTCATATAATCATAATACTGCATTGTGTCACACCTGTCGCACTATAACCGTCATTCTAATAGCATAGGAGATAGGTGTGATTGATGAACAAATTTATATCTATATCCGGCCGTTGGTACAGATATGTCATTGCATTGTCAACCGACAAGCTTTATTTTGTGGAGAAAATTATGCGCAAGACACGTACACACGCATCCAGGCACGTACATGCACATGCGCCCACGCGCGCGCGCGCACACGCACACACAAAACACACACACACACACACACACACACACACACACACACACACACACACACACACACACACACACACACACACACACACACACACACACACACACACACACACACACACACACAAACACACACATCATTATGATACAACTGGCTTTTTCAGTAAGAATATAATAAAGATAAACTTCGGTCTTAATATGTTCTTTTATTAAAGACTTAAGCACATTTCAGTATGCAGTAACAATGCCCTGACAGCATATTATCCGACGTCATTTTTACGCCAATATGGTGCTTTTTATTCCAACATATATATTCAAAACGTGAGGTTTAAAGAAAGAGTGTAATACAAAACAATATACGTGGTTTGGTTTAGTCGCTATGGTCGATGACTCAGTGGTGTTCGGAGAGTGTTACCTATTAATGTTGAGCAACTTTTATATGTTGTTCTAAATACATCCATCTAACCTCTATATCAGGGATCAGCAAACTTTTTGGGACGAGGGCCAAAATTTGGACTGCTATGTTAAGGCGGGCAAAAGCTTTTAAGTTCGGAAAAACACAGTGCACAAATATTGTTTTTATTATCTGCTTTGCCAGGCTAAAAAATATGGTACTGTACAAGTAGAACATGGAAACATTTTCGAAACAATGCATGAGAAGTCAGCACATCTAATGGATGCAACCAAAGGGAAGGATGGTGCTGTATATTCTTAGACAACTGACCGAACTGTGGGGAGAGCGGAGAGATTGAGAGTCGCAGACGATCCCTCAAACGTGTGTCCTTGAGTCGGCATCGGATGTTGTTCTTGGTGTGATTAATGGCTGAGAATCCTGATTCACATGACCATGAGCTGCCGAAAAGCACCACAAATTTCTGTGCTGCTTCGATCAGCACTGGAAATCGCACAGGCACTTGCGTTGCCCAGAAAAGTACGATATCGTCTTTTGCAGCATTGAACTAATTTTTTGGTCCTGGTACCACCTTGAAATCGATGAAATTGTCCTGCAACGCTGCTTCGTCGACTGCAAACGTTTGCGACAATATTTGCAAATAGCTGGCTTAGCAGTAAAATGGCTTGCAAAGAAGCAGCAAACATCGTCGATAGCAGCGAAATCAGCGAATCGCCCGCTGAATGCGGTCTCCAGGCTGTTAAGCACATCAGCAAGTACCCGCTTGGCATCTGCGATACGTTCATCGTCTTCGCCACATAATTCTCTGGTGAACTTGAAGTGCAGAAAATTGCCGCCTTCTGCATGAACTGTGTCACCTTGTCCTCGAAGCCCTTCACCGCTTCGTACAAATTACACAGCAACTTGTGCCGTTCTTGTAGCAGCAGGTTTAACTAATTTAGGTGTCAAAAATGTCAGTCAGAACGCAGAGTCGCACGCGAAACTTGACATCTTCCAGATGGGCAACTGGGTGACCAATTTCTTTGAGAACACTCACGATGTGAGGAAGCAGTGCATCAAATCTCTCAAGAAATGCGCCTCGACTCAGCCAACGGACTCTGTTGTAGAATAGCACATCGCCGAATTCTGCATCATCAAGTGCAGCCAAGTGATTTTGTAACCTCCTGTGGTTGAGAGAACGTACGCGGATAAGGTTCACGCTCTCTACAACAGTTTTCATCGTATCCTGCAGACCACAGCCTGCTTTCGCGCACAATATTTGCTGGTGAATTATGCAGTGGAATGATATCATATTCGGCTTTCCGATTTCTTGACGGAACAACGCAACGAATCCAGCTTGACGAACAGCATGCTGGGCGCGCCGTCTGTACACAGAGAAACCAAATTTTCCCACGTCAAATCATTTTCTTCGCCGAACTTCAATAGCGCACTGCAAACGTCAAGCGCTGTCGTTGTGCCTTTCAATGGGATCAGGCACAGGAAATCTTCTGATACACCTTCGTTGAAGTACCGCACAGATACCATCAGCTGTGCCGTGTCACTTTTGTTAGTGCTTTCGTCGAGAGCAAATGAAAAAGCAGGACAGGCTCGCAACTTAGTCATCAGCTGCGTAAAAATGTCACCACTCAACTCATCACATCGACGGGCACATGTGTCGGGTGAAAGGTGTAGTTTCCCAATCTGTTGCACGATCTTATCTTTGTTCTGAAAACCAGCGAACATAATTCGGCACTGGCCATGAAAGCCTTCTTGAACAATTCTGCGTGAGTAAGCGGCACCTGGTGTTGAGCGAGTAAGTAACAAATGCGATCGCTGGCTTCATTAAGATGGCTTGAAGTGTCTGTAGACACAGCTACGTACACTCTTCGTCTCGCCCAAGTATGCATCAAATCGTTTCTTGAACTCTTTCATGCGTTTGTCTTTTCCCACATATGCACGGACAAAACAGTTTTAATCTTCAAATCGTAATGCTATTTCACGTTATAGCGTTTCAAATCAGCAACGCTTTCTCTGCATATCAAACACATCGCTTTTTGGTCATGTTCGCGATGGCAAAAGAAGAACTCATGCTCCCAGGCAGCGTCAAACGCTCTCTTTCCGGAATAATAATTTTTTTCGATATACGCCATAGTCCTGAGATTCACAAATTCAATGTTAGCTGTGTCGAAGATGACTTGTTATTGAGCGATGTTTTATCCGGGTTTATGGGAATCGAGCATTAGCTTCTGTTATATTAACAGTAGCGCCGCCTAGCGAACATCACTGCAAAGGGGAAGGTTGTTGCTATTAAATGTGTATGAAGTTTACTCTGGCGAATTGACATTAAGTGAAAAAAAATAATGCTTCATAATATTTCAAATTTGTGTAAGCTCTGTAGTTGTTTTGTAAAGTTGAAACAGTCGGCATAATTGTATTAAAAACCATCAGGAAACACGTTATTTAGTGCTCATAGAACAATTGGAATATTGGTACTAAAAAAATTATTTTGCTAGCAGGGTCACGCGGGCCAGTTGAAAGCGGGCCAAGGGCCAAATTTGGCCCGCGGGCCAGAGTTTGCGGACCGCTGCTCTATATTGTTCTTCTCGTCGAATATATTGTATATCGTCGAATATATTGTATATTGTTTTTGTCGTCGACGTATGTAACACGTCTATTGTTCTTCTCGTCGACATATATAACGTGTCCACATTTCAGCAGGATTGTCACGGTCAAAATGTCCTCTGGACAGTAGTGGCTTATTTTATTTTCGATCTTCATCCTGTGTGCATAATTTGCAATTAGTTGTCTAAACGTGGTCGAAATGACGTATTATCGACAAGCTAATTAGCTTATGCTTGATTATTGAGCTTAGTAGGGCGCGGTAGCCCAGTGATCGGGGCTCTCAGTGGAGATAACCGGATCTCACACTCGATAGCCAGGGGTGGTAGTAGTACTACAGTACCCCTGGCAGATCGACATGCTGAAACGTGGATTTGTCAGTTTACCCCACGCCTTGTACACGAACAGGAACAGGAACAGGAAATATTTATTCGTCCCAAAAACAACAAAACAGAGTATTCAACACAAAAACCATACAATATATTACATCTATGTCGACATGAGAAAACGAAGTGGTAAGAATATAGAGTACGGTCTGAAAATAAAAGATAATGTCATATAAGGGACGGGAGACTCCTACTAAGACTAAAAATTAATCGCTAACGTAGGAGCCACCCTGTCAATTAATTTCACCCGTTATTAAGATAAAAAAAAAATAATAATAATAAATAAATAAATATATATATATATAAAAAAAATACCTATAAATATTAATGCATAATTACTGGGTGAAAAAAATTAATATACATATTAATATAGATATGCCGGTATATTACAAATGCCAATTATATTCCTACAACCAGATATACAAACAGTGATTTTTTTTAACCAAGGAGGAACGGATACATAGTCAGTCATGTTGACATATATAACAATTTTGGATTGCACATTGTTCAATGTATGTATTCAGATAATAAAGTTTGATATAATTTGAGAAACTGTGTAAACTGTGAGTGGTGACCTTGTCTTTTAATAAATCAGGTGCATTATTTATGGTATGTGGCAAACTGTACCTAAGACTTCGTTTAGCAAACTCGTTTGTACTTCGCCCTACGTGCTGTCGTGGTCGACGTGTTTCTGGGAACAAGACGCGCCCAAACTTCGAGGAGAGTTTCTATGAAATGGCTGTCATTACACGTCCGACCAGCGACGACGGGGCCAATACCAATTAAAGTTACGTTCCAGTAAGCAGGCCTCGTAAAAAAGCAGCGTTTCAACAGGTCGATCTGACGGGGTACTTATGTAGTCAGAAGCCTTGGAGGCGAAGGTACTGGGGCTCGAATTAACCTGCTGACGTTTCAAAATGTGGGCAATAGTACCCTATGTTACCTTAGTTCATTCATCTGTATAGCTAATCAAATTAAGTCGTGCCAGTAGTGAAATCGTGCATGACTCACATTACATTCACCATGTGGCGCCACTGGTTAGGAGTTTGGTTCTTATTATACCATGTTTCATATTATGATATCTGGGTTTCATATTATGGTTTCTGGATTTCATATTATGGTTTCTAGGTTTCATATTATGTTTCCTGTACAACGGAAGTATCACAATGCACTTTTGAACGTAGCATGTAGAAAAAATGTGGTCGCAACCGCAACTGTAACTATTATATGCATACTATATTAAATGCTGTGGGAATGAGAAAGCTTAGAAATATTGACATTGGCGTGGACACGATGACGTATTCGACAAGCCAGACGCTGTAGTGTGCGTCATACAGGCTAAGAATGTACGCATTGTGCACGGTGGATATATATATTTTCTTGTTGAGTAGTCACCACTACAGTGTGGTGTGCTCCAATCCCCAGCTGGGCAGGATTTACGTTCAATCTTCGAAGTTTCTAATATATGTTCTGCTCCAGCAAGTTCTGACGAGATAATTAATTCTAGAAGCATGCGTCTGTTTTCGCACAAATGGATAATTCGTTAAATACGCCACTATTTCTGCAATAGTCTGCACTGTCCAAGAACATTCCGCACCTTGCTTTAAACAAAACCACCTCTGTTATAATGCATCCGTCAAATGGAATATTCAAATATAACATTGACATTTTATGTAGGGTGACTGATTTTGATGCTATTCGAAAGCCCGAGACACAGAAGTGAATGTTATTTACTTTTTGATATGATCACGAACTTCTGTAACTAGTCTTACAGGGGTGTAATACTAAGGTTTGGCACCAATTATGTTTTCTGAGAAATAAACATGGGTAAACATCGATATAGGGGAACTAAAAAGTCGTAGTATCAAGACAACGCATGAGTAATAGTCATAAGTCAGTCGTGCATGTATTGCGAAATGTAGTCACCCATCCTTTGTACACCTTACACGTGATAGATGCCGCGTAGACCTGACCTGTCGCCACCGAGTGGTCCTGGCCATTGTTCTGGCCGGATGTTTTGGTCGCCAGACTAAATGCCAGTGTATGCGTCATAGACGCTGAATAATGTAGCATTGTGCAATTTAAAGATGTTTATTTTCTTGTTGAGTATACGTGCCTGGAACGGGACGTCTGGTGGGGGGGGGGGCATTTTTTATGTGAAGTGGGAGTGTTGCGCAATACATCATCTGCACCGTGTGTAGTCACCGTGTGTAGTCACCGTGTGTAGTCACCGTGTGTAGTCACCGTGTGTAGTCACCATGTGTAGTCACCGTGTGTAGTCACTGCTGCACGATTTGTGTCGAACGCGGCCGTGAGTCGTGACGGGAGTCGTTCGGTTAGTAAATATATACAGCATAAGCAGGCAGGACTTTAGGGCCTATTGTCTAACCCGAGACGCTGACGTGGGTGTTGGCCGGGTGACGTAGTGTCCAATCGCGATATCAGTGCATTTGTCACACTAGCAAAAATGGCCTCCGGACGGGATAACTGGGTAGTTCGTGTTTACGAAATGTCATGTTGTGTGCAGTTCTTTCTGCCGGTGGAAGCGCTGCATATATCAGCATTTTTAAATCTGGTCGCAGCGGGTATCTGGTTATGGGATACTCCTTTATGGTGGCGTATCCAAATCAAGCATTACGCCTTGTATTTTATCAACTAGATACATGAAAGCAGTCACACAAATAATGCAATTTAACAATGCTGACACATTGGAAACCACTCAAAATCCTGTTAAATGTGACAAATTGTAACTTTTCTTATAAAAAAGGCCATGTTTGGTAAAAACGTTTAGAATTTTTGATGGTCATGTTTTTTATAATCAACCAACACGTTAACATGACCATCAATTGGAAATGTTACAGTAGGCTGAACCCTGGAGACCGACACTGCATGTTCATATATATCACATCGTAGCGGTATTCAGCTGTGTGCTAAGACTATACGGGGCGCAGTAGTTCAGCGGTAAGAACATCGGACTCTCAGTCGAGACGATCGGGATTCGAATCCTCTTACTGCTATTTCGGAGACTTGACAATTTCGTTCACTCCACGTTGCACAAGTTAACTCAGCTGTATGTCACACATACTCAGATGTTAGTCACACAATTGTAATAACACAGATGTAGTTGGACGGTGGACCATTGTAGTGTTTTATGGTATCTTTTTATGTGAACGAATATTCTTCGCGCAGCAATTGTAGCGTAGCTGAATGCTTGACAAGAACAGGAACAGGAAAAGGTCTGCCATGGGGCAAAGTTTAAGGCGCGTTGAGCCTAAAGACTTGATACCGCGCTGAGCCTAAAGACTTGATACCGCACTGTATATAAGAACTTACCTTTACCGTTTTACGCTACACAGGACGTTCATAACAGGTCAACTACGTGCGAAACCTCGATGATCATCGAGGTTCCTGAAAGAAGGGAGAAAATGTGAGTTGATGAAGACAGTAAATGTGATAATAATGATTTTATTGGCGAAAGCAATACAGCGTAACGTAGCATTTGCTACTACATAACCGACGGAGAAGTTGTCTACTCTGGATATAGTTCCAACTAAAATGCTTATAATTTGATTATTCTAAGCTGCTAGCTTCTATGTTTATATGTTATTTGTTTATTTACATTCAACACAAACACACGCGCGCGCGCACACACACACACACACACACACACACACACACACACACACACACACACACACACACACACACACACACACACACACACACACACACACACACACGCACGCACGCACGCACGCACGCACGCACGAACGCACGCACGCCCGCACACACACACACGCACGCATACAAACATACATATAATGATTGATTTAACTCGAATACCAAACACTATATAAATTTTGCTTTATAAAACTTCATCTCACAATTTTTTAGTTGTCAAGTCACCAATGTCGTTCATATATATTACATATCTGCCATGTTTTGTCTTCCAGTGAGTCCACTCAACTCGCGGTGTGTCTTTAAGCGACGGATGTGTTGCGCTTCAGTTTCTTGAGACCCTGTCGATGACTGAGGACGACGAAGGATGAGAGTACAACGAACCAGATAGTGAGGCCGAACTCCCACAAAGGCTTTATGAAGGCCAACGGACCGTCTGTCGGACACACACACATCGATCGGGTAAAGACGAATCACGTTTGTCGGGTATAAATCCATGTTTTTTGACATGAAAAGCCGTTCTAAATCGCATAACAGTTTTATTGGTTATCAGTCATGCAACATTCATATTCCGATCGAGTAACATCTTGTACTAGGTCACGAAAATATTCATACACCAAACAAAATATGTCAGGTTTAGTCGGGAATCTGCCTTTTCAATAGACAGTTTCAACTATAAGTGTTTCGCTCTACGTATTGCAAGTTTCGTAACTTATAGGCACTGACGTCAGCTGAATTGGCTGGTTACGTGGGTTACATAAGTTTCGCGCCGAGACACGGATACGTAAACACTGACAGAATGGACTCCATTAGTGAATATGCTACTTATCAGTGTTCATACATTATTTCAATGAATATATGCTTACGTTTTACATGCGACGTAATATAAATATCTAAGAACAGCTAAAACTTAACAGAACAAGGAAATCAACTGTTTACTGTAGTTTACACGTTTAAGAACGAACAGACACCCTCGCTGGTGAAAACTCACTCATGCATGGCAAAGGTCTCAACCCCATTCCCACCTGTTTTGGTTGGGGGGCAATCTCCCTTACCTATTTTTGAGGTCAACCTCCCACCTCCGACCGACTATTGGGACCAAACTTCCCAGTTCCTGCCACACCCTCACACTAACGCTTAAAGGGCAAATTCACTTATAGCCGAAACTGCATTACTGCTACATGAGGTTCAACTTATAAACTATACGTTAAGTATTGAGACACGTTGGAAGCGAAATATGTATAACTGAAATTGTCTAATTTATGCAATAAGACAGAATTTGAACTGAATATGTAAATGCAACATGCAATTTGTTTTTACCGGATGGGCAGTCTTTTCCTGTAGGTCCTGCCTTGCCCTCTGGCCCTACGGTTCCGTTTCTCCCCGTCTGCCCTACGATGCCCTGATGAACAAAACAACATGTTATTTAGTATACACATCATATTCTCCTTTGAATGCACTGGATGTTTTAGATGTGGTCTGATAGTTGAAGCGATGTGTTAATATACGCTGTGCAAGTTGCTCCGTTGACGGTGACCACGACATTGGATTGTTCATTGTTATTGTCTTTGCTTTCCTTTGTCTTTGCCTTCTGATGTTGGTGTTCGCTCATCTTCGGTTTGGTATAATGTGTGTACCCTCGCAGTTCTGGTGCCATAGTGACGTGATCCAGCCCTTTCCCTCTGTCCTCCGGCTCTGATGCGATGTTGTTGCATCTATCTGTACAGCAACGTTTTGATGGCACCCTGATTTTTCACAAATGTTTATTTATTATTTGTCAATATAAAATGACATTTAGAAACAAATTCACCGATGTTGATGGAATGTGTAGTGGGTTTCCTTCAGTCATTATGGCCGTCCATTTTGGTTCGCAGTCGTGATTTTTTTTGGCTAAAATGTGTATGGTCGACTTCAGTGAAATGTTATGCTTTTCCTTCTCTAGAGTTGGTGAGTCCGCCAGATTGAAGCGACCAGCGGCTTTTTAGTGTTTCTTCTGAAAGACACTGATAAAGTGGTGTGAATGAAATTGCCCAAGTTTTGAAACAGCAGCAGATATATTCGAATCCCAGTCCTCTCGATTGGCCGTCCGCTGCTCTAACCGCAGAGCCCCGCGCCCCACCATACAATTCACTGGTTGGCATTACACTGTCGATATAACGTTTCTTTAATCATATTAAGTTGGTTTAAACACGACTTACCGGAGCTCCCGTAGACCCCCAAGCTGGGCCCCTGGGTCCCCGGCGACCAGTGCTGCCCTGAAACAAACACGTGACCAACACTTGCACATGTGGTGGTTTTATTGGTTTTCTTGTAAATATATTGGAACACATAATAGTTTTATTCATCTAGTGTCGCATATTTCTCCACGATTATACATAATATATGCGCCGTGTAACCTCTACTCCAACCCTTGTACCGCTTAAAGCAATGTAGCGACAACATGCAATACCAAACTAGCATAGCCTTGTTTATAATGCCTGTCTACATATAGTAGATATGTCGCTTTTGCATGTGCAACCAAATTGTGAGTGAAACACCGTCGTCGCCACTACACTACAGTCAAACATTATAAGTGACTAGAACGTAACGCCGTCAACACTGTATGCCAGTCACATTCCAAGGACAGCGCCATTGCCGTAATACTGTTATGTCAGTCAAAGTTATAATGTGTGGACCACTCTCTGAAATCTACATTTAAAATTATTTTACTTCCAAAAATGGTACTTTTAAAGTACGTGTTTATTTGAAAAACTGTTTTCAAAAGTATTTTTTCGAGGTTTTTTCGAGTATTTCAACAAGAGCTGCCGACGCCATTATACAAGTTTATACGGAGTGAACTATTATCCAATCCAATATCGAGTTGGTACAGAATTGTGCGACGCACGAATAATGAGAAACGCAACAATGTATTCTAATCGCGGTAAAAATTGCCATATTGAATAGAATAAGCAGTTCTTGAGAACAATCAGAACAAACTATTGCGCAAGAGATCGCTATTCTCAGTTTTGCGCAGAATGAGCATATAGTTGAAAAAGATGAGATATCAAACAGGATGAGTTTGATCGCGATCGTAATCTCGATCGCTGTGAAACAGCGTCGGGTAAACGAAACTTCCGATCTTGCTATCGGGACCACTATCTGAATCATTATCGCGATCACGAGTGGGTAACGCAGTGTAAAAGGGGTATGTGCGGTACATTATTAGCTGCGGCAAATATACGCATCAGCAAGGATAACATGTTGCGAATGTGGGCGACAACGCCTCAGGCAAGTAACCACATTCTCGCTACCTGCAATGGGTTTGTTCTTTGACGGGCAACGCGACTTGCTTCGCGTAGTGCAACACTTACCGTGGCTCCTATAGGTCCCATTGGTCCGGCTGTACCACGGTAGCCCTGTCGGAACACACAACAACACAATTGAATGTTTTTTGATGTTGGTCGCATCATCACAACATTTTTGGAACAAATAATACATTGGCAAACTTAAGGATCTTTTTAAATGTCCAAATGTATCCATTGCCAATGAAAGTAGATAGGCGAATATCGTTTCGCGTATATACAACCGGCTTGCTTTACATATTCAAAACTAGTAGATTCCAGAATGTCGAAGCAGAGCAATCGTTACTCGTTATATTGTGCATTCGAACTCCAATGTTTGCAGAGTTACATATTATTCATACTTGATGCATCTAACAAGGATTCGACGACCTGAAAGCCGGGATGAGCGAAAATGCTCGATAATCTTACTGATTGATGTTCAGATTATAATCTTCGAAGATTAACTTATTATATAATACGGACATAAATCGATCGTGGTTCATCAAATATATTCAACGTTTAAATCGCAGTGTTGCGTTAAGAACCATATGTAAAGTTTGATTCACAGACAGCCTTTACTATGCCATTACTGCATTGTAAATGTGTATATATCGATCAATACAAGTCCAATGGATCGATGACATAAATTACTCGTGACATGTACTCGAAAGTGTGACTATCATGTGTTATGCTCGAGACTCGTGCATATAATTATTAAAAGTACTCTCTCTAGATATGTATGGAGCTAGGACAATCGCAGCTGATTTGTGTTGTCAAAAAACACAATATACGTTTTTAATAATAAGGAGCAGTGCAGAAACAACAGTTGTAATGATACGATGAGGGGAGATACTTACACGCCAGCCAGTGGCGCCCGTAGCGCCAGTCGACCCCTTGGCACCCGTAAAACCTCGTTGGCCCTGAACGGGTGAAAAACGAAAACAGAAATTGCAACAGATGGTTTTGGAATACGAATATTTCGTCTTTATTTCAGCCTAAACGTATAGAAATTAAGATCAACTAGTATAATAGCAATATGGACACATTATATATATATATATATATATATATATATATATATATATATATATATATATATATATATATATATATATATATATATATATATATATATATATATATATATATATATATATATATATACATATATATATACACATATATGTGTATATATATATATACACACATATATATATATATATATATATATATATATATATATATATATGCATATATATACATATATTCATATATATATATATATATATATATATATATATACATATATATATATATATATATATATGCGGAAATGTGACATCAGTTGCAACAGTGTTAATAAATGTGTTCATTATATACAAGAAGATGCATTTTTCCAGAATGCCATAATAATAATAATAATAATAATATGCATTTTTTATTTTTAAAGTTTGTAGCACTGTACATGAAACTAATAAATATTAACTTAAATAGTACAAATAATGTTTTTTACTAGAATAATACTGAATAAATTGATGTAATACAGCTGTATAAACATCAGTAAAGTAGCTTAACTTTAAAAATAACAATTTAGTTTATTAAGATAAATATCACCATCAATCAAGTAAACAAGTGAATAATTCTACAAATTAAAATATAATAAATATAAACATCAAGAAATTAAAAGTGAATAATATATATATATATATATATATATATATATATATATATATATATATATATATATATATATATATATATATATATATATTGTTGCTGTAGTGTCAATTAAGTATTCGCCGCAATAACACAAAGGCGAATCTTTAAAACTGCTTTGAAATATCCAATATACCTTTTTGATGTGATGTCTGTCGACAGAGCCTTCCAATAATAACATACGAACTATTCCTGGAGATAAAGTAAGATGATATTGTTACTTACCGTCGCTCCCCAGCGTCCAGCGCGACCAGTGGACCCTGTAAAACCAACACGGTCCGTTGGTCCAGTGATGCCACCGGTCGAATAGGTCCCGCTGTCAGGGGCACCCGTGAAACCTAGACACAAAAACTGAACTCTGGTGAGCAGGTTTATCAAGAAACAGATACGACACCAAACTCTTATTGATTCAATCCGCGAGTAAATGCATTAGCAAATTGAAGCACAATGCGCAAATAAACGTTGAACTATAAATGTTGAACAATAAATGTTGAACTATACATGTTGAACTATAAATGTTGAACTGTAAATGTTGAACTGTAAACGTTGATGTAAAAATGTTGAACTATATATGTTGAACTATAGATGTTGAATTATAAATGTTGAACTATTAATGTTGAATCAAATGCATCCTTAGTTTCTGCCGAACAACAGTTAACCGAGGGGCTTTAATGAATACTTGATTGTTAAATATATGGGATATCGAGGCTGGTTGTAACACGGGTAAGTTATAAAAGACGTAGGCCCCCACAACAGACAAAACGTCTAATCCAAATTTTCTCGTATCGTCGCGCAAATGTGTATTGCGTTAAGCATGTATTTATGATCTGGCTATCAGATATTTGTGGTTTCGTTGCAGTAAAAAAAAAAGGGGAAGGAGGGTCAATGGGTGTCAAGGGGGTCAAGGGGTGTCAAGGGGTGTCAAGGGGGTCAAGGGGGTCAAGGCTCACTTGCTAATTTTACTAATCATCATTATGGAGTTGTTGAAAAAATACAAAGCATAACATAAATATCAAAGATAAATGTTTGCAAACATATTATGGTGGTTATTATCGTATTTCCTATATTCATGCATTGCGTCGTAAAATTTATAAATTTCGAATATTATTGATATTTTAATGTTTCTTTCTGGGAGGAAGAGGGACGTCTGAGAATTAACACGCTTTGTATGACTAGGTAAATGTAAACAATTATGAACGTCCTGTTAGCGATGAAGTCTCAATAACAGGTGATGACGTCACGACTATATTATGTTGTTATATCTCAACAAAGCACTAGGCCTCTTATTATGAGAGTAAAAACATAGCTACGGAGCAGGTGGAGGTGAAATTTTCGGTTCTACATATTTGGATTCATTGATTGACGTAGGATAATGGTAATGGTAATAATAATGTGTTTGTTTTGACTAGGGATAATCTCACCTTCCACAGTGGCAGCAAAGACGATGATACATAACACCTTCTCCATCGTAGTTACTGTAACGCAAACGTGAAATAGTACAATAAATTACATCAAACTATAAGAAGCAACTGATGCAATTATGTGCCTGTCGAAGGCGTACATGCGAATACACACATATATACACACGCGCACGCGCACGCGCACGCGCACGCGCACGCGCACGCGCACACGTATCGATCAGTATCACCCATATTCTGTCGCCATTTCAAGAACAAAACATATTTTTAAATAAGTGATGCTGCCACACATATGTATGGATAATTGTAAAGGCATTGCCATTAACTCTTTAAGCCAGTATCACTAGGAGGCTTGTCAACCTATATCGTCTTTCTCTCCTTGTGATGGCGTGCTAATGTGATGATTAAAATGCTGACACAAATGTATTATACATTACCCGACGTTTCAACGCAGTGACGGATCAGTTCGATGCAATCAAACAACTAATTCAACAGCCATCACTGAGAAAACAGTGATTATAGTGCAACAACAACTATCATCATCGCATAAATGACCGTGTGCGTTTCACCGAGCCGCTGACGAAAGGATCGACAACAGACGACGAAAGGCCTGACAGGAATAAACACAGCCACTCCCGGACCCGGCTGTAAACTCACCTGTACCAAAGTGACATCCAGCCAGCGTGTGGCGCCGACCAGGGTGTCGTGAATTGAGCGTTTCACGAGGGATGAATAACCGCCCGTGGGGTCGTCGTAGCGTGGCGCCGAGCATTGTGACAGTAACGTAATACCTTGACCTATTCGCCAAGTTTAAACTAAGATTGTCATCCAAACAAACGCGCACTGTGTTTACTGAAACGACTTTTCAGCAGTGTCTGGCCCCACTCTATCAAACATGTATAACGACTGCTTTTGACGTTGGTAAAGGCTTGTGTATAGCGCAGTGTCCTGTCATTTGGATTGTTCAAAGTGCTTTAAACTTTTCCCCTGGCAGACCTGGTCATTCAAACACCAACGTTCACACATCTACTACAGTTCATAGCCAGGTACTCATTTATACAGCTGAGTGAACTGAGGCAATGTGGAGTGAACAAAATTGCCCCAGCTTCGAAACGAGAGCAAGAAAATTTGAGCACGGTCTCTCTCGATTGTGAGTCCGATGTTTTAACCACTACGCCATCGCTATGGATTTTTAGCACGTCATTTAAACGTGTCTTTGTTCTGTCTTCCTATGGGTCGCTTCCTATGACTCAGTTTATAATTAAAAAAACACTTGCTTGGGCAATCTCGTATCAGACATGCGCAGTACATGGTCGGTCAACTCAGTTGGCCTTGCAAGATGACGAGGTTGCAACAATGCACCGAACTGTCGATGCATCTCAATAGTCGATGTGACGATGCAAAACTATCGATAGTAAATTGAACCATCGATAGTTATCGTTGACAATACACTGAACTATCCATAGTGACGACAGTTGGAAAAACAATTCAACAGGGCTATTCGTGTCGCTGTTAGAAATGTTCAACTATATTGGATTATGTTATTTGTATAGCGACATAACATCAACAACCATCGATCAGAGCAGCGTCACTCACGGATTATGCATTTTAAATCAAGTACCTCCAAGATCATCGAAGACACGTGCAGACGGCGAAAAGACGAACACTGGAATCTTCCAGAGAACGTCTCTGTTTACAGTGTGAAAAGCCTTGCGTTAATCAAAGAACGCTACTCATAGAGGAATGTCTTATTTCCTACTCTTGTCCTTCAACTGACGTAAGGTGAGTATCATCTTATATATGGTTCCACTACAATTACTTATTCTACGTGGAGATTCTGGGGTTCCTCCATGGCCACTGGTAGAAGGCACTTAAGGAGGGTCCTATCTTCGACCTTGTCAACTATTGAGAGCAAAGCAATGTCTCTGCAACTGTCCTAGTCCCTTTATTTCACTTTCTTAGTAAGTGTAGTAACTTTAATATTACAGGAAGGTGGCGAAAGTTCTATTGTGGTAAATGAAACGTTCTGTCAGATATTCATATATAAAGTATACCTTATCGATGTTAAATAATTATTGTTCCCGGCGTGCAGGAATTCCATCACACCCGGTGTATTTTATATCTCTGATTCTAATGGCAGTTATAATTTTTTTTTAATATGGGTTGGTAATTAAGTTCAGTTATTATATTGTGCTGCGGACTGTAGTAAAAAAATACACGGGTCAAATGTGAAGTCGTTTTAGACGTTCCGCAAAGTCCTTCTTCAAAGGGTGTTAATTCTGTATGATATCTGATAAGGATGGGCTACACACAGATGAAACAACGTAGGACACTCAACAAGCGAAATGTTTCATTTCCATTTGCTATCTGGAAATTGGTGCTTTGGAGAAATATTTTTTTTAGTATTGCCCCATTTGGCAAAATCACCTATAATAACATGCAAAATTAAGAACGTGCACGCGAATGTAAACTTCTTTATTGTTATAGCGCATTGCAGCTAATTCTTTTTATGCATTGATAATACAGCACTCCTTTCTACATAAGAAACACATAATACATGTATGTTCATTTATATTAATTGTTTTCATTCCAAGTTATATTAATTTTATACGATTAGTAAACGCATCAACACATTGCAGCATTGTAGTGCAGAGAGTTGCTTAAATGACATTTAATGTACGTAGACTTCGCATAACCGTCAAACATAAACATCACAAGGAACATGATCTAATATGCTACGATGGATTTGTTCACTGTAAAATAGCTCTGGCCTGCTTTTAAAGTGCAGACCGTTGTACAAATCAAGCAGCGATTAGGAGGCGTATCTCTATTTGTATGTAGCGTATTCTCATGAACGTGTTGAGAACATTGCTACACGGCTAGTCTGTCGTCGTCAGATTCTTCAAGCTGTTGGCATCCATCGCCGTGTAGTTCGTCTCCCGACTCTCTGGAAGTTGTAGCTCCTGACTCGCCACGTTCACGCGCGTCAGATCGCGCGCATATGACGTCAACTCTACTCGGTAGCTCTTCCGCTGAGTCTGTAAGTCGTTCATGACGCGCCGATATCTCATCGCCAGGAATGTGGTCAGTATCGACATCAGGAGAGTGAGAATGGCCGGCCAGAGCAATTCCAAGGTCACAACGGCGCGAGACTCATCAACTGCAAGTCAGGAGAACACGATAAAAAACATGTGTAATCTATTTATGCGTTTGTGGGGCACTTTGTGGGAAAAAAAGGACGGATCGGAGACTGTTAAAGAGTAAAAACCCGTTCACACGACAGATTAGTTGTCCGATTGGTCGTGCGACATTGTTTCTTCATAATTGCCGACCAATAGGCAATATTCACAACACGTACGAAATATAACTGTTAAGAATAAAATTACGGTTGTGGTACGTGTTTGTTACATCAATGTCATAATATGTTAGTGACGTCATTGTGATACGTTTGTTGCAATATATGTTTCATGACGTCATTGCGATAATATTGTGACGTCACTGCAGCGCATTAAACTGGTAGATTTCGAAATTGTTCATACAAATATTATTTTTTTATGAAAGCGGTTGTGTCTCTAAGGTAAATGCGTATGTAGTTAGTTTTACTATATGCAATCTTACAAAATATACTATTTACAACACGTACGACACATGTTGGCTAATAATGAAACCACGGTTGTAGGACGTCAAAAATATAGTGCTAATGCACATGCTTTGCGAATATCTTCTATTGGGCCACTAATCGCTCTTGTGAACGTACGCGATGATTTGGAAAACACGGTTTGTTCAAGAACACTAATACTGTTTTGTAATGATACAGATGGCAATTTATTATGCTCTTTATTTTACATACGAAAACAATTTCACGTCTTGGCTTGTTGCTTTAACTAAAGGTTAAGTCTTTAGGACACCAGTTCAACCAACCAAACACGAAACATATATATTTGTCTGAAATACTTACGAGGGACGCTACCGTCAGCCCCCCGATCCCCGGTAGGTCCAATACCACCTTTTCGACCTTCTGGTCCGATGCCTCCCTGTTTAAAATGCAATTTCATAAATGTTAATATTGCTGGTTGCATGTTTAGCAAATGTTATATTTTGTATACAACCATGAATACCCGTTAATTCCTTGGATAATAATGTTATCTAAAAATGCCGGTTTTGTGAAAGTTGACCTTGTAAGTAGTTTTTTACAACTAACAAAAATATTAAAAGTAAAAATGAAACGTAGAGGAACGTTAAGCTTTTTTATAAGTACATGTTAAAAACTAGCTTTACTTGCACCGAATTTGTCAGCTTTCGTTTCACCAATAACGTTAACTCTATGCCACTGAATAATTGCTATAGTGGAAGCTCATGACTAAACAAACATTCAACACGACATCAAAATCACCTGAGACTTACCGAAGCGCCAGTTTGACCTCCCCCGGGTCCCTGCACCCCCCTCGGACCAGTGGCACCCCGGCTATCCTGAAATAAAGCAACACAACTACTTGAGTATTTACGATGGCTGACTTAAGTATTTTTTCTAAATATAACAATAAGCTGCTTGCGAAACAGTTATATGTTGTGTCGTACGGCATAATCGGCGAAACATCGTTCGTGTAGACTGTGCTTGATCACAGCGTCACGCGATCTAAAAAGATGATCCACTGAAATAGAATAACCATGGACATTTGACAGTGCATAAACCGTTGCCACAAAGCAATAATTACACTGTTAACTAGATACATTGTGACAACAAAATCAAAGCCTTGCAAAGTCCTAGGGAAAAGATGATTCACTGAAATACAATAACCATGTAAATTGACACCAATCAATAATTACACCGTTAAATAGATACATTGCGACCAACTGTCATAGACTAGCTAAGCGCTGGACTCCGTATCATTATCTGGATTTGGATTTGGATAATTACTCAGCAAAGTCCTTCTAGGATATTGCGCTGAGGGCTTATTGAAGGGTATCCATCTCTAGACAGAGTGAGTCAATCACAGGTTTTGTTTTATTTCTCTGCGTGGGATGTTTTACTTCCCCTGGCATAGACACCAGCATAGATTTCCAGTCTCTTCCAAAAGACAGGCAAAGTGACACAATAAAGTTGCCCAATATTCGACACGGCGGAGGAGGAATCGAACCACTGTCCTCTCGAGAGGCGTGTGCTCTAAACATTAGACCACAGCTCTCCACATATTATTGAAACAAATAATGATTTACTTATTTACTAACTTTTTTAATTACACAATGTGTAAGTTTAGAAAGTGCTTTTGATGCAGATTTGTTATGAATATGAATGTATGTGATTTGACACCTGAATATATTAGGTTAATGCTACCCGCGAGTGGGTTGTGTCGTCATTAATCAAGGCGTGTCGTACATGGCTCGAATTACGCATGAATTTCGCTAGTATTTGCTGAAAAAACATGAACTTGATGAGAGTTTCCAGTCCGACCTAAGATTTGACAGTCTAGAGCCTCCCGACTGGCAGTAATTTAGAACACTGTATATGATCGTATGATCTACCAACGAAAACAGCATTGACGTGGACCACAGAAGTGAACAGAACAAGGGGCACACCAAAACAACATGGTCCTTAATGAAAATAAACTAAGGAAGCAGAAATTAAGGCTGATGGGCTGACAAGGAGTGTCCTAGGCAG
>OY759271.1:13087397-13117397 GCA_963662155.1 Lamellibrachia columna | reverse complement strand
TTAACTACTATTACGTAACTTGGGTCAAATGAAGAAAGAACTCATGACGTTGTCAACAACTGTACGTAACTCTTCTCGTAGCGTTGTTTTACGTAATAGCTACAAATGTTAATTCGATTGTTCGTAGAAAGGGTAATAGGAGGGTTAATTTCGAGGAAAAAAAAGTTGAGACGAACCGATCGTGGATCGTAGATGAAACCCCGAAAGTTTGACGCCTGAAAAACAAAGCATATAGGAGGATTAGCACAACATGCAAACATACAAACATACAAACATACTCACGATTGATTACAATAAGAAGTACAAACTGAGCGTGTGTCGCTATACGGTTGAACTCGCCACGGTGTCGCAGTAGAAGTTACTTAGACTCACCTCCGCGACCCACTATCCGGTAGACAGTGTGTCAAAACAATTTACTGTCACACTCGGTTGCTGGTAGCGTCCTTCACCCTGTCGTGCAGCGGTGGTGATGTTATGAATGGCGCGACCTATAATTGGCCACTGCGCCGATGCGTCATCAGCTGGTACCGTTTTTAAGCGAGCAATACATCAAGTTTGAATGGCAACAACTATGTCAACAACATAAATTGAACTACCTAGCGGGTGAGCTCTGTGAGTGTCAAGCCTCTCCTTTCTGTAGGGTAGGATGGGGCAAGGAGTCCCCCTTAAGAGACAATTAT
Organism: Lamellibrachia columna; assembly: GCA_963662155.1. Taxonomy (NCBI): domain Eukaryota; kingdom Metazoa; phylum Annelida; class Polychaeta; order Sabellida; family Siboglinidae; genus Lamellibrachia; species Lamellibrachia columna. The sequence goes on along the minus strand of OY759271.1, from coordinate 13,116,717 downwards.
TATAGTTTATCATAAACGTATTATGTTGTGGTATCTCTGCCATCGCATGATTGTTGTGCGATTGCATCATGTACTACCGACACTACCAGTATGTACTATATTGTCCAGACGGGGCGTCTAGTCCCAAGACTGGGACAAGACCCCGTTCTATGGGTTATGAAGCTCCCCGGAACGTCCAACCATGCAATAAACATGCATCAATATATAGTCACCCTCGGACTCACATTTAGAGCAAATGAAATAACTCATAGTGGGGCGGCATAAACCAAAATATCCATTACATTGTGCATTTTGTGATTAAAGCACTAAATGTGGTACACATGTAGACACTTATAAACATGTATGGATATTGCGCCATCGCAGATTTGGTATATGACAGTTGTGGCAGCCATTTTACAAAATGTCCGCCTTCGGTTACTGTTATTTTAGATACCTTCCCAACTGGGGAGGTATGCATGTTGACAGTTTAGGTTAATTCCCTGATGAAGGTCCAAGGATGCTTAGGGATGAGCAAATTGTTGGATTTGTACAGGGAAAAATCTGTTTAATTGGAAGAAGTAGAGTAGTAATAGTGGTTGTTGTTGTAATAGTTGTAGTAGTAGTAGTAGTTGTTGTAGTTGTAGTAACAGTAGTAGTAGTTGTTGAAGGTACGTGACAAAGTGATCACGACTGCCGCTGTAGATAACATAGATCACAACCCCAGAGCAACAACAGCGAAGGAATCCTTCCATGGTTCTGCTATCTCCTTCCTTCAGCATCCCTCTTTCGCTGGTGAAGGAGTGGGTCGAAGCATTGTCATCGTTGGAGGATCTGACGATAAAACTGGGAGAGAAGATAACATATATTGGGCCGCATTTCATGCCAGCCGCCAACCACCAGAAGCTCGAACAATCTGCCCCACCGCCCTGTTTCTGCTTCCTGGTCAGCGCCCATACAATGACCCAGCACTCACTGAATGTCGTGGAGAATGCCGTGGAGCATCTGATTCCTGGCCAGACGTCAGTAGTCACCTTCGAGCAGCCACTGTTTGAATGGTCAAGCAAATTCAATGGAAGTGGCCGGAGAACTAAGACGAAAACAAGTTGGCGGTGATGTTTGAAGACGCTGGAGACTGGCTGCAAGGGAGTGTCTGTGTGCATGCACTGGTGAAAGCCGACGACAGGGACAGCCGACTCCTTCTTGCGAGCAGCCCACTATGCCCGCACAAGGAGAGCTCACTAAATCACTGAGGCAGCACTATACATCCTGAAACACCGTGCCTTTGACCGCTACTGTCTGAGAGAAGCTGAGGATGCAGAAGATCTGCCGGACATTGGAGATTAGTGCCGTCAGAGAGAAGACTTTCACCAGTTTCAGTACTGGGGAACCGTCCTGGAACTAGAGGTGTTGGTGTTGGTCTACGCGCGTTTTCTGCGGCAGACATCATTGATGATGTTCCTTGACGCTCTGACAGAACTAACCCCTGGTTCCATGCCTTAGACCGCAGCAACTATGCCGCCTATCCCTGTTCACTTGACGGAATGGCTGAACTCCAAACAAACCACCTAGAGGTAGCCAGGAAATTCAGGGCAGGAAGCTTCACCGTACAGAAGACGGAGAAGGTGTTCTCTACGATCGCGACCAGTCACATGAACAGAACAACACCAACATCAAAGGTGATGGCGGAACAGTTGGCCTTACTGGCAACCCCAGCGCCCTGCTGCGTTGGATGGTTGCCGGACTAGAAGTTGCTAAGGCTATAGACGAGTTCCAGGATGGGGACGAGCATAGGGGAAGGCGAGTAGACACACGTCATAGGGGAAGGTGAGTAGACACACGTCATCACGACAAAACACTAAGTGTACATACCTCATTTGCCAAAAAGATGTCCGCTCCCTTGTCAGCGTGACAGAAGAGCTTAGCAACCCCTTTGAGGAAGAGAGTATGGATCTGGTTGTCCTCGACACAAAGGAAATAGCAGGTCCTGCTTCGGTTGCGAGTGTCCGAAATGTTAAGAATATTGGCCAAGAGCAGTTCCAGGCTTCCACCAGAGAAAGCCTGGTGGAAAGAACCAAGCCGATGTATGACGTCATTCGTTGAAACAAACTGAATGTGTTCAGTAATTCCACTCCGAGAAGTGTGAGCAAAGAGAAGCAGCAGGCGGCCTCTCTCAAGAATGACGACTTCCAACTGTTCTCCCGACTGTACATCGGTTGCCAGATGAGAGGTGGAAACCTTCAAGAGTTCTTTCGACATATTAGGATCAGGCGTGTCCTCAGGCACTCTCTGATGGAAAAATCTCCGAATATGAACGAAGAGTGATCTCCTCATATGCTTGGAAGACCTCTCCGATGCCCAGTCGGAGGTTCCTGACACCATCAGTACAGTTCTTGATGGAGCATTCATCGTCCAGATGTTGAAACCAGCTGCAGTCAAGAACTTTGATGAATATGCCCAAGATAGTTTTATCCCGTACTTGTCAACATAGCTTCAGACTGCGTCACGCCTGGACCTAGTGTGGGACAGCTACATTGCCGATTCACTGAAAGGCAGTGCAAGAGCAAAACGTGGAAACGGAGTGCGCAGACATGTGGTGGCTGTAGCAGTCATGCCGGCAAACTGGCAGAACTGTCCGAGTGGACAGCAACAATACATAGCTGTTCAGGTTCCTACCAGAAGCTCTCCTCAAGTGATTTGACCAGGAGGACAAGCTGATGGAACTCACCACTGCCGGATCTGGCCTCGCTGTTGCTGGATGGATTCCATGTAGCCCAGCATGGCCACCACAAGATAGTGATCCGGATCGTTGACACCGACGTCGTGGTGTTGGCCGTGTCGGTGACCCAGGCACGGACACTGCTCTAACTGGACGGCCTCGGGTCGTCACTCCAAGGGGCATCTTGCCCCCAGTAGGCATGATGTAGATATTTCTTAACTCCCGCGTTCATACCAATTAGGGCCTATATTCTGTAATAATAAATGTATACACTGACAGTGAATATAAAACCGTTGCAAGTTACTAAGCGCCACCAGTGTCTGTCAGTTCAACATTTCAACTATATAGCAAATATACAATTTTTACTTCAGCCATGCAAGAAAACATCAAATGCAGATTTTTTCCTAACCGTCTATTTGTCTGCATGTGCTTTTGGCCAGAATATACACCAGGTAGCAGCACTGCATTCTTCAATCAGAGACAGACAGAAAGCGCATATAATGTTGAAAATAAAAGAGGTGTCTTGCCCCACGGGGGCTCTTTGTCCCACCCTACCTTACGTTGTGTATGTGATCGCTAGCGCAGACCCGTAAAGTGTTTGCGCCAACCGTGTCAGTGACATTTCCATGAATCACCTACACCGCCACTCCTGATACTCATTGTGTTTTTACAACGCTGTTTGGCGACTGGCTTATTCTGAGTTGGAGTTCGTTGGAGGGTGACTTTCTGCAAGACGACTTGCTTACTTGCTGTGTGTCGCCACACCGTAAATCTTGGTCACCAATTCACTGGTATTTGCTGTAGTGAAGTGAAGTAAAGTATACAGGGGTTCAGATCTGGTAAGTGCCACAGGGGCAACTTTTATTCAATATATATTTTCGTAACAAAACAGCTCATCCTCGATAGTCAGGGGTGGTAGTAGTATTGCAGATTGACCTGTTGAAACGTGGATTTGGCAGTTTATCACACGCAATGTGTGGATCATTTGTAATTAGTCCCACTTGCAGTCTTGGTCGATTTGTTTCTGTGAACTAGGCGTGCCCGCTCACCCAAAGCTTAAAAGAGCGTTCCCATGAAATGCTCATCAGCGACCAGCGACGATGAGTCCACTGCCAATTAAAGTTAAGTTCTAGTTTGTGAGCCCTGTAATTCTGGGCGAGCAATATTATTGGTTAACACAGCAACTGAAAGTTCCACGTTTCAACAGGTCGATCTGCCAGGGATACTGATGCAGTCAGAAGCCCCGGCGGCGAGAGTATATTTGCCAGGGGTACTGATACAGTCAGAAAGCCGGGCGGCGAGGGTAGATCTTCGAGGGGTACTGATACAGTCAGAAACCCGGGCGGCGAGGGTGGAATAGCGAAGCTAGAAATCTGAATGTGAAACAAAATTCTCAACTCTTTTTAAGCCTACCGAGAAAACAGCGAGTGTAAACACACTGTCTTTACATTACAGTTGCAGTGATGAAGATGGCGAAAACACTGTGTATCGTCGTGTTACTTGTAAACACAAGGTATTTACATTGCAGTTGCAGTGATGACGATGGCGAAGACACTGTGTATCGTCGTGTTACTTGCCGTTCTACAAGGTGAGACTAGTCCATGTTGAAGATAACAAATTAACATGTTATTATCAAATTCAACAGTCATTCAACACAACGGAGAGCTTCTGTGCAGTTAGATATACGTATGCATTTCTGTGATATATTAATTCTCCATTACATGTGTAACGGTCACGCAGGTTGGTGGAATCGATCGATAAAATGTGATAAATCCATCGATCGTTGTAAAATAGAGGCATCGAAATAGACCATCCACATTCGACTACTGACATTTGCACTAAAATGGTTTATATTAAGTGGTATAGGTAACACTATGTGTGCGTGCGTGCGTGCTGGTGTGCGTGCGTGCATGTGTAGTCATGTGGTATCAATGGTGTGATTCGTTGTAATTTTCGGATCAATCTTTCCGGTTTAAATAACGTACGCGTGTACGCGTATGGATGAGTTGAATAGAGACTGGATACCTACAGTTTGTCGTTGCAGACGCTGTGGGGCAAACTGGCCGGTACTGGCCTTATCAATACAGGGGATCAGCGGGAGTGAGAGGAAGAACAGGCGCCACAGGCATGCGAGGTCCAACGGTAAGGCGCACATTGTGTGAGAACTGATCCAGTGGCAGAGCCATCAGTTGTAGTGCACACTCAGAAAGAGTTGTCTACCCGTGTAGTTGATTTGACCAATCGTCCTCCAGCATCCTGACATCGCTTCATGTTCTATTGACCAGCTGTAAGTCATGGTAGACTGTCTGGCGCCAGTTAATTTTCAGTCGCCCGCTCCTTCCTGACCAGCTGATGTCCACCATAATGTTTGCTTGGTCTAGTCATGTATAGTGTCGAATGCCTCAAGTTTATTTTCTTGACTATAATGGTGACCGTTGAAAATGAGAGTTTGCCGTCGTAATGTGACCCATGTGTGCGGATTTGGAAAATTGTAATACGGTTATTTGTATTGTTGTTGTTGTTGTTGTCACTGCCGGTGGATTCAAATTACATCATTCGTGATCCCAACGTCAGTCACTAGACAACAACTAACCGCACTCAATTTAAGGGTATTCAATAGTAACACAAATGACTTCTACCGGATTCCCGAGGGTTTCTGTGGCGCCACCTATCGTATAATTGAGTAAGTTAGCTTACACACTCCCCGACAGTGGCGCCCCTCAGCATATCATCACTGCGACAACTTGATTATACATTCGAAATGAACAGTTGCGGAGTGGTATAAAGTATTGTTTGGCCGGGCAACGTTATTGTTGTCTGCACATTTTCATCGCAACTGGCACTTACGTAACGTAACATAGTTTTCGATAAAAGAACTATTATTTTTCTAGAAACCATTTCTATGCAAACACTATCCAATTGTATGCAACTGAAAGTGAAAGATTTCCGCATATGAAATGTAAGTTCTCGCAGTGGTGAAATGGTGAGTGTTGCCACTAATAGGAAGTTTGAATTGCGTATTACGATGACGCCGTTTTTAGTTGAGTTGGGGAAGGTTGTCTATTCTATATTGACCCTTAATCACTGCACTGAGGAGAATAAAACCGAGACATTCACAGTTAGCAATGGTGCAATGCAGGGACTGGATGTATATTATAAGTGCGCACACTCATCCCCCCAAAGGGAAACATTCGGTGAATTATAAAGCAGTGGAAACGAAAATGTCTAAAATTGGGAATCGGTGCAATTGAGAAAAACTGGATTATATGTTGAACCACTGTGTCGCCTATATTGAGGTTCAATATAGGAAACATATGGATCAATATAAGAGAAATTCCCAGTGAGTATCTTACTAGCTACAATAATTCGCACAACTACATGAATGGAATCTCTGAAATATTGCTTTTATCTCAAATAATACGGAAATATTTGCACACTTAATTATCTATTTAGATGCGAACATCACTACAATTCTCAGAAATTTTCATCGTTGGCTTTAAAGGCTTTTCGATAGTCCCATATTGAACTCATCTGTAACATTGATAGGGTAGACTGGGGAAGGTTGTCGCATTTTTTTTCTTTTCCTGTTTTCTTATTTGTAATAATAGTTCCCGAAGTTCTGTTGTTACTAAACTTAACTTTAATTAATGTATACTGGATATTAATAATATTGGGACAGTTTTATTTAAAATATGATACTTAGGTCGTTCAAAAACGCTCTCTCCTGAGACAAACTTGGGTTGTTTGTCATATCGTGTTGGTTGGTTGTCACAGAATATGGGGTTGCTTAGACAATGGGGAAAATGTAATATGTTCATGTCCATTAATAACACAAAGTTTTTATTAAGTAATACTGGAACAAAATGTCACAATTCTTTCTTTTCTTACAAACAACCTTCTTCTGCAGTGTATTACAGTCCAGATTATTGAAGAATAACACAAACGTTAGAATATTATGATTATACACGCGTGTAGGGCTACAAGAGACTCTTCTTCAAGATATTGCCTTAAGTAAACACAACCCATAAAGTAATAACCAAAAGTCACTGTAGCCACGTAGAGGCAACAATTAACGAATGTCCTAATTGTTGCCTGAGTCACTTTAATCACAATAGTGGCATACCTACACTGACTGTCCTGGAGTGCAAGCCTCGTGGGCCCACATTTTACATTGAGAGCATTGAGCCCAAACCTCTTCAGATCGGACCGGCTATTCGAGTATAGTACTAAGCGTACGAGGCAAAAGTATTCTGCTAGATATTCATCAGGTTAGACTTGGCTGGGCCTGCGAAGTTTCATCTTCAAATGTTCTTTACCCTTTATTGGTTCAGACTTCTTTTTTTGAGTGAACAAATCCTTCTTTAAATATTTCTCGGATAGACTTTTTTATTTTGTTCTTCGAGTGCATGCTTCCTACTCTCCAATGTCTTCGAGTAAGGGCTGGAAATCAGGAGTTCCGACTGACCCACGCGCTTAGTGAGCTTGTTACGGGTAAACTACGGGAGCGGCGATACTATGATCGGGGTGATGAATGTAGTAGCTGGTTCGGGACGAATTAAACAATCGTCCTGCTCACCATCTTCCCCAAGTTTCGAGTAGCACACAGTCAGATGTGTTCTAGCTTGGTAATCTTCCCCGTACGTCATCACACGGGACTCAGCAATGACATGAATTTTGCAATTGAGTGCATGTGACATCCAGATGATTTCTAATTTTCCTATAATTTATGTTTGATGTGCCTTGCTTCCAATCCTCTCAGCTAAGGATTTGAACGACAATCCACGCGCAAGATCTGCATTAATGGCTTCTACAGAAATGTCTTCTACTTTTTTAACATTGACACACATATAGCTGATAAGTTTCGCCTGCAGGGAATCAGCTTCATTTGAGGATAGGATCAGTTAATAGTCTTCCGAGCATTCATCAGCGCCGACATCATTATTGCTCGGTGGATTTTCGCTGTCGTTCGGAGCGTCGCAATTACCACAATTGCATGGAGCGTCGCAAGTACGACTGTTGTATGGAGCGTCGCAAGTACGACTGTTGCACGGAGCGTCGCAAGTACGACTGTTGCAAGGAGAGTCGTAAGTACGACTGTTGCATGGAGAGTCGTAAGTACGACTGTTGCATGGAGCGTCGTAAGTACGACTGTTGCATGGAGCGTCGTAAGTACGACTGTTGTATGGAGCGTCGTAAGTACGACTGTTGCATGGAGCGTCGTAAGTACGACTGTTGCATGGAGCGTCGTAAGTACGACTGTTGTATGGAGCATCGTAAGTACGACTGTTGTATGGAGCGTCGCAAGTACGACTGTTGCGTGGAGCATCGTAAGTACGGCTGTTGCACGGAGCGTCGCAAGTACGACTGTTGCACAGAGCTTCGCATTAAAATTAAAGAGGAAAGCAGATTACGATGAAGCTGTTTGGTGCAAAATAGTTTAAGAACATTCAAAATGAACTATTGGATTAGTTTACCGAAGTCCAACCATAAACGAAGAGGATAACACAAAAATACAAAATGCTATAAAGGAAATTAGTAAAGGGGAATGTATCATAATTGGAGATTTTAACCATGGACACATATAATGGAAATCTCTAGAGAGTACAGGGGGTGAGGACCAACAATTTCTATTTTTAATTCAGGACAGCTTCCTTACTCAGCACGTGCTAGAACCAACCAGAGGAGAAAATGTATTATATATAGTGTTATCATTAAAAAAAAAAAAATTTCGACAATATAAAAATACATGAACCATTGGGTAACAGTGATCACAATCAAATACATTTTGACATCAATGTAAAATCAGAAAGTAAAAATAAAAAACGTATAGGACAAACTTCCACAAAGGTAACTATAAAGATATGAGAAAATACTTAGCAAAGCTAAATTTGAATAACATGCTGATGAACAAGACCACAATTGAATGTTGGAATATTCTAAAATATGAAATTGAGAGTATCATCGATCAATTTGTTCCCTTAAAAAAACAAGGAAAACGGTCTACAAAGAAACACTTGTCAAAAGAAGCTATTAGAAAAATAGTGTTTAAGCAAACTATGTGGAGGGTTTATAGGCGTCCCAGAAAGGATGAAGACTATGCAAATTATAAAGAGGCACTTAACCTAGCTAGGGTATCCTTCATGAAACTAAAATATGGAGTTCAAATATATACACATTGATATCTAAATTGAGGCTTTTTAACACACGTTGTAGGGAAGTGAAACATGGTAAATTAACAAAGGAGACAACAGAAAGTTAGATACATTTTTATCAAGTCCTTCAGACGAATCCTACAAATTCGACGGCCATACGTTGTATCAAATCGAGATATTATCGCAAAAACAAAATTGAAGGCAATCAGCACCGAGGTCAAGTTAAGAAGATGGAAGTGGGTAGGACATATCCTACGAATGGACAAGAACAGCAAATGTGAGTCGACATTGACCTGGACGCCCGAAGGTAGAAGAAAGGTTGGTCGACCAAAGACAACGTGGCGATCAACTATTGAAAATGAAAGACGCATACTGGGGTGGAACAGCTGGAACGAAGCCAGACGTGTAGCAGCTGACAGAACAAGATGGAGGAGATGCACTTCGGCTTGATGGGCCACTGGGCCCGAAGAGGATAGGTGAGGTGAGGTGACTTAACCTAGCTACAGCTGAAATTTGAAAATCTAAAAGAACCTTTAAAAAAAATTAGCAGGTAATATAAAAAATGACAGCAAGAGTTTCTATGCTTATGTAAGGAATAAACAGAAAGTTCAAGTTAAGGTCGGACCACTGGAAAACAACAGGGGAAACATAATTTCAGACGGATTTCAAATGGCAGAGGTCCTGAATGAGTATTTCAGCTCAGTTTTTACCACAGAAGATATAAGCTCACCAGTTCCATTTACTAAATTTGAACGCTATAAATCAGAACATTTAGGGCACTTATTTGGAACTCCTGAAATTATAGCAAAGAAAATTAAGAAGATGAAAGATAATAAATCACCTGGAGTTGATGGGATACCACCAAAACTGCTTAAGGAAATTGTTGAGCAAATTAGTACACCACTTGCAAAATTGATTAACTTGTCACTAGAAGAAGGAATAGTTCCTTCAGAATGGAAAGAAGCAAACATTACACCACTATTTATGAAGGGATCGAGGAACAAGCCAGAAAAGTAGTTTAACACCAATATTATGTAAATTACTCGAAATATTCATTAGAGACCACTTGGTGGAATGCCTTGTAAAAGATAAATAAATAAATTCATCTCAACATGGGTTCCTAAAAGCAAGGTCATGTCTAACCAATCTCTTATGTTTTTTTGATGTGGATGTTGTCTACTTAGATGTTCAGAAAGCTTTCGATAAAGTGCCACATCAAAGATTGTTATTTAAACTAAAAGCCTCTGGCATAGGTAATGATGTAATTAACTGGATAGAAAAGTGGCTTACACACAGAAGACAGAGCGTAATGGTAGACGGTGAGATTTCAAACTGGAAATCGGTTTTGAATGGGGTACCACAGTGATCAGTATTAGGCCCTATACTGTTTTTAATATATATATATATATATATATATATATATATATATATATATATATATATATATATATATATATATTATATATATATATATATATATATATATATATATATATATATATATATATATATATATATATATATATATATATATATATATATATATATATATATATATATATATATGATTTGGAAGAAGACAAATCTAGCAAAGTACTCAAATTTGCAGATGACACAAAAGTATTAAGATAGTTAACTAATGATCAATTTACAACAGACTGTCCAACAATTATCTCCATGCTCACCTTTTTGTAGGCTTCGCTCCACCCGCCATTATGTAGGATCAGATTACTTTTTAGTGAAAGGACTAGTCGCTAGATGGGGGAACTGTGCGCTATGAGAAAACTTAGTTCAATGTAGGCAATGGTTCAATATAGATAACCTTCCCCTAAGTTAGCAACAATGTGTACGCTTTTCATATACATTGTTGGTCGATCGACTTATTTCGTGTATGTAATCATAAATATACATATACCACTAAAGTTACTTCACAATATTCATGCATAAATATAAGATTATGACATTTTGTGACGAGAACCGTGACATCATATGACGTCGTGAGCGGGTTGAGTTACGGAGATATCGTCAACTAATCACTACAAACGTACTGTTAATCAATTATTTAAAGCATATATTTCTTCTACTTCTTGACACTGTGAAATTTCTGAATCCACGATTACGTTTTCGGCGGCGTTGACTGCCGCCTCTATGTAAGCGAGTAGAATGAGGCGTCGTCCGCTGCCCAGTGAAGGGACGACAACAACGGGTGTCATGCTGTACCAGTTGTGATGTGTTTTCTTGCCGTAGGGTTACACGGGACGGATGGGTCCGACCGGAAGAAGAGGCCCTAGGGCAAGTATCCACTAAACCCATCCGCAAAACTGCATGCATGCCGAGCCTGTCAATCAATGTCCCAATGATTTGTTCTCATCCAACCAATGTATCGACATTGCATCTTAAACGGTACATACTAATTCCGGGGCTCTTAAGGGCATAAAGCCTGATAAAAAATCACACAATTCTCTCTGTCACTCGTCTGTCTGTCTACCTGTCTCCTCTTCACCTCTCCGTCTTTCCGTCTCTCCATCTCTCCTTCTCCCCGTCTCTCCCTCTCTCCATCTCTCCGTCTCTCTGACTCTCCGTCTCTAAGTCCATATGAAGGAAGTGCAATAAAGGCTCTCCCGTATGAAATTATGTTACGATAATGTATTACGGATAAGACATTTGGCTTCCGGGGCAACACCACGTTCGGCCAGCGCTGGGAGACAATAAGGTAACACTGAATGCAATATTTGGTATGCAAATTTATATAAAACAAATTACAAAACGAAATTGGAAAGCAATTGTTACGCTCAAATTGAAACACGTTTCTGTTTGGTTTTTAATACGGTGCTTCGTAGAAATGGTTTGCATGTTTTGCAGGTTGCATTTATTTATGTTTTGTTACACTTTACATGTGTGATTGTGACGATCAACTTTATAGTTATTTATTTATTGTACTATGTCTTTAACAGGGCCCGACAGGTCAAATGGGCGGCACTGGTCGAACTGGTCCTGACGTAAGTATGTCTAGATATTGTTGTTTATCGGCAGAATGTTTTCTTTCATAGACAATGACGTGAGTACACCATTATGTAGAAGATGCAATGTATTTCTTGGAGATACAACTATGTTGCCCACAAAAAGGAAAATGTTCTGTGAAAAATATATGTAGATCGTTCAGTCAGGGTAATAGCAACTCATAGCATAAGTTGCTATACGGGCATATGAGGTTGTAGAACATTCAGACAGAGTATAAGCAACGGCAAACGTAACTCTTTGGACAGGCATGTGCGGGGTTTAGAATATTCAGTCAGAGTGTAGGCTACTTACAACGTAGCCTATTGTACGGGCATGTTCAGGATGTAGAACATTCAATCAGAACATCAGCTACTCACAACGTAACATACATTACGGGCATGTTTGGAGGGTGGAACATTCAGTCAGAATATCAATAACTCACAGCGTAACCGGCTTCACTGGCATGTGCGGGATGTAGCAAGTTCAGTCAGAATATCAGCTGCTCATAGTGTAATCTGCCACACGTACATGTGCCGGGTGTAGAACATTCAGTCAGAGTATACGCTACTCTCAGCGTACCCCAGTGAACGGGCATGTCCGTGATGCAGAACATTCAATCAGAGTGTAAGTTATTCACATCATAACCTATTGTAAAGGCTTCTGCGGGGTATAGAACAATCAGTTAGAGTATCAGCTACTCTAACCTACTGTACGGGCATGTGCGGGATGTAGGACATTCAGTCAAAGTGTAAGCTAATCACTGTTTATCCCTTTGTACGGGCATGTGAACAGTCTAAGAAAATGTGTTTAATAACACACAGTATGGCACAAATGTATGTGGGTATTGCCAAATAAACATTTAGATTGACATATGGACATGCATGATTGTATTAAATTATAATTTGAGGTGCTCTTATGTCTTTCTGGGCTTATATTCCATTAGGGTTATTTTGGACCCATTGGGCCTCCAGGAAAACCGGAAGGGGCCACCGGAGCTACGGTAAGTCTGTCAAACCAGCAACGTAACTTCCGTCGATGTCAACGTTGCTCAAGATGTGACAACTTTAGAAAACAAAAAATAACCCACATAACTATCGTATATGAGCTACGTTATTCCACTTTGGCAGACACATAGCAAAATAATTCAACAACCTATCGTTATGTATGTATGTATGTATGCATGCATGTATGTATGTATGTATGTATGTATGTATGTATGTATGTATGTATGTATGTATGTATGTATGTATGTATGTATGTATGTATGTATGTATATATGTATATATATATATATATATATATATATATATATATATATATATATATATATATATATATATCCATCCATCCACCACCCATCCACCCATCCACCCACCCATCCATCCACTGAATATAATCTCCGTTGTATCTTACCTGTTTATGTCGTCCAGGGTGCAACGGGTTCAAGAGGGTCGACGGGACGAGCTGGACCAACTGGCGAAAAAGGACGACTACCGGAAAACTGCCCTAACGGTAAACCCGTGTATACGTTAGAATGTTGCCTTTTAGCCGGCGATCGAAAATCAAATAGCGTCCAATAGATAGTGTTCGCCTCGCATTGCAACCGTGTTGTAGTAAATACTCATATCACCAAATGGTTCGTGATTTGAAAAAAACTCGCATCGCATTCTACACATCCTTAGGGAATTGTTAAAATTAAAACTGTCCACCTCAATCCATTTAGCCCATCGCGAATCGGATTAGTTGATAATCAGATGTGTAGTGCGTTAACACTTGAAATGATATGTGCAGTCGGTTTAATAAAAGGATGCGTACTTTGGTTAAAACCATTGAAACAATCGACTTTGATCATTAGACAGGGTGGCTAGGGAAAGTGCGAATAGGCTGACGTAACAGTATATACAACCAGACCACTTTTGCCCGTTTTATCGAATTTTTAGCGCATCGGTTGAAAAATTATTAATTTTAATATTTTTTCCGATAATTTCACCAAAATTAAATAACAAATTTGCACAAACGAGCTGGTATGTCGCGTGTGCAACCTTTCACATACGCAGTGCAATTGTGTCTATTTCACTCCCATAAGCGGCACCAAGTTTCGTCCTTGGTTCACCACAACTCATACTGACCAGTATGGTCATTCGATGCAGGTTTCCCGGACGTTATTACGCTGGTCTGGGACGCCCTTCTCACCTTCTGGTTGACCGTCGCCACAGCCTACGTCGTCATAACCCACCACCAAGGCATGAAGCAATGAAATCCAACTCAGGAACAAACCCAACGCACGAAGAATGTCTCGAGAATCTTTGCCGACAACGGAAAAGGCACGGAGAAAACAAGAAGGATTGTCATGCCCATTTCATAACACGCTTATGCTTATTATTAACCAAACAGCTAACTTTCCGTACCAAATTGAAAGACATTAATGCTCAGGATCGCTGTTTTCAAATTGACTATAGCCACGAAGAACTGCACGTACATAAAGCATTATATTGTTGTCTTTATTGCTGTAACTATTAGACGTGTAGCTCACCACTTTTCGTCATGTCATGGTTATTGACCTGTCTTCAGATCATATAATCACGTGATACTCACTTTGAATAAACTGACACAATATATTCTAGATTCTGTTTGTTGGCCGCTGTCCGCGGGGCGTTTCCTAGGGGCGTTTGTGATGTCATTTATCTTCAGTCACGTGTCTGTATCAGCACATATAATACTAGACAATAATATGGAATATTGTCAGGGAAAAATATTTAACTTGCTATGTGGGCTACAATATGAGTTTTCTATATTGTTAGCCTATTTCCTCCCACTAGACTGGTTGCCTGCTTTACATACTTAATTAGTCCTCTTTGCTCAAGGTAGAACATCGGGCCGAAACGACTCTTTTCCAACGCAGCCTGTTATTTGCTGCTTTCTTCATCTCTTTTCAGGAAGTTGGTGTCGTTTCTATGTAGTCATGTGTCTAGATCTGCATAGATAATACAGCGCAATAATATTGCATGTTGTCGGGGAAAAAATAGTTTAACTTGCTATGTGGACTACAATATAATTTAACTACATTGTTATATCATTTCCTCGCCTTTAGTCTAGTTGCCTGCGTTGCCCTAGTATAATTGGTCATAGAACCAGGCTACGTCGTCGTGACGTACGATGTGACGTCAGTATTGTTTGGTGCCTACATAATTGGGAACTTGCTAGTTCTCTTCTTCTTTCTACAGTACAACGTGAACATCATCTAGTCGAGGACAATTACGTAGGGCTCCTTTCGCTTTGATGATCTTGGCACACGGTACTGTTATTTAGAAAACACATCCATCGGCCATTTCATATGGCTGTTTTATGAAGGAGTTCGTAACCCAACATTTTCGTGAAAATAATCACGGAGGCTACTGGTGGGGCCACACGGTGGACCGGGAAACAACTAACCCAAAAGAGAGGCCGTGTGTTACCACTTGATCACCAGGGTACGCTACCATCAACTCAACCATCCGGTTCCAAACGCCGGAAAAAAAAATCCAGGTGTTTGTGCGTTATGCAGATGATTATCACATCATTAATTGAACATTTCGGATGTGCGGGTATTCACCATTGTGTAAGTCGAACATCTCATGCGGAACACATCACGTCAACCATGTCAATAGCTCCGTTGGAAAAGCGCTGCCGGTATGTCAGTTGACTGTTTTTGAGCCTGCCACTCAGGCTGATATCAGCAACCTGCTGCGGTCATTGCAGGTGAAATCGTGTTAACTTGATCCCATTCTGACATGGCTTCTCAGATACTGTGCGCGTGGGATGGTTCCTTTGCTCACGGCTGTGATAAACTTTTATATGAGATCTGGCGTTGAAAAAAGAGCACGCCAGGCTACTACTGAACAAAACGGACCTGGACAAATCGGTTCTGAATAACTACATACCCTTGTCGAATCTGCCCTATTTATCTAAGATAATAGAACGTGTTGTAGGAGCGAGACCGTCGGCTCACCCGTCAGAGCAAAATCTCAGCGTGCCCTATCAGAGTGCATACAAACATAATCACAGCATTGAGACGGCTTTATTATGCATGCAGAACGACATCTTGAAAGCCATTAATAATCAAAAAGTCACTATTCTGGTGTTGCTTGACCTATCGGCTGCATTTGACACTGTCGACCACAAAGTATTGTTGCGTAGGCTATCATAGGATGTGGATGTGGCCCGTTATGCGCTAAAATGGTTCACATCATATATGAGTGAGATAACTCAGGCCGTTCACATACATGATGCATCATAACCTGTCCGTCCACTTGCAAATGGTGTCTCCCAAGGCTCGGTGTTTTCTGTATACACAATGCTTGTTGCCAAGATCATCAGCAAGTACACACAAACACATACTCTCTTTCTCTCTCTCTCACTCTCTCTCTCTCTCTCTCTCTCTCTCTCTCGCTCTCTCTCTCTCTTTCTCTCTCTCTCTCTCGCTCTCTCTCTCTCTCTCTCTATCTCTCTCTCTCTCTCTCTCGCTCTCTCTCTCTCTCTCTCTCTCTCTCTCTCTCTCTCTCTCTCTCCTCTCTCTCTCCTCTCTCTCTCTCTCTCTCTCTCTCTCTCTCTCTCTCTCTCTCTCTCTTAGGATATCTAGCGTTCAACGTACTTGACCACTCCAACGTACTAGAACATTGGACCAAATGATAATAAAAAACATAGCCTTGTTGTGTTATAGAAACATCGACGATGGATAGCAACAAAAGGACGCACCACCTGAAAGAAAACAAAACTGCACATTTTTGGGGGCACCAAATGCATTCATATACTACTCAATGCAGATGACACCCAAATTTACCTCCCAGTGAAACCACTCAAGATGAACGGCAGTCGATCGTATTGAGGGGTGTGTGGCAGAAATCAGGGCTCCAATTTCCTGAAACTGAATGATGACAAAACGAAGGTCATTATCTTCGGTTCTCCCAAAAAATCTAGCTACATGTAGTACCCATCGGCGATAGTTTGATCACGGTGTCTCATAATGTGCGGAAACTTGGTGTACAGTTCGACGATACCATGACAATGGAGTCACATATTACGACGGCATGCAAATCTGCAATCTACCATCTAAGCTATATTGCTAGGATTATGCGCTTCCTAAAGTGCAAAACAGCAAATTGTGCATATATATATATATATATATATATATATATATATATATATATATATATATATATATATATATATATACATTGGATCGCCCTTTACATGGATGCCGACAGCTGGTCGTACGAACTACTGCCGCTAAACGCTACATTCCGAGCGTTCCTGAATGAACATTGTTCCGAGTGGACTTACAATACCAAGAGACTCCAGAGTCATCTATATAACGTGTGCGCACCATACTGTGTCGCTTATTTACTGCATCGATGTAACGGCATACCTATGACCCCTTTTACAAAGATGTTTGGTACCGATTTAGTCGATAATCGTGTTCGATTGGCTTAAAGGTCTCAGATACGGTAAAATGTAGCATTGTCGAACGAGCCTAGTCAAATTGAACATTTTAAAGTAAGTTTTAAGTGTAAGTTTAATTTAGTTTACTTTTGAATATGCGCATGTATAAGAGTGCCTATTTCGGCAGATTGTGCTGTATTTTGAAATTATTTGTTTTTTTGTGGACACAGTGAAGCCATAGAGAGAGTGGGTTTGGATTTTGTCCGTGATTGAATTATGGGTATTATTGAATACCCGAGCAATGGCATGTCTAATGTTTTTATTTGCCAGTTCAGTGTTTCTACTTTCCGTGTGGATATGTTGTTGACTTCTGGTGCCATGAACGTCAGAATTAAGTGTTATGGTTATATTTTGTAATATTCAGGAAGGTTTCTATTTATATGATAACATGTAATTGTTGTAGTTTAAATATATCTTCCACTTTAAAAAAAATTAGACTTTTTAACAAAGGGTCAGTGTGTGCGTTATGCTGACTGCTTTCATTCTTATTGCTCTCTTCTGTAGTTTTGTTATTCTATTGGGTTGAGATATTCCCATACCAGTATACAGTAGTTGATGTGATGAAGGATTAGTGAGTTGAGTCGTCTTAATAAGACATATTGAAGAATGAACCGTCTTAACTTATGCATAATTACAATCGTACGACAGTTTGGAAGCTATTTTTTTTAATGTGGCTGTTCCATTTAAGATGTTTGTTTATCGTTAATCATAGGAAGTTGAAATAATGTACATGTTCAATTGGTGTATTATTTATCTTTAAAGATAATATTGCTGACAACGATGCTCGAGTACAAGGTGAGGACATGAGACAGGTACACGGTTCGTGTACAATAGACACGACAGCGATCGACCCGATCGACAGTGGATCGCCCTTTACATGGATGCCGACAGCTGGTCGTACGAACTACTGCCGCTAAACGCTACATTCCGAGCGGTCCTGAACGAACATTGTTCCGAGTGGACTTACAATACCAAGAGACTCCAGAGTCATCTATATAAGGTGTGCGCACCATACTGTGTCGCTTATTTACTGCATCGATGTAACGGCATGTTTGGTACCGATTTAGTCGATAATCGTGTTCGATTGGCTTAAAGGTCTCAGATACGGTAAAATGTAGCATTGTCGAACGAGCCTCTGGGGTGATGTTGAATCACCCGTAAGCTCAGGGCCTATGGCGTGGGAGAAATCCCCGTAAGCTCACCATCTCATCATAGTAACCTCTGGCGCGGTGTTGATACACGTCTTAGGCCGTCTCTTATGTTTGATTTACTTGGATTACATTACAAACGATAGCACAGTTTTTTAATTACTACTATATGCAAATGTTTCAACATTAACAAGCACTTTGGGATCGTTTATCACGCGTGTTAACTTACATGACATCAGTATTGAGTTAGATAAAATAAACGAGTTGTTTAAAGTACAAACAATTAATCATTGGAAAGTAAAACATATGTTATTCCATTCTCCATAGAAAAAAAGTCCCAAGATTACCTTTAAAGATAGATAATACACCAATTGGACATGTAAATAATTTCAACTTCCTATCATTAACGATAAATAGCTACATTGATAAAACTTGGAAGGAAAATAGGTTAAGTTATTATGTTTCGTAATAACGCCCCATGTTTTGGCGCTAGAAGTACTGCTTGGACGGAATGCAGACCAAGGTATTACGTATGTTGTCACGCAACTTAACTTAAATTATAAGTTTGTGTTTTATGGAATCATTGAATGTGAATGCACATGTATCCGCGAAGACATATATATAAATCGTTGTTCCGAATACATTTGACTAAGTCTATGTCCATCTCGTCGAACTAGAAGACGCCATCGATATTGTGCATTGTGCAAATTTGACTGGCTAATCAGTGAGTAATTCTAAAATATTAACAAGACAGCCTCGCTTATATAACGTTTATATAACGCTGCGGTATCAAAACATTATTCGAGTATATCATAGTTGTCAATGGAGGCAATGCAATGTCTAATGTGTCTTGTCTCTCAAACAGGCCTTCCAGTTTCAAAGATACTACCGGTTTTTTTTCCAGAACAAACATGTCCAATTAACAAACTTCATAAATGTGCTGCTCTCACTGTTATTTTTTAGAGAATGTCAATTTAGATAATGAATTAATACGTGCTGTGATGATCGGGTAAATAGAAGAGGAATGTGTTGTAAGGCCAAACTAAACTGTTTCTCTCAAGTCAGAGGAATGTCTTAACTGATACCGTGATGAGGCTTGTTGGTTTTGTATATGTCGTTTGCAATTATAATGTTTGTGACTTCCCTGTGCAAGAATAAGACATATTAGTATGTTTCTGAAAATACAGGACTTCACTCATAATATGTATGCAATGTAATGTTTGTTTTGTCTAATACTTCAGAAGGGAAAGCAAATAATATAGTTACTCAATTTAAATATGAGCTGAGGCAAGCAGTCTTGCATGACTGTCGGCTAGGCATGACCTTGCCAGCATACCATCATAGCCCGTATGTCCTACCAATGTCGTGCATTACATTTCGGTCAGGTAAGACCGGACAGGACAGCATGTTGATCTACATGCGGAGGGTTAGAGCATGTTTATCTACATACGGAGGGTTAGAGCATGGTGATCTACATGCGGAAGGTTAGAGCATGTTGATCTACGTACGGAGGGTTAGAGCATGATGATATACATGCGGAGGGTTAGAGCATGTTGATCTACATAAGGATGGTTAGAGCATGATGATCTACATACGGAGGGATAGAGCATGATGATGTACATAAGGAGGGTTAGAGCATGTTGATCTACATAAGGAGGGTTAGAGCATGTTGATCTACATACGGAGGGTTAGAGCGTGTTGATCTACATACGGAGGGTTAGAGCATGTTGATCTACATACGGAGGGTTAGCGTTCCTGCACGACTGTGCGGTAAGCTCGTCTTCTTTACAATTCTATTTCCTGAGGGAGGGATGGTCAACACGCCTGCACGACTTAAAGTTATGTCTTCGTGGTGTGACGTCTTAGTATATATGGGAAGGGTCAGCGCCTCGCAGCTTGACTGTGAGATACAAACTTCCGGTGTGCTGTGTTAGTCTATGTGACAATGTCCGGTGCCTCGCGGCCTGACTGCAAGGTATGACCTCTCCACGCGAGTGTGCTGTCCTCGTCTTTGTTTTTGTGTGGGCAGAAGGAGGGTCAAGGTATGCGCTCAACAATGATATTAGACTCTTCAGCTAGCCGATATGACATGTCTGCTGTATGACAGTGCTAAGTAGAGGAACGGTAGGTGAAGGCATTTATTGTTTTTAAATTACTCAAAATGTGTTTCCACTATATTCTGATAGCTTTATGTATTTACTATTCATAAAGTTCACTTTTATAACAATTACATTTTATACTTCTGAATAAATTTTATTTATGGACAAAACATGCTTTTTCCAGTAATAAATAATATTTTTCAATCTTTGACGGCCGTTTTCTGAAATCCATGTTTTCTTACATTTGGAATCTGCGAAAGTAAATATGCTTGGCAAATAAGGCTATGGATGTTGTATTCAGCTTATTGTTCTCTACACAACTAGTAGAAAATATTATCAAAACGATAAATTTTGGAAGTTACTGGAAGTATTTATTGCCCAAAAAAATATAATACAAAAACATTTATTAAAAAAACAATAACAACTTTTATTAAAGTTGTTCTACCAGTTGTGTAATAAAATTACTACTGAATATGGTATTGTAATAATATTATAATTATATGTTTGTTCAACTTGTATAGAATGCATCTTTTCTCAATTTGTCAATATTTCTTCAAAATGGCAACCATTGTTTTACCATGGAAATGTCAACAAATATTAACATCTGTAGCAATCCATAAAAAACTGTGCACGCTATCATTGTATGAAACTGCTTTAAATGTCAACATCAGGACAATGTTCACACCTAGTCCTGTACTCTCAAGGAATATAAGTCGACAAATGTACATCCTGTCTGATGTAAACAAGATAGAAACAGGAATAAGGGAGGTAATGTTTGGACTTACTCTCCATAAATTTATTTTCTACATATTCCTTGATATTAAGTAACACGTGCAGGTGTACAATAAAGATCTATTTCAAGTGCAATATTAAAAAATCAGGACAACGAGTGATGCTCCTCACTTCATCCAAAATAAAGGGACAATGGTTGCTTGACCACCAGACAGGCATATATGTGATACATCTGACAGTGGACAAGAGGAAGACCCCGATACTTCACTTATTGACGACACATTTAAGACATTATCAGTGATGTGGTGGGACGAACTCTAAGAAATTCATGCAGGTAACTTGTGAAACAGACATGACATTCTGCATGTGAACATTATCATACTGATTATCACAAGTTGTGCATCTATCCTGAATTTATGTTGATTTATGTTGAATAAAATATACTACTAAGTATGTGTGTTCTCATTTTGATTAATAACACAAACGTTGTATTAAACAAGTCATTGTGTTTTATGAGAAGATAATTGGAGGTAGGAGTGGTTGTGTTATTTCATAGAATTCCATCATCTCCTGCCATTCTCTCGCACTCTCGGCTGTTCACTTGTGCCCTTTCGAGATCCCTCTTAATATTATTCCTCCATCTTAATATTGGTATTTATCTTCTCCTTTTACCATCCTCTTCTGTTCTCCGTGCTCTCTGTGTCACTCTTATCACTCATTGTCTTGTTCATTGTATTCTGCTCCCCTCTGTCTTCGTTTTCAGGTGTTAATGTCTTAATTCCAATTCTCCTCTTAATCCCCCCATGTTCCGTCGAGCTTCCCTTTTCACGTTATATAGTATATTCACACAATTAAACACATACATACATACATCATGGGCGTAGCTAGGTACACATTCATGTGAAGCACACATCCAGGAGTGGGTCAGTGTGTCAACTTTTTGAAAGCAAACTAATGATTTGCAATCTTGTGCCTTTTGAAGTAAAAAAATTAATAAAACATACGTACTCCTGCCGAGAAGATAAACATGATCCACCTACTCGACAACCAGCCCTGGTAAAAGGTGAATGTCAACCTTCAGTATATCATATATGGACTTAGTTTTAATGTTCTAGGAGTTTTCTGTTTATTAAGATTGTTTACATGTTTCAATTAAACATAGCAGCTAGTTATGTTGTTCATACCAACTAACTCAGCTCAGCCTGAAAGATACACAAACGTTGGGCTGAGTAGTTGAAGGAGAAGTCGGTCTGCTAGACTGTGTCCATCATACTTCTAACTAGTGGTTCTTTGCTGGCATGCACAGTAGTCAAGTTAACATAATGTCCTTTGCAGTGAGTGTATCTGTTGTCGGGTGGCTGTGGGCTGATAGCGCTGTGTACATAACTTCCGCTCTGACAGATCTTTTGTTATCGCACGTTTTTCTTCTTCTTCGTCTTCTAGAAGATTTAGTAGTGTTAGAATTAGTGAGTACACTACAGGTTGATAACATATTTACCTTCTGTGGGGCACCTTCGAAAGACACAGGCAGTGGGGTTAAATTGAACAAGTTTCGAAACGACAGGAGATGGTTTCGAACCCTGGTCCCCTCGACCGAACGTCCGACGTTCTGTCACACATCCACCGCGTCCCTATTTGCCATGTAGGCCCTAGTTGCAGCTCATCACGCTGGCCATACCACATTAGTGTTTGATTAAAAATACTATCTTTGACAAAAATCTAAATACCAGGAAACATGTTTAATATAATGCCAACGTAAACCCTCTGGGGTTTCCGTCAACTGTATTACATATTTGCAATGTCGATGTTTCGACTGCGATCGTTTGTCTATTATTTTCCCAGTGTGGATTTAGTCAATATTCGACTGCTTCAGCTGATTCAGGCATTGTCGACGTTTCAAGAAGATGAACATTGAGAGGACGGCGAACCAGAGAGTGAGACACAAATCCCACAGCAGCTTGACGAAGCTCAGGGCGCCATCTGCCGGAAGGGAACACAAACACTGGATACAGAGGCACGACTCTTGAGCAGTTCAAACGCAATAAACAAAATGGATTTTTCTGGACATTAGCTGGAGGCTTCACGGTGGACCGATACGGTTAGAGCAATTAACTGGTCGTTGCCTAGTCAAGTTACACGGTTGTTGACTTTTGGCCCAGAAATTTTGCAAATAATATACATACTCTTTTCATTCGAAAGTAAAAGTCTTACTCAACTATGTCTCAGGCTCACACACGTTCCTTAAATTAACTTTTATGACAATATATTAATATAAATTAACTATTTCAAACATCGCATTTGATTCCCCCTTATCTACTGGCCTCTATAGTTATGAATCCGTATTTCGAGGCCTTCTTATTTATTGTCCTCTTTTTCAGTTTTAAGTGATGTTCCAATATTTCACACGCACACAAGCATGCACGCATACACGCACTCATGCACATACGCACAGACACACACCATCAAATTAATGTATACCGTACCTTTGCTTGGTAACCGTATAGCTTCAAGCAACGTATTTATTTAGTGCCTCTACAAGATAGCGAATTAACAAAGAAAAACAATAAAATGGGTTACCGTAAGGACAGTTCGTTCCAGAAGGTCCGGTCGAACCAATTGGTCCTGTACCTCCCTTTGGGCCTGTCTTTCCAACGACGCCCTGATGAAAACAACCCAACATGAATTATGATTTAACAAATGCAGCACACTGTTATGTATATAGGTGCGTGCGTGCATGTGTCTACACACACCTTTCTTGTCGCTAGCTGCTCATACAACAAGTGTAATGTTACGGTCGTCTTTAACATCGAAGAAAGGGAAACTGTCTGTCGACTCGAAACGTTCCTTTCCCTAACTACATTCGGCGGGTCTATGACACACGACTCACCGTAGCAGCGGCAGGTCCGTGTAACGGGGCGCTGGGTCCAGTTGCTCCCGTTGTCCCCTGAAACAAGATATCGAGGCAGTGGCGACAATAGAATACATATTTTATTCGTAATTCACATCGGATGTAATCGTGCACGATTAACGCTGGTTCCTGTGATGATTTTGGCCAGTTTTAGTTGAATATGGTTATAAAGCAGATTCATTAGAACACATTTGGGCGGCCAAAATGCTAGATTATTTAGATATGGTATAGTAGATACAGTGCAAACTGATTTTACAAAATATTGTTTCCAGTGTATTTTTATAAAGACATTATAATCTTATGTAATTCTTCACATCTGGCAACAAAGGAACATTTGTATTAGTCGTGAATTTATGTTATCTGTTTGCCGAAGTTGATATATAGTCGTTTGTCACATCGTCGACTATCATTTTCAGCACACATATGACCGCCCTCCTGTTGTCTGTTTATTATTAGTGTTTAAGTGGCATCGAATTTATCATGTCTGAAAACATATAATAAAGTTTTGATCATGTTTGTATATTATCTTTGTTAGAGAATATACGACAATATGTTACTCCACACATACCTGACTATCATTATGTACTTGCTAGAGATTAACACTCAACAATAAGAAACACTTCGTCAGAAGAAAAGGGGTTAGGTAAAACCTTTTACTTTGGCTGCCCGACTAATGCCTTCGTCTCCTTCCTGTGACGACCATGAACCACCTACCGTGCCTCCGGAAGGACCAGGTTCTCCCGTTGCTCCGAGTGGACCCTGTCGGAAAGAATAACAACAACGTGCTCTTCTTCCAGGCGAATAATCAATGCATCTGATATCTTTGTCGCATTTGTACAAAACATGACTTAATACATTTGATGCGACCATTAGCATCGCAACAACGTTGACCTCAAAGAGAGGAATCGTTGATAATAATTAGAAATAATCAATGTCAATAATTTAGGTATTGCATAGGATTAGTCAATGACACCTTGTATAGTTACGATCGCATTGTTATGTTAATCAACAATAACTGATTTTCGTCCACGGAATGATATGAATAATGCGACGCACGTGTTGTCTACGATACGGAAGTACGTGTTGTCTACGATACGGAAGTACGTGTTGTCTACGATACGGACGTACGTGTTGTCTACGATACGGAAGTTAATTAGGAGCCTGAGTACTCGATACTCGAATACGAAGAGTTACTCGCATTCATTAGTATTGGTGATTATACACAATACGTAATGTACTACAACAACAATTCAAGTACTTTATTAATGTGAGACTTTACATATAACCATATTGGTTGACTTAGGAGTTGAAGAAAAGTACTGTATGTTTCCCTTACATCTTCCTCCTCAATTCAGTTTTTTCGGTCGTCTCCTCTTAGAATAATTTCCCGATACATCAACCCTAGCTGGTGTCCACTAGGACATGCTAGCTCAGTTGTGCAAATGTGTAATTTAGGCTTGATGACAAACTATTAAATTATTTTTGTCATAACTACCACATTGGCCACACAATAACTATTTTATGCAGAACAGAATCATTCACGATTCACCAAATGTGTTTTGTCATGCTTTGCTAAATATAATATATTTCAATCAAATCTTGGCTTATCAAAAAAAAACTGTACAAAATTAGACATATTTTTGTATATGTCGCCTCGTGGAATGCCAATGCTAGTTATTACTCGTTCTAAAAAATTATATTCAAGCATTTAATCGCTCTATCCCTGTTTGAAACTTATACAATCGCTGTAGCGTTGCGTGGTCAAGCAGCGTTTATTACATGGAAGAGCATGGAAATAACTTTTAAGTTAATACTTACTCTTAATCCTGTAGGACCAGGGCCACCCGATCCCGGCCTACCTGACGTGCCTGTACTACCCTTCGGAAATAACATAATGAGACAGACATTTAGATATAAATTACACTCTTATGAATATTTATATACGAGCCGAGTTGCCCGGCGTTGGACGGGAGAAAAGGCAGCCATTGACAATCAAGGATGCAGCGTCACGCCCCAAACGTACGTGAACGTTTGGCGTAGATCACGTAACCCGGAACAATCGTAGAAAATACACATAACTTTGTTAACAAGTGTACGTTATTAAGAACTCCTATTGTTCTGAGGTACGTAATCTACGTCAAAAGTCCACATAGTTTCCTTCATAATATCTCCACCCCCGGGTATTAAAAAAAGTCGGCCCCATACACGCGAAACTGACGGAGATATGAGGGAGCAGATAAACAGACAGACATACAGACAGACAGATATACAGACAGGGAGCAGATAAACAGACAGACAGACAGCAGACATACAGACAGACAGACAGACATACATACATACATACAGACAAACATACAGACAGGCAGACATACATACATACAGACAGACAGCAGAGATACATATATACAGACAGACATACATACAGACAGACAGACAGGAAATACGATACCAGTCGCAGATAACATATCATATATATTAATTGGAGCCACGTGTGTTGACTGTAACTGAATAATTTATCATTAATTAATTTACTTACCTGTATACCCGTTGGTCCGCGTTCAACAGTGTCTCCTGTATACCCTATCCAGTGACTACCCGGATCGCCGGTGTATCCCGACACGCCTAGAAACACAAACGTAACTAAACAAAATTGGGCCAGTATCCGCGAAGAATTCATGGATTTATGTAAATATCGCAGGAACCCATCCTCTCTACCATCATCCAGAAACTGCTCCTCTCCCTGGTTTTACAATATTCTTAGCAAATACAAAATTATTGGTTCCGGAAATCTAAACGTACATTGATACAGTAGACAACATTTGCAATGTATTTCAAATGATAATACAATTGACTCCGCTTAACATAGTCACATATAAGAGAATCAGCCGTTTAGTAGAAGTAAATCAATTGATTGGGAGGAATCGTTAGGTATTAACGTGCGCCGCTTAAGAAAATCAGCCGCTTAACATAATCAAATTACGTTGGCCCGAATGGATTCTGTTAAGTCCACTGTAATAATGATAATATTCGAATCGCATCACCAAACTTATAATGTTCGATCCTTTGTGTATAGTATTCAGTTATCGGTCGCTATCCTCACAACTCTTCCTGTCAATATTAAACGACGGAAATTCGCTGTTTGCTTTGTCTGGCAAAGTACATTATTATAATTATAATTATTATTACAACTAAAAATTACTAAGCGCCATATATATGGGACCAGTCCTTTCATAGGCGCGTACATGTATACGATCATAAATTAACAAATACAATATAATATTATATAGTTGAAGCGATTCGAACATATAATCTATTGTCATTCAAAAACATGAATCATGACGTCTATAACGTTTATACAACAACCCAACAGCACTTGCTGGATATGTTTTATGTTGTCTCGCTAAGTGTGAACAAGATAGACAACATCGTGTGCACACCACATTATATAACTGCTGCGACCACATTGCTTAACACACCGGAAGCCGCGGAGAGCCACTCGGATGTGCGCGTGCGTATTATAACTATAGCTAGCATTGTAGTCGCACCTATTGAACGTCGGCGAATGTGAACCTGTTTGATTTATTGATTGTTACATGCAAACACAATTCTGAATATATAAATTATTAATTATAATTTTGATAATATAATGTCAAATCAGTTTCACGAAGTGGGCGTCGAGTCAGTCGGAAAAATTATTTGGTCGCCTTTTCTGTATCCAGTTGTATGTACAACTACGACTATTTAAATCGTTAGCTCTGTGACATGATGCAAACAGCACTACTAATTAAATATGGAATGTGGCAGGGGTCCCACTTCCCACCATTTGTGGTAGTCCACCTCCCGCGTCCCACCTCCCATATCCCACCTATGTTTCAGGCCAATCTCCCACTATTGTTAGGACCAAACTCCCAACTCCCTCTTCCCGTCACACCCCTTATTAAAGGACCAATTTTAGATGTACAGTTATACCAGTCGATATCTGCCGCTTAATTGAATTACGTCGCCATTAGAAAATGGCACATAACTTTATCTACATGTAAATTAAGATCAACTCAAGAGATGGGTCACCAAAGAAACATAACTAAAGTTGGAGTAAGTTGACTTGGCGTTGACAACATCCGCAAATCAGATATGGAACACATCTTGCCCGTATGCTTATGATGTGTCGTTAGCCCGTGCTAACGTTTAATAGTAATAATCATGTCTAATGAACAGGTGACCAGGTTTAGAAGCCGAAGAATACGGTAACTGGTCAGGTGTTTATAGCTGTATTCATCCCTGGTACAATACAATGTACGGTTAGCTACAGTTCCATTCGTTCAACCAGATAAGGTTTTAAGAACTAAAGTTTGTTGGATTTTAGTCTTACCTTGCAGCGCCGTCGTAAAGACGATGATACGTATGATATTCTTCATTGTTGTCACTGCAACACAAGTACGAAATAGTACCGTTTAACAACATTGTTGTTTATAACTACCACACACGCACGCACGCACACACGCACGCATACCCACACAATTATACAAGCTGCGCTACCCGCTCTGGCACCTGTTATGAATCACACACCACGGCGCGATGATGCCACATGTCAATGATACAACTTGTGCGGCCACGCCCCTCCCGCCTCGTTCGTACCACTCGCGGGGACCAAGCCCTGCCGTATTTGGCTCACATATCATAACCACTGCGGCGAAAAGCGAGTACCTCGATGGTGAGGGTACTGGTGACATGTACTGCACTTCTTACTCACGTTTTCATCGATCTGATTGTCAAGAACTATGGGTATCGAATATAACATAATAATGATTAACATAAATTATCACTAGCTGCGAGAATCTATATTTCGATTCACACAAACAACTAAAGTCATAACGTTGTTTCCACGAAGTCAAAATAAATGGTTTGAGGTGGCTTAGAAGTGTATTGTGTATTGAAGTGAGTGTTTGTGCTAAGTGGGTGCTTTGTGTTTTGTTGCATCTTCGTTAAAGTTCTTGTATTTTGTGTATGGGCTTAGTATGTGCCTGGGGTGCCTCGATGAACTGTATGTGGGAAAAGGACACAGTGCTTGCACAAGGCTCCTTTGAGAATGGCAGAGTATGCATGCCACG
>OY759271.1:13054897-13084897 GCA_963662155.1 Lamellibrachia columna | reverse complement strand
AAAGTATTTCTTTATATATTATTTATATTGTTCGGGTTTAGTAATTGTATAATTATTAATACCATCAGGTCGTTTGCTGCGATTTCGTTTCCTATGTGGGCCCTATGCGTATTGACAGACATCGACCAAAGTGCACGTTTAAAAACTGTAATGTGTACTTGTTTATTATGTGTTAACTTATAATGTAGATGCAACTAAAATCACGGTAAATAATCTAAATAGGGAAGATTAATTTATTAAATCTATTTGCTTTGGATATGTGGACGAGACATAATTTCGTGCGCTAGAGCCTGCTGTCACGCTTGACCATTCATCTTCAGTTCACCCTCAGGTAACAAACGTTTAGGGGCCAACGAACAGTACGTCACGCTATTTTTGGACGTTTTTGAGAACCCTCACCCCTTGTAACGCTTCGTAACGCTGGCATATAAACTTCCCTATAATTACGTTCATATCAACAAAGAACCCCAATGATGCATACAACCATATAATTATTATATTCGTGCCTTGGCTGTATCGTTTAGTTAATTACACATAAAATATAAGTTTGTAAAACTAATAAGAAAACAATAGCATCAAATGTATGTGAACGTTTAGTAAGTGTAATGATACATGCAGTAAATAAGTTGGGAGTTATTTGCATTGATACACTCACCACATTATAAACACACACTTCTGCTGACGTGTCTACCGGTGTAATCCCCACGCTAGACATTTTCCCAAGGATCCACTCTGCTGCCCAAGGGGATTGTTGGTGTCCCAGGGACCAACGCAGTTTCTGAAATGGTGGAGTGCTGTGAACATCCCCGTCCTCCTCGTCAAGCCACTCCAGGTCAACACCATCCATATACTGGATCGCGCGCATGGGTTCGCGTTGACGTTTTGCTGCGACCCGCACAGCAGGCGTGTCTTCTGTGGAGCTTTGTGCCGGTGTCACCCAAAATATGGACCATATAGAATATGGACCCCATGGAAAATGGACCCCGGATCCATTATCCCTATATAATTTCGACCAGTCGGATCCATATTCTATTATAGATCCATATTCTATATTCTATAATATTCTCTTATAGAATATGGTCCCCGTATAGAATTTTGACCCCATATTCTATGGCGTCCATTTTGTATGTATGCCACAGAATATGGACTCCAATAGAAAATGGACACTCCTTGTTTGCACACTTTTTCGTGCGCCTTTACAGACTTCACTCATGCATGATACAGTCCACATTGTTTGCAGACTCTTTGCATAAGTTTTTCCTGCCTATTTGAATATGCGAATTCAAACGGAATTCCCTTTGGATAACTTGCTGCCGACCTCGACAGAAGGTCTGCGTTCATAGCAAGCCGAACAAACATAAATGGGAATCTGGGAGACCCGAATGTGACTGTCAGTCCATTCTCCACTGTATGTTCAATGGGCCAGGGGCCAGAGTGGAACCCGTCCTTGATAAATGAGAAGTAGGAGCTTCTCGGTTGACTACAGCAGACTCGGTCTGAGCACTTCACAACCTGAACCATGTATTGGCTCTCTCGTATATGTTTCATCTTCCAGAGTCTGCTAACCAGCCCTGCTTGGTTGGCAGACTGCACTGCCATACACTGACCTCGCTACGACGGGATAACCATCAATTATGGTATCTGACCATACCTCTGCCAGAACCTTTCCAGTGTGAACAACATTATGATGTTCGAAGTAGGGGTCAACCGTTCTCCGTTTGCTATCCAGATGAAACCAAAATGATCATGTGGAAGAATGAGACCTGCCAGTTTCTTACTGACTGGTACCATCTGCCTCTCAACACGGTTGAATGCACTACGACCAGGAGCATTCGTTGCTACAAAGATATCATCCAAGTTATCCTGAACGAATTGTTCAATCGCGCATTCAATCGTTTTCGCATACCGTGGGTTTTCGTCGGGACCTCCATCACAAGTAATAATTCTGATAAGCTTTGCTGAACCATCATCTGTTAACATGATCTGCGTGAATTCATCAATCTCCCCCAACTCCTGGAGATCATGGAGGTGTTCAAAGGCAGTACTTGTCGAATGCTTTGAGCTTCGCATGGCAACAAGCGTTGCACCGGAATAGACTCTGCCTTTGGACAACCAACGAAATTCCCAGCAGGATTAATGACAAACCCAACATACACATCTGGAAAAAAGTTATGCCCCGGAGCCTTCACGAAGTCATGGTCTGGCAACCTGACTTTATATTCTATATGCATCATAAGCGGTACCTGCTTGTTGGCAGCACACGCGCTTTAGCATACCGACTGAGGAAGGTTACTTCATGCGGACCAGGTAACATTGCTATTTCTTCGAGAGAACGAATCGCTGAAGTACAAAACGCAATGTCTGGGTGCTTTGTTTGTCATTTTCTGAACGGATTAGTTTGATCGCTACAGTCGACACTTGGCACTTTCCTTCAATGGTGCTTGAATTTCTTATTTCTTTCTTTCTTATCTTCTTAAGTAGATGCACATCACTCGTTAACAAGGTGGATCACATGTGCTTTAACTCTGCGGTAAGGTCTTCTAGCGTCTTGACGGGTCTTATGTTCTCTGTTCAACGTCGGTCGCCTGCCGGGTGGTCCTCTCCAAGCCGTAGTCTTCCAAAGATGTCAGATCTATGAACGCACTGAGTAGTTCCGGGTGGTCCTCTCCATGCCGTTGTCTTCCAAAGACATGTCAGATCTACAATCGCACTGAGTAGTTTAGGGTGGTCTCTTCAAGCCGTAGTCTTCCAAAGACATGTCAAATATACGATCGCACTGAGTAGTTCCGGGTGGTCCTCTTCAAGCCGTAGTCTTCCAAAGACATGTCAAATATACGATCGCACTGAGTAGTTCCGGGTGGTCCTCTTCAAGCCGTGGTCTTCCAAAGACATGTCAAATATACGATCGCACTGAGTAGTTCTGGGTGGTCCTCTTCAAGCCGTGGTCTTCCAAAGACATGTCAAATATACGATCGCACTGAGTAGTTCTGGGTGGTCCTCTTCAAGCCGTGGTCTTCCAAAGACATGTCAAATATACGATCGCACTGAGTAGTTCTGGGTGGCCCTCTTCAAGCCGTGGTCTTCCAAAGACATGTCAAATATACGATCGCACTGAGTAGTTCTGGGTGGCCCTCTTCAAGCCGTGGTCTTCCAAAGACATGTCAAATATACGATCGCACTGAGTAGTTCTGGGTGGCCCTCTTCAAGCCGTGGTCTTCCAAAGACATGTCAAATATACGATCGCACTGAGTAGTTCTGGGTGGCCCTCTTCAAGCCGTGGTCTTCCAAAGACATGTCAAATATACGATCGCACTGAGTAGTTCCGGGTGGTCCTCTTCAAGCCGTAGTCTTCCAAAGACATGTCAAATATACGATTGCACTGAGTAGTTCCGGGTGGTCCTCTTCAAGCCGTGGTCTTCCAAAGACATGTCAAATATACGATCGCACTGAGTAGTTCCGGGTGGTCCTCTTCAAGCCGTGGTCTTCCAAAGACATGTCAAATATACGATCGCACTGAGTAGTTCTGGGTGGCCCTCTTCAAGCCGTGGTCTTCCAAAGACATGTCAAATATACGATCGCACTAAGTAGTTCCGGGTGGCCCTCTTCAAGCCGTGGTCTTCCAAAGACATGTCAAATATACGATCGCACTAAGTAGTTCCGGGTGGTCCTCTTTAAGCCGTGGTCTTCCAAAGACATGTCAAATATACGATCGCACTGAGTAGTTTCGGGTGGTCTCTTCAAGCCGTTGTCTTCCAAAGACATGTCAAATATACGATCGCACTGAGTAGGGTGGCCCTCTTCAAGCCGTGGTCTTCCAAAAACAAGTCGGATCTTCATTTTCTTTTGCTGCTCAGGGTTGTCATCAAATGCTTCTTCCAAAGCTATCTCTCCCTTCCTCCCCCGTCCCTCCCTCCTTCGCAGTGCAGAGCAGTGTAATGTGGTGTAGTGTAGTGCAGTGCAGTGCTGTGTAGAGTAGTGTAGCATAGTGCAGTACAGTATAGTGCAGTGCAATGCAACGTATTTTAGTGCAGTATTTAGTAGAAGCACTTGCTTCATACTCTCTACAATACTCACTACAACAACATTCGTTGTTCACCCCCTTACCGCCTTCTGAGACAAGACATGACTCCCACAACAGTCACCTGGCATACTACGGAAACTTAACAATGATTCATAATGTCTTGTTTCGCCTGAAAATATTTTATTATGCAAAACATAATACAGAACATGTTCTAAATATCTGACAATCTAACGCATTTCTTGCATGCACCATGTGTGTACGTCAAATTAACCCAGATCAACCTAAATAAGTCTATATTTTTATGACCGATAAATACAGTTATGAGAAAACATGTTGCCAGAATCTTCATGTGGATGTTCATGCGTTTGATGAAACATCGAAATTGACTTGTCGGAATGCGCCATTTGAGACGGAATTTTTTTCATGGTTTCTTTATGCAACGGCGATGTAATCAGGTCTTCGTGGTGTCATCAGGTGTTCATGATGTTTTTGTGATCTTCAGTACGTAGATGGTGACGACGAACAGCCACACTGTGACAATCGACTCCCACACCAGCGCAACAACGGTCGGCAAACCTGAATCAAACAAACGCACCCTATCTAGGTCAGTAACTGTTGTCTTCAAACAATGGGGTGCGCGAGAATACGCTGCTTCTGAACATAATCTATGTAACATGGATTGCTGGGTAGTAGACCGTGACACTGACTACTTTCTCCTGCAATTAGTTAGCAATGAAACGTACCAGACAAAATACAACATAGCGGCAACGAAACAATACAGGGAGCGACAAGAATGTATTAGATTGGGCCTACGATCCCAGGCCGCTACAAACTAGTACGCTAGCTTGAACGTCAATGTCCTTTCGCTCGCCTAATACAAAGGAATATGTTTTATTGCCTACCGGGGAGGCAGTCTGGGAGTTTTCCTTTTTCGCCAGTTGGTCCAACTGCTCCCGTCGGTCCCACCGCACCCTGTTCTCCCTGGGTGACACAATACAGGTTATTGACTCGTAGCCTACAATGAGTCGTAGGACTCGTAGCCTACAATGAGTCGTAGCCTACAATAATTAACTAGGATATAGTTTATGCCATGAATAACTGTAGCATTCTATTATGTTGCGCAATTTGGATATGCCGTCTTTACGATCCATAATATATAATATAATAATATAGCGTGTTACATTGTCGTATGTTTTTTGACAAACGCACACATTGTGAAATAATATAATGTCTTATTAAATATCTTACCGTAGCTCCCCTCACTCCACCTTTCCGCTGTCCCTGAAGCCCTCGCACTCTCGGAAAACCCTAAAGGAATATATTTCCACAATGATTTCAGAACACATTGACACCTAACGTCATTTATATAACGAGGTTTGTCTTATATTTGGAGTATATCACATCAAAGGATTTACGCATCGTTTTCAGTTCTTCTGGATTTGGCAAAGACAACACAGCGTGAGCATGTTGCATATTCTCCGAAAGGTGCAACATTATGCAGCAGCGGTTAGCCCGGGATCTCAATCGAGAGAATCCGTGTTCGAATAATTTTGCTGCTGTTTCGAAACTTTGGTAATTTCGTTCATCCGACGTTGCCACAGTTCACTCAGCTGTATAAATGAGTACCTGGCTACAGACAAAGTTGGATATCTGAACGAATTGTCTTCGCGCAGTAATTGCAGCATCGCTGAATGCTTTCACAGAGAAGTTGAAATTACATTGGAATAAACAGGTCAGCCTGGGGGTGAAGGGTAAAGCGATATGAACAGCCCCAAGGACTGGATACCGCGCAATATAAGAATGTACCTCTTTTAAAATCACATTTCAACGTGAGGCACCAATGCTAAACAATTGGTCCGATGTCACATGGACCAATCACCCAAATTATTAACGACGTAATTTCGTCTTTTGTTTGAAAAAAAAAAAGTATTGTTAATTTTCATATTAATACAGTTCTGTTTTTAACTTAACTTAACGTAAAGACTTTCCCCATAGTAACAAGATGGTTTATTCAGTACCACTGACGTCCTGGTAGGATGACGTGAACAAAAAAGACAGCGATCAACCGAGATGAGGGGAACTGCGAACTTCCGCATATATACGATGACGTCAACCTACCAGGACGTCAGTCCTACTGAAGAAGCCATATTGTTAAGATGGCGAGAGTCGTTGCAGGTAACTAAAGCGTTTGGCTATGTTAAACAATTACTTCATTGTTATAGTTATACATTTGTTGTGACAAAAAGAGATTATTGTGGGCCACAACGCAACAATCAAGGAAGTACCTGCTCTTTGCTTGATACATAATGGGATCGTAATACAATCGACTTAGGTTTCTTGCTATGATAGTATAAATATGTTGTTACAATATTGTATTTATATTTACTCACGATAGCACCTGTTCCTCCAGTTGTTCCAGTTCTGCCAGGCGGACCCTGTTAAAAGAGCAATAATATAATGAATTAAATATCAAGGTACAGGACAATCGCCACATTGCTTAAGTACAAATTCCCAAAAATTCAAAGATCGAAAGCATTGTTCTAAACCAACATGCTAAACAATCTGTTGAAAACGGTTGCTATCCATTCATCCTAAATACATATTAATAAAATATAATACGTTATAATAATCATTAAATGTTCGATGACCTGTCGGCAGCAACCAGACAGAAGAGCCAGTGACTTTTGAGATCACTGAAAACCGTTTACGCAATTCCTCACACACGCACGCATGCACGCCATCACACACGCACGCACACCCGCACACATTGATGTTCGGAGTATGGTAGACTCTGGCGTGCGTGCGTGCGTGCGTGCGTGCGTGCGTGCGTGCGTGCGTGCGTGCGTGCGTGTTTGTGTAGACTACTGTACACCCTTATTTCGACAGGTTCGATAGTCAGGAGATTCCATTATAACCTAAATGTTCGAAGCCATGAGAGCTCTACGTAATGCCTGATGTTTGGGTTGCTACCATGTATTGCCTGGTGTTTGGGTTGCTACCATTATGTGCTTGGTGTTTGGTTTGCCACCATGTATTGCTTGGTGTTTGGATGCTACCATGTATTGCTTGGTGTTTGGACGCCACCATGTATTGCTTGGTGTTTGGATGCCACCATGTATTGCTTGGTGTTTTGGGTTGCTACCATGTATTGCTTGGTGTTTGGATGCTACCATGTATTGCTTGGTGTCTGGGTTGCTACCACGTATTGCTTGGTGTTTGGTTGCTAACATGTATTGCTTGGTGTTTTGTTGCTACCATATATTGCTTGGTGTTTGGTTGCTACCATGTATTGCTTTGTGTTTGGTTGCATAGAGACTGGTTTAAAATTGTGCAGTTAAAGGATATTCGTTTATAATTATATATATATATAACGAGTAGGTGAACGGGTTTGGGGGAATACTTGCCGTTGCTCCTCTTTCACAATCGGCCACATCCGTGTGTAAATGGTAGCAGCTTGAATAGTTGCTTGAACACACACACACACACACACACACACACACACACACACACACACACACACACACACACACACACACACACACACACACACACACACATACACACACACACACACACACACACCACACACAGACACACACACACACACACACACACACACACACACACACACACACACACACACATAAAAAATAATATATGTGCAACCCGCCCCTCTGATATATATATATATATATATATATATATATATATATATATATATATATATTTACAACCCGCCCCTGTGATATATATATATATATATATATATATATATATATATATGGGCGGGTTACTTGTAAATACAAGGTCTTTACATTGCAGTTGCAGTGATGACGATGGCGAAGAGATTGTGTATCGTCGTGTTACTTGTAAACACAAGGTCTTTACATTGCAGTTGCAGTGATGACGATGGCGAAGAGATTGTGTATTGTCGTGTTACTTGTAAACACAAGGTCTTTACATTGCAGTTGTTGTGATGACGATGGCGAAGACATTGTGTATCGTCGTGTTACTTATAAACACAACGTCTTTACATTGCAGTTGATGTGATGACGATGACGTTGACATTGTGTATGGTCGTGTTACTTGTAAACACAAGGACTTTACATTGCAGTTGCAGTGGTGACGATGGCGAAGACATTGTGTATCGTCGTGTTACTTATAAACACAACGTCTTTACATTGCAGTTGCAGTGATGACGATGGCGAAGAGATTGTGTATCGTCGTGTTACTTGTAAACACAAGGTCTTTACATTGCAGTTGCTGTGATGACGATGGCGAAGACATTGTGTATCGTCGTGTTACTTGTAAACACAAGGTCGTTACATTGCAGTTGCAGTGATGACGATGGCGAAGACACTGTGTATCGTCGTGTTACTTGTAAACACAAGGTCTTTACATTGCAGTTGCAGTGATGACGATGGCGAAGACACTGTGTATCGTCGTGTTACTTGCCGTTCTGCAAGGTGAGACTAGTCCGTGCTGAAGATAACACATTAACATGTTATTATCCAATTCAACATTCATTCAACTCAACCAATAGGTTACGTGCAGTTAGATGTAGGTATGTATTTCTGAGACATATTAATTCTTCTGAACATATGCAATGGTCACGCAGGTTGGTGGAATCGATCGATTTTATTTTATATTTGCGCCTGCCTACTTGCACTATACTGATATAAAATGTGTGTCAAAATATGCACAAAATGGCTTATATTATGTTGTTTAAATAATACAATGTGTGTGTGTGTGTGTGTGTGTGTGTGTGTGTGTGTGTGTGTGTGTGTGTGTGTGTGTGTGTGTGTGTGTGTGTGTGTGTGTGTGTGTGTGTGTGTGTGTGTGTGTGTGTGTGTGTGTGTGTGTGTTGCGTGCGTGCGTGTGTGTGTGTGTGTGTGTATGGGAGTGCGTTTATATTCAAGTGACCAATACAACCATGGTGAATCGTTGTATCTTTCGGATTAATCTTTCCGATTTAGATAACGTACCCGTGTACGCGTATGGATGAGTTCACTGAATACCTACAGTATGTCATTGCAGACGCTGTGGGGCAAACTGCCGGGGAATTGGGTTATAGATACATGGGACCAACGGGATTGCCAGGCAGAACAGGCGGCACAGGCGGCACAGGCATGACAGGTCCAACGGTAAGGAGCACAGTATGTGAGAACTGATCCAATTCCAGAGCCAACAGTCGCACTGCACACCCAGAAAGAGTTGTCTACCCGTGTAGTTGATTAAAATAACTGCGGTCCACTTGGTTCAATCGTCCTCTAGCAACCTGACGTCGCTTCATCTTCTGTTGACCAGCTGTAAGTCAGGGTCGACGGTCTGGCGCCAGTTCGTTCTCGGTCGTCCGCTCCTTCTCTTGGTCTAGTCATTTATAGTGTCGAATGCGTCACGTTTAGTTTCTTGAGTATGATGGTGACCGTTGAAAATGTTTTGGCGTTTCGTCGTAATGTGAACCCTATGTGCGGATTTGGAAAATTATAATAATGTTTATTTGTATTATTATTAATGTTGGTGTTGTTGTTGTTATTATTTATGTTGTTGTTGTCACTGGCGGTGGATTCGAATTACTTCAGTCGTTATCCCACCGTCAATCACTAGACAAAAACCAACCCCGTTCAATTAACGGGTATTCGATTGTTTATTCACACAAATGACTTCTACCGGAATCCACGGGTTTCTGTGGCGCCACCTGTCGTATAATTGAGTAAGTTTGCCACAATTGCTTACACACTCCCCGACAGTGTTGCCACTCATATATCGTAACTGCCACAGCTTAATTATATATTCAAAACAGTTGCGGAGTGGCATAAAATATTGGTTGGCTGGGCTACGTCATTGTTGTTTACGACTTGTTACGTCATCACAACTGGCACTTACATAACATGACATAGTTTGACATAAAAAAACAACGTCATCGTGTTTCTAGAAACCAAAGCAAACACTATCCAAAGTTATAATGCAATTGAAAGTGAGAGATTTCTTGAAAAAATGGAGTTTGCGAAATGAAATGAAGATGTGCAGAATCTGCATATCAAATGCAAGTTGCGGCAGTGGTGAAATGGTGAGTGGCGCCACTGATGGGGAGTTTGAATTGCGTATTATGGAGTCACCATTTTTAATTGAGTAAGTTAGCAACAACGGCAAATGTGTACGCGAAACAAAATTGTATTCACCTTTCATATACGTTTTGGCCATGTTTGCGTGAGCTAGTGAAGGGACGATATCTACCGAAGGGATAGGCGAGGATCCAGGTCAATGAAAACCGACTCGTCTAGGATATTTTTATTATTATTAAAATGCAATAAACGCACACAATAAACGCAAATTTCTTGTATGCAATCATTATTATACGTACATCACAAAAAAAGTTGCAATATTCGTGCATAAATATAAAATTATGACGTTTTGTGATTAAAACCGTGACATCGCATTACGTCGTGTGCGGGTGAGTTACGGAAATATCGCCCACTAGTCACGATAACCGTAATCCTAATCAATTATTTAGAGCATGTATTTCTTCTACTTCTTCACGCCATTGTGCAGGAGGTAGGTAGGTAGGTAGGTAAGTAGGTAGGTAGGTAGGTAGGTAGGTAGGTAGGTAGGTAGGTAGGTAGGTAGCGGAACGTACATGTGAAGCGGTTTTAAATCTTAAGCTATTTAATTCCGAACTGCTTAATTTTTAAGAAGGTCAAAAAGAATGCGGATGAACAATCTTAGAGAAAAGGAAGTTAAGAGGAGATCAAACTGAAGTCCCTAAGTGACGCTGCGCAGTGGCGACAAGGGGGAACAGACGGCTGCGATATTTTACTTTGCTTAGCTACTCTTTGTACAGTTTTATTGACTTTTATGATCCTTGAAGTTGGACAATATGCGGATGAATGTGATGGCAAGTTACGCGAAGTGGACACTTCTTCCCTTGCTTTTATGCGGACTCTTTACATCAGGCTTCATGACACCTCGCTCAGAAAATGGCGACCAGCGTCAGCGAGTGCTCACCTACACTAGATACATGCTGCTGGCACTTCGTGACAGCGGCGCTGCTCCACCCATTGAACGCCTTGATCTTACAAACAAACATCTCGACAACAACAGACAGCAAACACGCCTAAGGAAAAGAGGCAGGAAAGGTGGTGTCAGGCAGCGCTTACGAATAAGAACAACTAGGCCCCCCCTTCCTTCTATGAGTTTGAGCAATACACGATCCCTGAAACCCAAGATGGACGAACTGCGGCGGCAAGCCAATGTATGCTATGAACTTCGTGAGGCCTGTGTCATGACTATTACTGAGACTTGGTTGAACAAAGACATCTCTGATACTATTCTGGAAATTGGTGGCTTTTCGCTCATCCGAGCAGACAGAGATGAGCATTCAGGGAAGGGCAAAGGGGAGGCATCGGTGTGTCAACGACCAGTGGTGCAGGCAGTATACACAACCAAAGACATCATATACAACCCCGATGTCGAACTGCTCTGTTTAAGCCTCACACCTTTTTACCTTCCCAGAGAGTTTGGGAATGTTCTAATTTGTTCTGTTTATGTACCCCCCCCCCCCCAGTGCAAATGCGGCCCGAGCAGCTACACTCATTGCATACTGTATCCACAAGCAACTGGAACGGACTCCTGAAGCACCAGTCTTCATTCTGGGTGATTTTAATCACTGCAAGCTGGAATTCAGTCTTCCAGACTTCTCGCAGTATGTCAAAAGTGACACTCGCAAAGGCAAGACGCTGGACAAATGATATGGGAATATATCAGTTGCGTACACAGCTAAGATCAAACCACCTATTGCCAACTCAGACATTGATACTATTCATCTCATACCTACATACCGAACAGTCCTGAAGAGAAGCAAACCCGTGTTGAAAACCGTTAATGTGTGGTCTGTTGACAATGTAGAGACGCTTAAGGGCTGTTTCATATGCACAGACTGGGAGGTTTTCACTCCGAACAACCCCGACATCAACACTGCTACAGATTCAGTGACAGACTATATCAAGTTTTGCACAGAAACTGTCATTCCAAAGAAAACTGTGAAATGTTTTACCAACAACAAACCTTACATAACAAGGATATCAAAGACTGCATACATATAAAAAAGCTGGTGTTTGCAAGGAAAGACAGACAAGAGGTCAAATGGGTGCAAAAGGAACTTAACACCAAACTGAGACAGGAAAAACGACACTACAATGACAAAATGGAGAAACATTTTAATTGCATGAACAATAAAACATTATGGGATACAATGAAGTCGGCTATAAATATGAACTGAACTAGGAAACCCATACACACTACAAATGAACAGGCCTTTTGCTGACGAAATGAATTATATTTACAGACGTTTTGATACACAGGACTCTTCCAGTAGATGTGATTCTGTGCTCAGTGATGTGTTTGTCAGTAATGCCGATAGGCTTGAAATTGATGCAGATGTTGTTACCAAAGCCTTCCAACATGTATGTAGTAGGAAAGCAACTGGTCCTGATGGCATTTCAGCTTTTTTATTGAAACATTTGCTGAGGAGCTGGCACCGGCTTGGTGCCCCATATTCCAACTTTCGGTCGATAACCACAGGGTACAAATACTCTGGAAAACCTCATATATTACTCCTGTACCAAAGAAAACTTGCCCAAAAGAAAACAATGATTACCGACCTGTTGCACTTACATCAATTATCATGAAATGTTTGGAACGCATAGTGGCTTGTAAACTGAGGTTAGACGTTTAGGACTATCTTGACCCATTCCAATTTGCCTACAGGCAGGGCAGAGGAACTGACGACGCTGTCAACACTGTTGTCCATTTAATTTTGAAACACTTAGACCAGCCCAAGGCTTATGTTAGACTACTGTTTATAGACTTTAGCTCGGCGTTCAACCTTATCCAACCTCACACCCTGCTCACTAAGCTGAACAAATGAATGTCAATCCATATATCATCAAGTGGTATCATTCTTTTCTAACAGACATGGTGCAGCTTGTTAAAGTAAATCAGACTCTTTCCCAAACTGTGGTAACAAATACCGGTGCACCCCAAGATTGTGTCAGATCGCCGATTTTTTACATTCTGTATACAAATGACTGTACCAGCAGAAGTACTAACAACTACATAATAAAAATGTTTGATGACTCGGCTATTCTTAATCTTTTACATGCTGATTCTGACATTAGTATGTACACTTCTGAAATTGAAAGCTTTGCGCATTGGTGTGACAACAACCACCTCAAGAGATGAGATGATTGTTGATGCTAAATGTACTGTTGCCGATCACTTGCCTGTTGTTATCCATGGTGAAGAAATTGCCCAGATCGGTTAGTACAAATACCTAGGTGTCCATCTTGATAAAAAATTTTGCTGGAATGTTCATGTTCACAATGTGTGCTCCAAAGTCCACCATCGGTTGTATTTTCTCCGAAGACTGAGAGCTTTTGACGTTAATGAGAAAATACTTGTTTTTTTTATCGCTCCATTATTGAAAGCATACTGCGCTATGGGATTACTGTCAGGTTTGGCAATCTGTATGTTCAGTCGAAATAACAGCTTTCTCGCTTAATGAGAACTGCCATGAAAATAACAGGTTCCACATCTCCCATG
The DNA here is from genome assembly GCA_963662155.1 of Lamellibrachia columna. Lineage (NCBI taxonomy): Eukaryota > Metazoa > Annelida > Polychaeta > Sabellida > Siboglinidae > Lamellibrachia > Lamellibrachia columna. Next base: position 13,071,276 of record OY759271.1, on the reverse strand, counting down.
ATCTCCCTTCAGGAGATTTTTGAAGAGACATTAAGAAGACAGTCAGTCAAGATTATTTGTGATATCAAACATGTTTTACACAATGAATTTCAGTTCCTGCCATCTGGCAGACGCTATAGAACTCCTATATGCAGGCTTAACAAATACAAATACTCATTGGTGCCACTGTCCATTAAACAACTCAACTCATGATGCCTGATGCAACAGTGTCACTTGTCGTTCATATCATAACTAGTAATGTGTATGGAATGTATATTTTGTCTTCACATTATTTATTACAAATTATCTACAGATTGTGTAATTGATAATAGCGATATGTTTAAAAACAATGTTGACACATATATCAGTAGGGCGGATTACACGAAGATGAAAACAATGTTGGACTCTCGATAAGCCAAAGACTTTCTTGTCCACTTGCCACATGGGCATGATGGCAATCTTGTTAAATATTTTGGCACATAAAGTCCAGAATCCACGCACGATTTTCTTCGACCGCCGCCTCTATGTAAGAGAGCAGACTGCGGCGTCGAAAATTGTCATGCAGTATTAGCTGTGTTGTGATTTTATGCCGTAGGGTTGGATGGGAAAAACGGGTCCGATCGGAAGAAGAGGCCCCATGGCAAGTATCCACTAAACCCATCCACAATACTGTATGCATGCTAAGCCGAGCCTGTCTATCAATGTCCCTAATGTTTCGTTCTCATACAACCAATGCATAACATTGCTTCTTAGAAGGTACATAATAATTTAGGTGTTCTTAAGATTTAAAGCATGATGGTTGTTTTCGTAATTCACACCATTCTCTCTGTCACTGTCTGATTGTCTGTATGCCTGTCTGCCTCTCTGTCTGTCTGTCTTTCTGTCTGTCTGTATGTATGCGAGCATGCGTGCTTGCATGCATGCATGCATGTATGTATGTATGTATGTATGTATGTATGTATGTATGTATGTATGTATGTATGTATGTATGTATGTATGTATGTATGTATGTATGTATGTATGCATGTCTTCACCCTCATACTCTCCGTCTCTCCGTCACTACGTCTCTCCTTCTCGCCGTATTTCCGTCTCTCCGTCTCTCCGTCTCTCCATCTCTCCGTCTTTCCTCCCAGTATCCCCATCTCTCCGTCAATATGAACGAAATGCAGCATAGGTATTCTCGCATGAAATTATGTTACGGGAATCTATTACCGATAAGACATTTGGTTTCCGAGGCAACACCCCGTTCGGCCAGATGTAATATTTCGTATGCAAATTTATTTTATTTTTTGTGACAATCAAGTTTATAATTATTTATTTATTGTACTATGTCCTTTAACAGGGCGCGACAGGTCCAATGGGCGGCACTGGTCGACCTGGTATGGACGTAAGTATGCCTAGATATTGTTGTGTATCAGCAGAATGTTTTCTTTCATATATCTGGACGTACGTACATTATGTAGAAAAAACAATTTATTTATAGGAGAAAACTATGTTACCCACAACAATAATTGGGTTATTTGTAAACTATATGTAGATCGGTCACAGCGTAACCTGCTATACGGGCACGTGGGGTGTAGAACATTCGATCAGAGTATCAGCAACTCACAACGTAACCATGTGCACGGGCATGTGCGGGTGTATATCATTCAACCAGTGTATAAGTTACTCACAACGTAACTTACTGTACGGGCATGTGCGGGATGTGGAACATTCTAAGGAAATGTGCATGAGAACACACGGTACGGGACAAATGTATGTTAGTATTGCCAAAAAAAACATTTAAATTGACGTATGGACATGCATGATTATATTACATATCAGTTGAGGTGCTCTTATATCTTTCTGGGCTTATATTCCATTAGGGTAATTTTGGACCCACTGTGCCTCAAGGAAAACCGGAAGGGGACACCGGAGCTAAGGTAAGTCTGTCCAGTGCATTTGTTGAAGTAAAAGTGAATGGAAATTCATGCCCTGGTGACGCTCGTGACTATGCAAAAAGTATTACTGATAATTTTAAAACACAGCCAATCAAGCGCCATGCATTCAAGAAAGACACGAAGCAACACAAACAGTTTCTTGTTATAGTATGTAACATAAACAAAGATTAACATTGCAAAGCAATGTATTAATACAATCAAATGCCATTTTCAACTTTTATCATATTAGTTTTCCATTCGTTCTCCAAAAGCCAAAACTGCTGAATAATTTGCCTATCTACCTCATATTTATTCATAAACGATTTCAGGCAACTGAGGTAATAATAACGTAGCATTAAAATACATCGTTTTGGTGATGTCTTAGTATGTGACAAGCTGTGCCGCCACACCGCGCACATTCTAAATTGGGCGAAAATCGGGGACAAACTTTACGCAGTAAATCGCATTATTTCTTTAAGATTCCGCGTGAATATTTTGGAACAATGCTTAGCAGTACTCATGAAGATGGTTACTACACGTGTTCAGTTCCTTAAAGTATTTCTATCACATAAACATATTTTTGGCAAAGAAACGTAATGAGCAATAAATGTCGATGAAGATAATTCTCTTGGTTTGTTCAAACGACATCGTAAAACTCAAATGTCACACTTGAGTCACGTGCCTCATCCAATTAAAAAAAATAAAAATATGATGCATATGTTCTGTCCATACTTTGGCAAAGCAATACATTGGCAACAAGTTCCAAGCAGCAGCAGAAAGGAAAAGCTAACTTGTTTTCTCTGTAATGTGGATCCTTTCGCGTGTACCGATTTTGAAGGCACCAACAATTATTTTTCGGGTTTTAGATCATTGTCACATGCAAACAACGCAAACAACAACAATGAAATATGTGGTGTTATCTCTTGATTATGTACTCAATCATATAATTAAAACCTCACTTCTGTATTCATTCCCATTCCTAAGTTATAACAATGTTAAAAGAGTGAGCCGCTGAATGACGACCTTTTGAGAATTGCTCATTACCACACACGCGCTCACGCAAACACCCATCCGTCCAATGAATATAATTTCCGTTTTCGGTTACCTGTCTATGTTGTCCAGGGTGCAACGGGTCCGCGGGGGTTGACGGGACGAGCTGGTCCATCTGGCGAAAAAGGACAGCTACCGGAAAACTGCCCTAACGGTAAACACATGTATACGTTAGAATGCTGTCTTTATAGCTGACGATCGAAAGTCAAATAGCGTTCAATAGATGTACGGTTTTCATGTACGTATGTAAGTGAAGACCCGTTCACACGAGCGATTAGTCGTTCCATTTATTGGGCGACATTGTATCGCCAAACAATTAGGACGCATCGTTTATTGTTGCTTTCATGAAACGATGCGTGCAATTGGGTGAGCGACACTTTTTCGCCCTATCTGTCGGATAACTAATCGCACGTGCGAACGTGCTTTAATGAGGAATAAAAACAAACCAATTTATAATTCAGTGTTCGTTTCGCATTGCTGTAGTAGCGATCGTGTTGTAGCAAATGCAAATTCCATCATTGGTTCGTAGTTTGCAAGACATACCGCATTACAGTCTGCACATTCGTAGGAAAATGTTAAAATAAACCCCCCCAACCCATCGATTAGCTGATATTGAAATATGTAGTGCGTTAATACTTTAAGTAATATATGCAGTCGGTTTAATAAAAGGGTGCGTTATTTGGTTAAAACAATTGACTTTGATCATTACATTGGGTGGTTTGGGAAAGTGCGAACAGCCTTACATTACAGAGTATAGAGCCAAACCACTTTTGTCCCGTTACACCGAATTTTGACCGGATCGGGTCAAAAAGTATTTAATAGTTTGTCTGATAATTTCACCAAACCTAAATAACATATTTGCACAAACGATCTGGCATGTTGTGTTTGCAAATGTTCACATACGCAGTGCAGCTGTGTCCATTTGACTCACATGAGCGGCACATCAGTTTCGACTTCGATTCACCCTAATATTTACTAACTAGTGCGTTCATTCGATGCAGGTTTTCCCGACCTTATTACGCTGGTCTGGGACGCCCTTCTCACCTTTTGGTTGACCGTCGCCACAGCCTACGTCGTCATAACCCACCGCCAAGGCATGAAGGAATGAAATCCAACCCACGAACAAATCAAACTCACGAAGAATGTCTCGAGAAACTTTATCGTCAACGGAAACAGCACGTAGAAAACAAGAAAGATTGCAATACCCATAACGTTACACGCTTATGCTTGTTACTATTCTAACAGCTAACTTTCCGTAGTATTGATTGATATATTGAAAGATGCCAATGATCGCTGATTACAAATTGAATGTAGTTACGAATAACTGCACGGACATAAAGCATTACATTGTCGTCTTTATTGTTGTGACTAAGAGACGTGTAGCTCACCACCTTTCGTCGTGTCATGGTTGCTAGCCTGTCTTTATTGCTGTGACTAAGAGGCGTGTAGCTCACCACCTTTCGTCATGTCATGGTTACTAGCCTGTCTTTATTGCTGTGACTAAGAGACGTGTAGCTCACCACCTTTCGTCGTGTCATGGTTACTAGCCTGTCTTTATTGCTGTGACTAAGAGGCGTGTAGCTCACCACCTTTCGTCATGTCATGGTTACTAGCCTGTCTTTATTGCTGTGACTAAGAGACGTGTAGCTCAGCACCTTTCGTCATGTCATGGTTACTAGACTGTCTTTATTGCTATGATTAAGAGGCGTGTAGCTCACCACCTTTCGTCATGTCATGGTTACTAGCCTGTCTTTATTGCTGTGACTAAGAGACGTGTAACTCAGCACCTTTCGTCATGTCATGGTTACTAGACTGTCTTTATTGCTATGATTAAGAGACGTGTAGCTCAGCACCTTTCGTCATGTCATGGTTACTAGACTGTCTTTATTGCTATGATTAAGAGACGTGTAGCTCACCACCTTTCGTCATGTCATGGTTACTAGCCTGTCTTTATTGCTGTGACTAAGAGGCGTGTAGCTCACCACCTTTCGTTATGCCATGGTTACTAACCTGTCTTTAGATGATATCATCACGTGATATTCACCTTGAACAAATTGATGCAATAATTATATTCTAGCCATGGTGTGCTGTGGTGTTTTATATTGATGTTAGGCAGGCATGCGATTGACGGTTCATCATTTTTATTTTACATAAATAAATACTATTTGTCGCCTATGTAGCACACGGCAACATTAGAGAGTCATGTCTCGTTGATCCTTTCTTCGTTAATCCTTGTTATCAGTAATCCGCATGCTTTTGTGTGGGAGCAATATCGATGCATTGTAAATTGTTTAATTAACCCATTTCGGCACACCGTTTTGAGGAACCAACTGGCCGGGTAACACTAATATGATTCTCGTTAAAGGCGATTTCCGGTGATTAATTTAATTTAGATTTTTTCGCCAAATCGTGTATTTTCGAAAATATTAAGAGATCAGATATATCCTGAAAGTAACACGTTTTCTATGATAATTAATTTTAACCAACCTATATGTCAGAAATACGAATAAATTCAGTATTACAAAAACAGTCGTTAGATAAACCAATTAAAATCGCCGTACATTGTCTTTGACATGCATTGTTTTGTATGCACTGCACCCGCTTGTAAAATGGTACTCATAAGTGATTAGTTAGAATGAGATTCCCAGAGGTATGGGTTCCGTTCTAGTGAGACGTACTATATGCCGTGGGCCGTAGCCAAGTTGTTTGAGAGGGTCTCGTATTTGTCAAAGATGATAATCAGGCTAGTCAACGCAACAGTAATGTGTAGTCGTTTTAAATGCGAGGCGCCCTCGTTGTGCTTAGAATGTGTTTAATAATATATGTATTCAATGACAGTTCATACAACTTATTTTAAATTTAATATTTGTTGTTGCGATTATTCACACATAGCAACATCTGCATGACTAGCAAAATGAAACAGTCTAAATAACAGCCACCTACATCACTGTCATGATTGATAAGATGCCTATATATCCAGTCTTGAAACTGGTTACTGAAAGTATTGCTGTAGGGGCATATAATTGTGGCGTTTTAAAATTGACACAGTGCCAACTTACAAAGAACTAGCGTTTGGAATTATGAGCTGGATTTAGGTGGCTACCCGTTTTAAACCCTATGCACACGAGCAATTTGTATTTGGTACAGAATGCTAATTAAATATAGCTAATCGATTTTGTTTGTTTGTGCTACTTGTGGTTGTTTTATCTGGAAATATAATTATTTTCACATGACCTCTTCGCCTGTTCTGTCATTTCGGCGCTGTATCCGTAGTCACGGATTGTCACTGTTCTACTCGTTTCTACTCTGTCCTCCGATTTCTCCGGCTCATTATCTTCTTCGTGGCCATCTCCCGCACCCGTTTCCCAGGACCAGTTATTGTGCTTGCTTCGTTGGTCTTCCTGTTTTTCGTTACCTTGTCCTGTCTTCTGATTCAAAGCATCGCTAACTGTCAAGTTTACCCACGCAGGCTGTGGAATTGCTTGGGCTGAATCGTTGCTCCCGGCCATCCATTCTCACCATCAAAATAGGTCATGAACGTAGTTTGATGGAGGCGGTGGATGTCCTGGATGTAGTTCTACCCAATACGACGATGCTACGCTTCTGCTTCTGACTCACTTCAGACGTATTCTCGACTCTCTGTCCTCCCTACTTTCTTCTCCTTCTTCTAATACTTTGTGAACCTCATGTTTGTTGGCCGCTGGCCGTTTCCTAGGGGCGTTTGTGACGTCATTTCTCTTCAGTTACGTGTTTGTATCAGCACAGATAATACTACACAATAATATTGCATGTTGTCGCGGAGAAAAATATTTAACTTTCTATGATTATTCTATATCGTTAGTCTATTTCCTCGCCACTAGACTGGTTGCCTGCTTTACATACTTAATTAGTCCTCTTCGTTCAAGGTAGAACATCGGGCCGAAACGACTCTTTTCCAACACACCCTGTTATTTGCTGCTTTCTTCATATCTTTCCAGGAGGTTCTATGTTTCTTTACTTCCTTGGCTATTGATCTTCTCCAAGCAGTATTGAGTCTACCTGTTTTTCTTTTTCTTTGTGGATTCCAGTCTAAGGCTTGTTTCGTGACATTGTTGGTTTGTTTTCGGAGGGCGTGTCCAACCCTTTTCCATGTCTGCCTGCCTTGCCATAGTAGTAGTGGTCCGGGAACCAGATTACGCCTTCGTGACGTACGACGTGACGTCACTACTGTTTGGTGTCTACGTGACGCCTTCGTGACGTACGACGTGACATCAGTAGTTTGGTGCCTACATAATCGGGAACTTGCTTGTTGTCTCCTTCTTTCTCCAGTACAACGTGAACGTCATCTAGTTGAGGACTATTACGTAGGGTTCCTTTCGCTTTGTTGACCTTGGCACACGTTAAGTTACTTAGAAAAAACACCCATCGGCCATTTCATATAGCTGTTCCATGGAGGGGCCCACCTCATTGTCGCCGTTATTAACATGCAATTTGTACAGTAGCCATGCACAATGCATACTGAACTACGGAACATGTAAATCATTAAACATGTTGTGCGTATAAACACATTTAATCACCTTTTTATGGAGCTCGAATTATTTAACCTGTATTGAGCGACATTTTCATTTTATTCGCAAGATGGCGACACTGAAAGCGAGTTAAATAGGCGAATTCGAAAAAGGTGATTAAATGTGTTTTTACGCAAACATGTTTAATAATTTACATGTTCCGTAGTTCAATATGCATTGTGCTTGCATCGTGTAATTGTTACTTTACATATTGCATGTTTTAACGGCGACTTTGAGGTGGGCCCGGATTCTAGACATGTACCCATGGGCATGAAGTTATTCGCAACCTAACACTTTCGTGAACATATTGAGTGGGGGTTCGTTTCCAAAAAGGGGAGTTCGCAAAAGGGGGGTTCGCGTGAACCATATTAACCCCCTTGGTAACGACTCTGAACGAGACGGTTGTGAGAGCGACAAACGGTAACGCCAACTCACGGAGGTTATGAATGGCGCCACACGGTGGACCGGGAAACAGCTAACTCCCAAAGACAGGTCCTGTGTTACCGCTTGAACACCAGAATGCGCCACCATCAACTCAACCATCCGTTTCCATACGTCCGAACAAAATGCAGGTGTTGATGTGTTATGTAGATGATTATCACATCATTAACTAAATATTACGGATCTGCTGGTATTCATCATCGGGTGAGTCGAACATTTCATGCGGGGCGCTAGTGCTATGCACAGTCCTGCTCGGCCACTCAGCTGCGTACTATATGTTTATATGTTATCATGTTCCGGGTGGTCATAATATTGCCACTATGGAACATGTCCATCAGATGGAAACGACGAATATGGAGGTTTTGTTGCAGTGATCACCCTAGGTCGTCCATTTCGCGGCACGATCATTTATGATCAGTTGCCCGATCACGTGTGATCAGTTGTGTTGTGGTTTCATGTCATTCGTGTTAAGCGAATGAACAATGCTCAACAACGAATATATTTTTTTGGAAAAAAAAACACGACCAACGATTTATTGATGACCATTAAACACTAAAAATAGTCTTCATTTAACCATCGCAGTGTTTACATCATAGTTTATTATGTTGTATGTCTACATAATTTAGGTGTCCTGGAAACAATTTTGTTGTCGTGATAGGTTTGTTATGCTTGAAACACAGAAAGAGGTAGTAACGTCTATGTTAAGGGTCAAACAATTAATCGAACTATCGAGGCATTACAATAGTCGATGTGACGATGCAATACTATCGATAGCAAATGGAACTATCACTTGTTATCGTCGATAGAACTATCAATAGTAACAAATAGTTGTCAAAACAATTCAACATATCTACTTGTGTCAGTGTAATAATATAAACACACATGTTTTCTATATTGGAAGTTGTTTATTTATCGAACTAACATCAACATCGTCGATTAGAGCAGCATCACCCACGAATTCAGCATTTCAAATCAACTACCTCCAAGGCTACACCTATTTTCCTGGCTATTCGCTAGTCCTTGACAGTATATCGCGATAATCTCGCGATAGTCACGAAACTATCACAATAGAAAACAATCGCCGACAGTCATCCTAGTGTTATGGCACACACAAAAACATCAACAACTGCACAATGTTTTTCAACTTGGCCTAGTTAAAATACGTCAACAAGTTCAAAGGTAGCGCCACATCTATATACTATGCCATAAAGTTATTTAAACTTACCCGACCTAGCGATAACATATATGATTTTACGTACGTTTAATTAAAACGACTCGGCATATTATATAAACTGTCCACACATTACAGATTTGAACATCAACGAACATGATTCGCAATAGACTAAACCAATTCGGGGGGAGTTTCAAAACAACCTTGTTTTACCTTGTGTAACGCGTGGTTAAAAATACTTATTTCGACAACGACGTTTTCTTAGAACGGTATACAGGAATAGTCTCGGTAGCCCACTAATTGCAATCCGCACATGAACATGAATGGAACCTTCACATGGTATTTTATCATAATTGTATAGTAGATGGAAAACTTTCGTAGTTTAACGTTTCGGAAACCATCAGATTATATTTGACTACGTTGACATCGACGTATGTCGGACGACAGTGTACATGGTGTAAAATGCATCGGCGCAAAAGTCCAGGGTGGAAACAGCTTAATGTGAAGCACGACAATTGAGTGGTTACTTTGTCCACATGCCTCGTGGGATTCGACTGCAATCTTGTTTCAACTACCTGTCGCATATGAATACGAGGTGAAACAGAGCAATGGCTTCTTGGTTAATCGGTTCAACAAGAAGTAATACTATTTGTATTTTTTAATACCATCCTAGACCACAGCGTGTCAGGAGGGTGGCACGAATAAATGCAAATATCTATCCCATTCCAAATTTGAATAGTATATCAAAGGTTAAAAATTCCGTTAACATTTGTGCAGGACGATAGGTATGCTATTAAGATACAGCACATGCCCTTCCTCGTGAGGGTTCGAACGAACCCCACTTTTGAAAGATTGTTCTTAACTGTAGCGTTTTTCAGAAATGATCTCATAAATCCCCGGCTGTTTTCATAAGCTCGAACCCGAAATTAAGATAAAACTATTAATAAATAAGGTTGAAATATGGATGCAGTAATTTAAGTAACACAAATGTGAACTTCTAAAGCAGTCGGCTGAGCATTCCAATAATAACTTGTGAAATATTTATGGAGATAAAGTAAAATGACATTGTTACTTGCCGTCGAACGGCCCAGTTGGTCCAGTGGTGCCACAGGTGGAATCGGTCCCGCCGTCAGGAGCACCCGTGAAGCTTCCACACAGAAACTGAACTATCGTGAACAGATGAGCAAATGTATGGTGAACTATAAAAGTTGGACTAAATGCACCCAAAGCTTCTGCCGAACAAACGTTACCCGAGGGGCTTCTAATTAATAGTCGATTGTTAATATATCGACGAGACCGGGGCTAGTTGTAACAAACGTAGACAAAACTATTAATGCAAATTATGTTGTATCGTTGCGCAAATGTGTACTGCATTAAGCATTTATTTATGCACTGGCTATCAGATATTTGCTATTTTGTTGCCATCAAGAGAAATCAGGTAACAATTCCAGATGCAATTCTGAAATGTCTTTTGTTACAACTAGCCCCGATCTCCCCTATTGAATCATGATGAACTTTTCCGAATCAGGAAAAAAGGTTCATCAAAAGCACACGATAGACACATGTGAATGGGTTAGGGCCCGTTCACAATTGTTTACATTTCCCTATTCGTACAAATCATACTAAAACGGGGGTCAAGTCCCGCGCAATAATGTTTTTAATGTCGGTCGCACGCGAAACATGACCCATGTTGCGTCATGCAGCGCCACGCGGTGAACTGTTACGGAATTTCTGAGACACGTCAGAATAGTTTGGAGTAGGCCTCAGACAGGACATTGCCTGGTGTCAATCAAGAAAAGTCTGCAGCTACAGACCAATATAACTCTATGGTGTATGGTCCCCCGGCCTCAACCAAATGCACACGAGCAATTTGTATTATGTACAGAATGCTAATTATATATAACTAGTTGACTGTGTTTGTTGGTGCTACTTGTGGATGTTTTATCTGGAAATATTTTCATATGACCTCTTTGCCTGTTCTGTCAGTTCGGCGTTGTATCCGTGGATTATCATTGTTCCACTCGTTTGTTCTCTGTCCTCTGATTTATGTTTCTCCGGCTCATTGTCTTCTTCTTGTCCATCTTCCGAACCCGTTTCATAGGCCCAGCTATTGTATATCCACGTATTCTTCAAAAACGTGCTTCGTTGGTCTTCTCATCAATCAGTCTTCCTGTTTTCGTTATCTTGTCCTTTCATCTGATTCAAAGCATCGCTCATACGTATCTACTATCTTCAGCTACCTGGAAACCATTAATGGTTTTATGCGACTTCCAGGACAACCTAAGACCTTTTTGACTTATCTAGATTACTTATTTCATGGTAATTGATTTCGCGGAAAAAGTTTAAATGCAATGTTAGTAGTTCGTGTACAATGGCGAGAGACCGTATTGTCTGTTCAGAGGCACGGGTGTCATAGGCACTTATTGTAAACAGTCTATGAGCCGACAGGACCAGGTGACAGAAACCCTTTACTCATTAATCAAGAATTTTTGAGAGAAACCAAATAAATGTTATCCATCAATGACAAATAACAACTGCTGCTGTGCATTGGCGTTAACTATTACGTTTACCCAGACAGACTGTGGAATTGCTTGGGCTGAAACATTCATATTCACCATCAAAATATCATGAACGTGGTTTGATGGAGGTGACGGTTGGCGTGGGGCTAGTTCTACCCTGTACGACGACTCTTAACATATGTTGACTCATTTCAGACGTATCCTCGACATTATGTCCTTTCTATTTTCTTTTTCTTCGTCGTCCACGTTGTGAACTTCATGTTTGTTGGCCGTTGGCCATTTCCTTGGGACGCTTGTGACGTAATTAATCAACAGTGACGTGCCTAGACCATCATATATAATTCTACGCAATAATGTTACATGTTGTCTGGGAAAAAAATCATTTAACTTGCTACTTTTGTGGACCACAATATAATTTAACCATATTGTTAGCTAATTTCCTCGCCGCTAGACTGGTTGCCTACTTTACCCTAGTATTATTGGTCCGGGAACCAGCTATGCCGTCGTGACGTACGACCTGACTTCACGACCGTTTGGTGCGTGCGTTTACGTAGTCGAGACGTAAGACGTGACGTCATTTGTTTGGTGCCTAAATAATCGGGACCTTTCTAGTTCTCGTCTTCTTTCTCCAGTACAACGTGAACGTCATCTAGTTGAGGACAATTACGTAGGACTACTTTTGTTTTGTTGACCTTGACACACGAGTCGGGACAGTTACTTAGAAAAAACATACATCGGCCATTTAATATGGCTGCCTCATGGAGGAATTCGTAACCCAACATTTTCATGAACATGTTGAGTGAAGGTTTGTTTCCGAAAAGGGGGGGTTCACAAAGAGGGGGGTTTCTTACGAAATCCGTGGACCCTCTTGACTTCGGCCCTGAGCGATACGGTTGTGAGAGCGACAAACGGTAGCACTCACGGAGGTTATGAGTGGCGCCACACCGTGGACTGGAAAACAACTAACTCCCAAAGAGAGGCCATGTGTTACCGCTTGAACTCCAGAGTACGCCACCATCAACTCAACCACCCGTGTTCATACGCCGGAACAAGTGTCTGTGTGTCATGCAGATGATTGTCATATCATTGACTGAACGTTTAGGATCTGCGGATATTCACCATCGGGTTAAGTCGAACATCTCGCGCGGGGCGCTAGTGCTATTGTAGAAGTTTATCTGATACACCAAACGGTGTATCAGATAACCTCTATGGGTTCACCCTTTACTGTATGATAATGAACTGCAATACAAGTACTGGAATCTGCATCCATAATTATCTGTTTTAGTCTCATTTTATACAGGCCCGTAACCCTTTTTGTGAACCCCCGTTTTTCAAAAATATTAATTATACTTAAGAAAATATTTCCCCGCATGAACTTGTGGCGCCCCTTGTAATATATATTGGGAAACAATTAATCCCCCCTTGTGAAAAGCTGGCTACGGGCCTGTTATAGTCATCATTACATATCAAGTCTGTAGTTGTAAAACCTTCAGGGTGGACAAACACTATCGCCACCTGGCGGCTAATTCATTGTCACATCTCCTATTGGGTGGCCTACACAGCTGTCCAATTAGGGCTATAAGTAAACTAAAACATATATGCAATTAGAAGTACAATTATGTATGCGGATCCTCCCACACTTTGCACAGTCCTGTTCGGTTAGTTTGGGGCCTGTTTTGAAGGTTTCTATCGGCAAGTCGGCGACGTACTAAATGACTACCTGTTAGTTCCCGATCATGTTCCGGGTGTTCGTGTTGCCAATACGGAACATATGTTTCAGATGGAAACGACGGATATGGCTGTTTTGTTTTCTAGCGATCATCCGTGGTCAGGTCATCCATTTTGCAGCCTGATCATTTGTGATCACTTGTCCGATCATTTGTGATATATTGCCTGATCACGTGTGATCACTTGTGTTGTGGTTTCATGTTGTTCGTGTTGAGCGGATGAACAGTGTTCATCTCTCGAATTTAACGGCAGCCTGGCTAGTGCATCCCACGTGCGCCCCGCACTAAATGGGTTGGACCTGTATAGGACGTGCGTCTTGCATAATACATTGTTTGAATAAATCAAAGCTATAGCTGCGTCATACTACTTTCAGTCGTTTACTCTCATTTCTAATAACGAGTATATGTTTTTCTTTGAAAAACATCAACAACGTTTCTCCTAAATTCGTGATTATGAGCAAAAGCTTTTTATCCTGGGTCCTCCTAAACTGGCTGCAACAAGTAGGGTGGAGCCTGGGAAACCCCTGCCTCTGAACAGATAATATTATGGTATCTCGCCTTTGTGTACGAGCTTGTGACATTGCACTTAAACGTTGGTCGCCGAGTAAGTGGCCCTGAAACAAATAATCTAGATAAGACAAAACAGGTCTTAGGCTGTTCAAGAAGTCAGATCGAACCATTAAAGGCTTTCGAGTAGCTGAAAATAGTAGATATATATATATATATATATATATATATATATATATATATATATATATATATATATATATATATATATATATATATATATATATATATATATGCTTTGAAACAGATGACAGGACAAGGTAACGAAAAACAGGAAGAGTGATTGGTGAGAAGACCAACGAAGCACGAACGTACAATAGCTGGGCCTGGGAAACGGTTTCGGCAGATGGCCGAGAAGAATTAACAATGAACCTGGTAAATAGAAATCAGAGGATAGAGTAGAAACGAGTAGAACAAAGATAATTCATGACCACGGATACACCACCGAACTGTCAGAACAGGCAAAGAGATCATATGAAAATAATTATATTTCCAGATAACACATCCACAAGTAGCACCAACAAACACAATCAACTAGTTATATCTAATTAGCTTTCTGTACATAATACAAATTGCTCGTGTGCATTTATTTGAGGCCGAGGGACCATACACCATGGAGTTATCTTGGTCTGTGACTGTAGCCTTTTCTTGATTGACACCAAGCAATTTCCAGTATGAGGCCTACTCCAAACTCTTCTGACCTGTCTATGCAATTCCGTAACAGTTCACAGCGCGGGCTTGGACCCCCTCGTTTTTGTTCGATTTGTACGAATAGGAAAATGTCGGCCATTGTGAACGGGCCCTAAACTCTGATGTCTGATGTGTATCTTTGATGAAACGTTTCTCCTGATTCGGAAAAGTTCATCCCGATTCAATAGGGGAGTTCGGGGCTAGTTGTAGCAAAAACAACATACTTCAGGATTGCATCCGGAATTGTTACCAGATCGAACATTTTCTTGATGGCAACGAAACCGCAAATATCTGATAGCCATCATAGCCAGTGAATAAATACATGCTTAATGCAGTGCACATATGTGCATCGATACGAAATAATTTGTATTAGTAGTTTTATCTACGTTTGTTACAACTTACCCGTGTTACAACTAGCCCCGGTCTCCTCTACATTTTAACAATCGACTTTTAATTAGAAGCCCCTCGGTAACTTTTGTTCAGCAGAAACTACGGGTGCATTCAGTTTAACATTTATAGTTCAACATCCATTTGTTCATGTGTTCCGGCATAAACCTGTTCACGACAGTTTAGTTTCTGTGTGGAGACTTCACAGATGCCCCTGACGGCGGGACCGATTCCACTGGACTAACGGTCCGTTCGACGGCAAGTAACAATATAATTTTACTTTATCTCCAGGAATATTTTTGATATGTTATTATTGGAATGCTCAGCCGACTGCTTTAAAGATTTATTACTGCGAATACTTAAATTACTGCAGCTACATTTAAGCCTAATTTATTGATATTTTTTATTTATCTTCGGTTTCGAGCATATACAAATAGGCCGGGGACTGCTGAGATGATTTCTGAGAAATGCTAAAGTTACAAAACAATTATCTTAAAAAGGGGGGTTAGTTCGAATCCCCCCCGAACCCTCATTAAGACGGGATGTGCTGCATTTTAATAGCAAAGCTATCATTCTGCCCAAATGTTAACGTAATTCGTTACCTTGGATATAGTACTCCACATTGGAATGGGATATACATTTGTATTTTTTCATGCCACCCTCCTGACACGCTGTGTTTTCTAGGTTGCTATTAAAAAAATCGAAATAGTATTACTTCCTGTTGAACCTTTTAGCGAAGAAGCCATTGCTCTGTGTTTCACCTCGCATTCATATACGAGGCATGTGGAAAAAGTAAATTGTCGAAAATAATGTTAATAATTGTTTATCTATGTGTGGCCCATCTTTATTAGACACGTGTTAAGTTTGTCTAAACATATTCACTTTACTAGGGTTTACGTAATCAGCAGATAAAGTGTTCCGTATGGTTAGTAACAACTTTCTTATAACGCACACACAGCGTGCTTTTACCGGTACGCTGGACGGACTAAACTGTCTGTGCCAACACGCGTGGCTACAAAAAAATATTTGGACAACGACCATGCATACGTGTTTTCTAAGCTTAAACCGGTATATAGGAATTGTCTCGGTAGCCCGCTAAGTACAATTCGCATATGAATATGAATGGACCTTTCACAAGGTATTTGATCATAATTGTCGCATTAATTAAACTACATCTTTCTTATCGCGTGATCAGAACAAGGCAATGCATGTTTCATGACGTCTAACACCCAATAGTTATCAATGCAGTGACGTTTTAAAGGCAGCTTTATTGTTTACGCAAAGACTGTTCTTGTACAACCTGGTTGTACTACGCTGCCACCGTACACATGATATATGGTATGTGTCCATAGTTGCAGGGAGAAGAAATACGCCACTGTATA
>OY759271.1:12959897-13049897 GCA_963662155.1 Lamellibrachia columna | reverse complement strand
CGCGAGAGTCAGCAATGCGAGTCAACCACATTCTTCTTTTGTAGCAAAAAAAAACAATGATGAAAATAAGTTGGCACCAAACGATAACGCTTTGCGTGCAAGAAATTGTCGCATGATGATTAACTCCATATGTGGCTGTGGGCACAAAGCGAAACATAAGTTATGGTTATGGGACAGTGCGCCTAAACGAGTTAATAAAATCTAACCATATGCAACTACAATCAAGAATATCACGCTAGTGGTTTTCACAGAACTTTGTCTGAAAGAGGGAGATTTTGATCAAACCTCCGGTTTCCTGACAGCTGTCATGTTGACCAGAACGAAGAATTAACGCCTGCCAGTTCTTGGAAGTCGATTTCCGTTTTGACGAGTTAAAACGCATTAAATGCTTTCGACAAACATCGAAGGACCAGCGGGTATTCACCGAAGCAACGTTAACTCTAAATCAAGCGAGCTGCTAATTCAGAAAGAGATCAGTTTAAATCAGCCCAAAACATGGGGCATAATTTAAGTATAGACGCAAAAAGCATGGCCATGTGCCCTACTGTCAATCATTGGACTAGGGGTTTACAAATATATTTTCATTTGGTGAGCGAATATATTGGCAGACTGCAAGCAGTAGTGACGGAGTATTAGTTAAGAGTATGGCGCGGTCCGTGACGTGATGTTAAAGTGTGTTCAACAAGGTTTTCCTAGTAAACCGCTGGCATGATATTGGTTATGCTTTAGAAACTCTTATAGGTGCATAGGGCCAACATCATGACAGTTTTGTTTCCCTTTTAGATAGGTCGGTAATTTTTCGCCATTGTTATCTCAGTGGATCACACGGACTGGTAGCTTGGATTTAATTGTTTGGTGCAAAACTCTTCGATTTGTACGATTTGTTTTAGATTCCCGTTGCACTAAAAACCTAGTGTCATTTATTCAGTTGTCGTTGTAGTTAATTTGTCATAGAACGTATGCAGTCCGCCGCCGTTTGAACAATTAATCGACATACATGGCTAGTTGTTACAATCGAACGCGCCTGGGAAACTGTATTACATTCAACGGTTTTAGAAAAAACATATCCACACTTTTTATGGCGCTCCTTTCTAAGTAATCACCATATCAGTAACTAAACACCATATGAGACGACTAATGGCGTCATTTAATAACGTCAGTGTAACTAAACACAAACAGTCTAATGTGTATTCGTTTGATACATTACTAATGACGTCATCAAAACACATCATACACCTGTATAACTTCCATAAAAACACAATTCGCATTACTTACTGATAATCGTTGTTTATGCTACAGCATTGAAACGCTTACTATTTATTATACAAAATGCTAGAGTAAGTTATTATAAAAATTATTAGAGAGGTATCCAGTCTGTAGGACCGTTCAATGCGCTTTACACTACACCTACTACCATACCTGTTCATTCCAACACCAACACGACTTCTAAGGAAATGTTTAGCCACGCTGCAATTACTCCGAGAAGACTATTCGTTCACATGTCCACCCCTTTCTGTAGCCAGATACGCATTTATACAGATAAGTGGACTGAGGCAGCAGGAACCCCGGGTTCCCTCGATTGAGAGTCCGTTGTTCTGGCCCTATTGTAGGGCAGGTCGAGGCTATTCACTAGTCATATATATATATATATATATATATATATATATATATATATATATATATATATATATATATATATATATATATATATATATATATATATATATATATATATATATATATATATATATATATATATATATGTATATATATATGTATATATATATATATGTATATATATATATATATATATATGTATATATATATATATATATATATATATATATATATATATATATATATATATTATGTATCATGCTTGTTATGTAGCTAAGTAGCTGCTTATCAATCATGTTACTGGGTCATCGGACATGTTTGATCTGAACTGAAATAAATAAAATGTATAAGTTTGATTACCAGTAGGCCTAAGTGTTTCATTACCAGTAGCCCTAAGGGTCTATCTTCAATTCATTGTTTTCGCCCGTCTCGTTTTAAAATATTTTCGCTAAAAATTAATCCTGTCTAGTATCTACTAAAATATGCCGGCTTGTTTAAATAATCATGTCTAGTATATATACTACAATATGCCAGCTCGTTTGCGGAAATGCATTATTGAGTTTTTTTAAAGAAATTATCGGAGAAGCTATTAAATTATTTTTCTCTAGATCCAGTCAAATGTTGGCGAGAAAAGGGCGAGTGTGGGCCTGCTCTATGCTATGACATGAGAGTATTGACGATTTCGCAAATTACTGTATCTAACAATCAAAGCACATTTTCGATAATGTTTACAAACGTAGGTCCTACGCATGTTTTATTAAACCGAATACGCATATTACATAAACCATTCACGCGCTACAGATTTGAATATCGACCTGATTTGCGATGGGATCAATGGATTGATTAAGGGTTTAAACTCACCGCCTCCGCCTTCAACTTCGCGACTAAATTCGCCTGCTTGTTCAAATCCACCTCCGACTGCGCGTGCGCGTGCTTGTAGGATTTCGCCTTTGAAAGGGAATCCACTGTCAATTGCGATTGGCATGGCGCTGGTGCACACAGCGACAACAGCCAGAACCGTCACAATGGCGAACTGCATGATGCTGCTGCGTTCACAATGCAAATATGAATACAAGCGACAAATAATAGTAACACATTTGTTATTGAAGCGTTTAAGACATTGTTACCTTCAAGTTATTGTTCTTATAACAATTGCTCAACACATTGTTATACTTATTAAAATTAAACTTTCGCTGCGGGTCATTAGACCTAACGCCGATGCAAACACACGAGTATTGACACAAATCACTGTCTACCTGTAACACATATTACACATATTGCACTTCGTTATGGAAGTGTCGTGGTTAGCACATCCACTTTTTATGCCTATGCACTTGTTAACGTACAATGACGCGAAACTAAAGTGTATATGTTGAAACATATTGACTCTCGCCATTCCCGCTTTGAGCTTTAATGAACTATCGATCGTGATTGGCCATTGTTTCAATTGCTTTCCTGGGGGAGACTCCAATACCCCAAACAATACAGGCATGCCCCACTTTGGACAGTCCGCGGTGCTGCTCTGCGTCGAGATGGCATAGTTGTCTGGTTCTCCTCCCTTATCAATACAAAAGTGTAGGCCTCACAAATTCTGCCCCGACCCATATACCGGCTAAATCCGCCTAAGAAGGAACACACATACACATATGGTATGTTTCGAGTAATGCCACCATTGCTATTAACAATTTGCTGTACCAGTCTCTCTATACAAGTATCCACTGTGCATAACAGGTATTCTTAATTGCAGCAGGCTCACCTGAGTTGTATGGTGATGATCGTCGCTTTGCGGTTTAATGGACGATCGCTTGGCTTTATAAGGCAAATTAATCTACTGAAAAAGGTTAATTGACCTTTGTTTCCGCCGTCTCCTTCTTGTTTGACCCGCCCATATGACGCTGTCTCCTTCTTGTGTGACCCGCCCATATAACGCTGCACAAAGCCGCAACACGACTAACTTTTGTCCACAGGGGCGTATTGGGGAAGAGCACAAAGAGCCATTTAGGATAAAAAGTGTTCGTACATAACCAGTTGCGCCAATATAAGGTAGCAGAGATCTTTAAGACACCATCTTGCATCCGCTATGGATAGGCTACAGTGCAACAAATCGCCGAACTTTGAAGCATGAGTTCAATTGCGACCTTTGGACATATGATAACAGGACATATATTTAGAAGTAATAAAATAAAGGGATAAAATAAGCAGATTTTAATATCTTCATTACACAATTATTGGGTTACTATTCGTTGTATTTGTATTATTTTGTATATGATGTATGCAATATACGATGCCGTGCACGACTTAACTCCATTGTACTGAAGCGCACACAGTCGAACAAATCAACTAGGAGTCACTCACAAAAAGGGCAAACATTTATCAGCACACAACAGTGGGTCATGCCATTGTCTCGTAAAATTTGATATCTAGTCAAGCAGAGCAGTAAACCGGCCTAGGGCGTAGCCAGGATGAAAACTGTTTTTATTGGTAGTTCCCAAATTACCATGAAGCAAAGGTGTTAATACAAATCACGTAATTTACCACCTATACACCAAACAATAGTTACATATGGGTTCACCGGATTCGGAAAACCAGTATTTATTTCAGACATTTAAAAGTTCGCATCCTACTTTTAATAATATGAAATAATGTGTGTGTGTGTGTGTGTGTGTGTGTGTGTGTGTGTGTGTGTGTGTGTGTGTGTGTGTGTGTGTGTGTGTGTGTGTGTGTGTGTGTGTGTGTGTGTGTGTGTGTGTGTGTGTGTGTGTGTGTGTGTGTGTGTGTGTGTGTGTGTGTGTGTGTGTGTGTGTGTGTGTGTGTGTGTGTGTGTGTGTGTGTGTGTGTGTGTGTGTGTGTGTGTGTGTGTGTGTGTGTGTGTGTGTGTGTGTGTGTGTGTGTGTGTGTGTGTGTGTGTGTGTGTGTGTGTGTGTGTGTGTGTGTGTGTGTGTGTGTGTGTGTGTGTGTGTGTGTGTGTGTGTGTGTGTGTGTGTGTGTGTGTGTGTGTGTGTGTGTGTGTGTGTGTGTGTGACACTGTGTCACTGTGGCGATGTGATGTCGTCGACTGTGATCTCGTGTACTGTGTCGTCAGCAGTGTCGATACCTGCTCAGATACAACGTTTTATATGAGTATGTAAATTACTGGAACAGTTGGGCTCGTATTTCGCGTTCTTTTAGCAATCAAATACCTTGTCAAAAGAAAACTATTAAATTAAAGTGCATCAGAGCATAGTTGCTCATGATTACAATATCCAGTATGACCTCATCGCCATGTGCATAATTTACTACAGTGGTGAATTTATACAGGTGTTTTATGTTGGTGGTCATTACGAAACTTACACTCGTTGAAAGGTAGATTGATAGCAAAGACTTTGTTGAAATAAAACTGTTTGATCGTAGCTATCTCGTATTGATAAACGATGTCTTGTTATGTACATTTGATGTCCTAAAGTCAGTCAACGGACGTTTTTCTGGTTACAGGAGACGTCGACGATCTGGGAACGGGAGTGGCTGAGCTTTTCTTCCCTTACAGGAGGTCGAACAGGTTCTTCGTATCTTGCAATTTAGAAAAGACATTAAACGAGGTAGGATGGGAATACAGTTATCGCTTCGATAACGGATTTATAATATGTAAAACTAAGAAAACAGGCGTATTTCATGTGATATATTGTGATCCTAAATATACACTTTATTTAAAACAGCTCTGACGAAAGTTTAACACGACATCGTGTGCAACCTTGACTTTGGACGCAGTGTCATGCTGGCTCTTGTAGACACGAGTGCAAAATTCGACACTATTAACATTAAGAAATTGTTGAGCACTCTGGTCTCGTGGCGGGCGGGCGGGCGGGCGGGCGGGCGGGCGGGCGGGCGGGCGGGCGGGCGGGCGGGCGGGCGGGCGGGCGGGCGGGCGGGCGGGCGGGCGGGCGGGCGGGCGGGCGGGCGGGCGGGCGGGCGGGCGGGCGGGCGGGCGGGCGGGCGGGCGGGCGGGCGGGCGGGCGGGCGGGCGGGCGGGCGGGCGGGCGGGCGGGCGGGCGGGCGGGCGGGCGGGCGGGCGGGCGGGCGGGCGGGCGGGCGGGCGGGCGGGCGGGCGGGCGTGATATACCCCAATTTATTCCTATTGTCAACAACTGGGATAACAGCAAAATGGTCACACTATTGTATACTTTTTCAGATCAGCAATCGTGCAGTGGAAACCGATCACGGCCAAAGACAAGACAGATAAGTAAGTTGGCTTCTCATGTTACTCCCCGTTCTGAACAATTGCTGATTGTTTTGAGCTATGCGGCGTTACTGCTTTTTGTTTACAACACACCTATTGTTGCAACACTCTCTGTTGGTGTTAATAGCTTGACGACTGGCAGCAGCATGGCGAAGGATAGAAATAGCACCATGGTTGCAGCATGGCGGAAGAATATAAATGGCTCTACAACAAATAAGATAGTGGCATAGCAATGCAATATTAAGTACCGATAATATTGGCGATGTTATTTACAAAGGGTATTAATTAGATGTGCGTTTTTCACTATGGCAGTGAGTCCTGAACACTGAAGAAAGAACATGAAAAACTTTACAGCTGTTGGGAAATAAGACCTGAGAGTCTGGTTCTTAGCAGCATAAAAGGAGAACTACCAGGAAGAAACTGAAGATACAGGAGAAAAATGGACGGATAGAAAACACGAAGCATTGGACAGAAGTTGCACTCGAAGTGGGTAGATAGATTGCAAGTAGACGAAACCAGTCCAACTGAGGCTGTGGCTACACAGGAAGAAAGAAGTTACCAATGCAGTTGCATTTGCAGTAGCAATATCGTCGGTGATTCTCAAAACAATTTATCATTATATAAAGTGTTCTTTCGTTCTGCGATGGTTCGTGTATCAATGGTCTGTGTGTACGTTATTGCAGAGAAGAGAAAGCATAGAGGTCAGCAGATGTGACAGTTCATTCTTGAGACGCCCAGCAACGACACGTACAACCCAGACCTGATCACGTGGGTAGACCGTGAAGCAGGCGTCTTCCAGTTCGTACAGTCAAAACGTGTAGCGGATCTGTTGAAAAAGAAACGAGGCGGATCGAACACATTCGAACAACTCAGTCGCACCATGAAGTAGATACAAGACATGTCTTGTATATGCATCTTGTTTTAAAGTCTAAAATTATGTTTTTATTTTACAACCACAACACTTGTGACTTTATAATTCCCCCTCGACTGATTCATCCATCACTAATCAGGTTAGTCGATGTTAGACTGAATAATATGCGCAATCTGCTGAATACAAGAGAGTGCACTGTGTAAATCATCGAAAGAATTGACTTTGGAGCTTTAGTAACTTGTCAAAATATGGATATCCTTATGTAATAGCATACAAACCCGAACGGAACAACGTTTTTGCCGAATTGTGGCCGGTGAAATAAATGTAACGTATCCGAACTTACGATCGGTTTGTACTTTGTTGTAGACACTACTACAAGAAAGGCATCATGAGTCGGATTCCTAACAAGAGACTCGTCTACAAATACGAGTCGAATGCGACTGACTGGGTCCGTTTCGTCTAGCATTCCAACTGAGACTATACATGTCGTTCAGGCATTACTATATAATGACAATTCATACATATCAAGTGATTCCGACAAGCAAGTTGCAAGATAATGTGAAAGTGGGCCATTGACATCATTAAACGGACATAGAGTTGATACGGAACATAATAAAATTATTTGTACAAAAGAACGGCGAATCCATCGACAGTAGGTCATATTCCGACCGAACGTCTGGTTAACGAGTGATTTTTTTTATATAATCAGTATATTTATCGTTTATCTGGACATGATGTAGGTAATACTACCAAATATAATCAGGATGTATATACGTGTATTTCTATTTTATTTAATACAAACAACAATTATGGTGGAATTTTGTAGAACAAATATAATAAAATCACAGAATGTCGTTCATCTATACTGTATTATTATTATTTATATTTCCCTATTTAAAATTATACCTTACCTATATATGCATATACGTATGTATGTATATAATAATGTATATGGGCTTGTGCGTGTCGGCGCCTACGTGTGCGGGTGTACGTCTGCATGTAGGTATGTATACAAATACGATAACTAGCATGTATATACTGAAACCCCCCATGCTCTCACACCCACCCACACACAAACAAACGCACCCACACACACACAAACACACACACTCACTCGCACCCACCCACACACACACGCACGCACACACGCACGCGCGCGCACACACACACACACACACACACACACACACGTATATAAATATATATATATATATATATATATATATATATATATATATATATATATGTATATATATATATACCCATAAACGCACTCACACGCATACACGCACGCACGCTAACAACCACACGCACACAAACACACCCATACACACGCATACACGCACGCACGCACACACAAACACGCACACACACACACACACACACACACACACACACACACACACACACACACACACACACACACACACACACGCACAAATGCACACAAACTCACCTAACCCCAAATACACACGCGCGCGCGCACATACCCACACACACGCACGAATGCACACACACGCACACGTACACGCACACGCACACGCACGCGCACACACACATATGCGTCTTCTGATGTGACTATTACTAGTTCCTTTGTTGTCTGCAATAACGAGTCAGTGTCAGTCAGTAATGTTTGTCACGGTAGAGGCGGACAAAAGTTGACACCGTGGTGCAGTGCACTTCTGGGTCATATCCGAATAATGCCACCCTTCGGCAAGCTTCATTTGATAACTTGACCCGAACACACAGTGAAAATAACCATACTAGGCCACTGAAGAGAGGAAGGCAACTAAATAGAGGAAGGCACCTAAAGAGAGGAAAGCAACTAAAGATAAGAAGGCAAATAAAGATAAGAAGCACCTAAAGAGAGGAATGCCACTGGTAGGGTAGGATAAAACTAAATAGAGGCCAACGAAGAGAGGCCACTGAAGATAGGAAGGTCACGGAATAGAGGAAGGTCATATAAGAGAAGAAGGCCATTAAAAAGAGGAAGGCAACTAAAAAAGGAAGGCCATTAAAGAGAGGGAGGCCACTGAAGAGAGGAAAGCAACCAAAGAAAATATGGCATCTAAAGACAGAAAGGCCACTAAAGAGAGGGAGGCAACTAAAGATAAGAAGACAACTAAAGAGAGGAAAGCCAGTAAAGAGAGGAAGGCCACTAACGGCAGGAAAGCAACTAGATATAAGAAGGCAATTAAAGAGACGAAGGCACCTAAAGAGAGGAAAGCCACAAAAGAGAGGAAGGCAAATAAAGATAAGAAACCAACTAAAAGTAAGATGGCAACTAAAGAGGGGAAAGCAATTAATGAGCCAATGGCCACTAGTATAGGAAGGCAACTAAAGAGAAGAAGGCCACTAAACAGAGGAAGGCCACTGAAGAGAAGAAGGCACATAAAGAGAGGAAGACAACTAAAGAGAGGAAGGCCACTGAAGGGAGGAAGAAAACTAAAGAGAAGAGGGCCACGGAATAGAGGAAGGCCATTGATGAGAGGAAGGCAACTGAAGAGAGGAAGACAACTACAGAGAGGAAGGCCATTGATGAGATAAACTAAACAAAAGAAATGAAGGCCACTGAAGAGAGAAAAGCAACTAAAGAATGGAAGGTCACTAAAGCAAATACCTTACATACTAATAAGACGTTTCACTTGGAGCTATTTATGTAACCGCGAAGTCAGTAGCGCCACCCAACGACTGGTGTGATCAACTACAAATGGCAGACTTGAAATTCAGCGGACGTGGTTGCACAATATATGCAGCAATTGGTTGTCACAACACAACTTAAAATTCCCATGTAAGCTTGTTTCGGTTCCCCAACGAAAAGGACACCGAAAGGTAAGATGATCCAGTTTTGGTAACACTACTAACACACTTATCGAAACAATGTGTTCATAGTGCTGTATTATCGCCCACTGCTTACTAGTCGAAGGCCGTTAGTCAAGTCAGTATTTAGTGTATACTTTTATGTTTACTACGTTACTAATGTGAATATAATTGAGATATTACCCACTGAAAGCTTGCACAAGTGGTGCAGAAACAATATAATGTGTGCATACTGTATAAACCATAATACAGTACTATGTCTATGAGTCATGTCCCGCGAGGTAATTTAGTTACTAGTTAGTAGTCACCCAGTGGCAGTATAGGGCACATACATAATCTATACCTACTGAGTATGTTCAGGCTCTAGCCTATGTAATGTAGCAGTCAATAGTCCTATTTTAGCACAGAAGCTAATTCTTAACTATTGCAATATATAGGCATTGCCATGAATACACGTTTTTGACGTCAACTTAAAAATGCTTGGTGCTAAATTATTTATGTTTATTCTCCAACAGGTCAAAGAAATGGGTCATCAACAGCAGACGAGCTGAATTGGACAAAAAAACACCAAAGCTACTGTACAACAACTATCGGATTTGCTCCATCCATTTTTAAGGTAGCCAGTTCATGGACCCGGCCCATAAGTCACTGATGCCACATGCCATCCCAACTCTATTCGAGTCTGTTCCTAATCCACCAAGCAGAATAGCATCAAAGAGACAGCGGACAGAGCGATACACACCAAACTTATGTGAAGGTATTCTATTACCGGTAGTAGATCATGAGTTTATCATCATGGGACAACAATTCATTGGTAAAATCCATAACTATTGAATAACTAGTACATGTGCCAACTGGAGATCAGTTCATTCAGTCTGAATAACACTAAAACTAATTATTTACTAAAATAAATAACACCATTATAGATTTATTACAACCAGTCTTATGAAACTTTTCAGAAGAATCCATGTTTAAGTTTAGCAGTGTCACTTTCTAATTATTGCATTAATGAAATGTATGTGTTGCAGCTACGATACACAGCAGCGAGGCAGTCAGTCTGCCTGGTTAATCATTGCCTGGGCCCTCATCTGTGCCAAACACCCCTCGAAAGCAGAACCTGCAGAAGGATGTTGCTCGACTGAGAACGAAGGTCTGCCGTTTGAAACAGCAAAAGAAATCTTGCAAGCAAGAGAGACACTAATATTAAAAGTATAATATCACACTTGTCTGTCTATCTCCCCTGCGACACAATTTTGTTTATTGAGACTCAGATCAGGATGTCTCAATGAAAGAAGCAAGGTCACCGATGGGCAATCAAAGACAAGATGTTGGCTTTATCTATCTTTTATCATAGTTGTAAAGCATATCGGCCGCTCAGCCAATTATTTTCCTTACCGTCAAAGTCGACCCTGCTGAGAACTCTAAGAAAGTTTAACCTGTCTCCTGGCTTCAGTTATCAGGTGTTTAATGCCCTGGAGCTAAAAGTTGCCAGTATGCCTCTGCATGCCCGTCAGTGTGCCCTGACGTTTGACGAAATGTCACTTAAATCTGCTTTGGTGTATAATTATCAACTTGATACCATTGAAGGTTTTGAAAACGTTGGTGACATGGGCCGAAATACATGGCCACACATGCACTTGCACAGGTTGTCGACAAACTCCTTCTACGTGAAGCAAGTAGTTGCGAAGCTGACACTGACAAGATCATGTTAGATTTCTCCTCTTTCTCAGACATAACAGCATCAAATCCAGTGAACGAGTCTATGCATGTAGAACCGATCACATCTGAACGTACAGATGGCATAAATGCATTGAATATTGCAACAAAGAATGTTGTCAGTTACATGGCTGGATATCTGTTCCGAAGGATTACATTCTGTCCACGATGCCAATCCAAAATGACTGTAGCTAGCTTGCCAGAAAATTATACATCGACCACACTTTTAAAAGCAAAAGCTTACCAACCAACAGGAACACTCATCTATCCATCACAGGCATTTGCTTCACTCATTGGACAGTTAGAAACTGTTTTTGTCACTCATTTTCCTCTCATAGTCCATATGGAAAAAGTCTTAATGAGACTGGTTTTGTATGCAGTCTTGTTGTGAAGGAATTGTACAATGTGACTCGATGGTCTGTAAACAGAACATGTTGTCAGTTATACGGCTGTTCATGAAAGTACGGATTTTCCATGCCATCAAGACTTCAAATGCAAATAATGCATGTACACATGGAAAACGCAACCGCAAAATGTTAAAACTGATGCATATGTGAATGCATTCTGTGTGTTCATTGTATCTAGTTAATTTAATTCCATTTGTCTGGTAAACACTACAGAAGCATATATGTCTTTCTTTTACATGTGTTGGCAGTTGGTTCTGGTTTTAACTTATGTTTCAGCATAGCTGTCTGTTTTGTAACGTCTCTGATTGCATATTTTATATATGTGTGTTGGGGGGAGGGGAGTGAAGTGTGAAATTGTGTATTGAATGTTGTAATGAGAACTTGAGCTGTTATCGCCACAATGCCTTAAATTTCTTTCTACATTTTATTTTAAAATACTACTTGGCAATAAACCGTCTGAATCTGCATTGTACTACTTTTACATGTTCTTGTAATCAAATAAAGATTTGCTAACAATGCATAAAGATAAACCATGTTGTTTACAAATTAAAAGTTGATCATACCAACCACAAGGTGGCAGCACTTTATGGTAATTACCACTGAAACAATAGGAATTACTATATATAATTTATAGTCTTTGACTAAAGGGAATATGGCTACTAATGAGAAGAAGATACCTACAGATAGAAATGCCACTTTAACCAACATGGTATATTGTGTTGCTCATACAAAAGGTTGTAAATAGAGCCAGGCCCAGCAGCATAAGTGGGTTGGGTTTATCGGGAACACTCCTTGCTGGTAGTGTGGACAAACTGATCACGAGCGCAGACGCGCAAATGTTGATCGTAGTTGTCTACGTCACTGCTATAGTCATCATTCATTGTCACGCACCACTATATATGCAAGCGAATGTCAACTGCGGTCATACCGACCTCGAAAACAGCCTATTTAATCAACCATTGGAATGTAACAACAATAATACATATTATTATTATAATGATGATTATTGTTATTAGGTAAAACAACATTTGTATAGCATTAAATATCTAGAACAATCTCCTTTAAAGCGAAAAAAAATCATGGTTTTCGGCCTTTGCACCTATAACAGTTACTAAAACATAATCATTTGTAATTACAATTAAGAATATCACGCCAGTGGTTTACTAGGAAAACCATGTTGAACACCCATCTTAATTTCATTCGCGATACTGTTAGATAACACTACGTCACGGGTGCGGTATTCTGGCAATATTCGCTCGACAAATGAAATTGACTGTATTCGTTTACACGAATTCCGAATCTTCCCAATAAGATATGGCCATGTTATGTGCGTCCAAACTCAACTTATGTAACATATTATAGAATTAATATGTCGATCCAACCACTTTTCTAACAACAAACGTTTAGCTGGCTAGGTCGCTGTGACATCGCTGAAAAGACAAAAGCATGAATAATGACGGCATAAACAACAAGCGCATTATCCTGTCCAAAGGACCGCTCGAAGCGTCAATCCAACCACTTTTCTAACAACAAACCTCTTAGCTGGCTAGGTCGCTGTGACATCGCCGAAAAGACAAAAGCATGAATAATGACGGCATAAACAACAAGCGCATTATCCTGTCCAAAGGACCGCTCGAAGCGTTTTGCACCGAACCCCCTGACAGACCTGTTCCGCATACCAACTCGACGTGTTTGGGAAGCAGACGCAGACGAAACAATATTTTTGCGATGGGTGCAAAATTCAAGGAATACAGGTTTCCTGCTTAAATTATATTTTCAAACAGTGTCCGGTCTTGGAAGGCCACTTTCGACTTAAAGTGGATCTTCGATAACCATCAAATACGCGACTAAGGTTAGGTTTTAGGGTATCTTCCGAAAGGCACGAACGAAGTTTCAAACGGCATCACATGGACTCGTACCCTAGTCCTCTCGACTGACAGTCTGGCGCTCTAACCGCCGAGCTACTGAGCCCCGATTAAGTGGTGGTCTTAATAATAAAATATTAGCCGGGTGATTCAAAACTAAGGCTTAAACCTTGGGAACTGGATTGTTTCTGAAGTGATCTCAATATCGAGTCTCTTTTCCACTACACTGATCAAAATGTCTCAATGAAGCCAGGATCGCAATGACAGCATCACATTCAATACATCGCACACGATACGCCTGGGCTATAATGTTTTTTTTTATCACAGTGAACACCGCACACAATACAATATCACAGTCAATACACCCTTGGGGAAATATTCCCACCAACACACGATATCCCACGCCAATATCCCATACCAAGACAATACACATCCCTCGACAATGTCCCTACCAAGAAATTCGACATTCGTCGACAATTTCCCTTACCAAGACACTCGACATTTCTCGACAATGTCCCTACCAAAAAATTCGACATTCGTCGACAATGCCCCCTACCAAGACACTCGACATCCTTCGACAGTATACCTTACCATAACGATATATATTCCAGGACAGAATCCACGAACAGTTTTTCCGCTTAATATACTCCAGGAAATAGCCAAACCACCAATATCCTATATCTAAGTATCATCAATATGAAAATGGAATTTATCCCGGACACTGTACCCCACAGTAACTATAATTAAGAATATCACGCCTATGAAAACTTTGTTGAACACACGTCTTAATTTCAAGGGCCGCAACATGGTGTTAGATAACACCACGTCACGAGTGCAGTATTCTGGCAATATTCACTCGCCAAATGAAAGTGCATTTGTATACAACTATTCCTATTCTTGCCAATAGGATGTGGCCATGCTATCTGCGTCCAAACTCAACTTACATTACATATTAGTTGGTCTTTGTTTACTAAACTAGTCTTCTTTCTGGCATGATAACACGTTTGTTTGAGGCTTTGAATTAATTCTGAGTAATGTATGCTGTCATCCCTTAATACGTCGCTTTAGTCCAATTAACCCCGATTTTATAGAATTGCGCAAGCGCTTAGCGGTCGCGCCTGTTAACATGTCAGCCCTCGGTCATTCGGAGAAATGACCGGATGCTCCAATTTTTAAATACATTCTGAGTAAACCACTGGCGTGATATACTTGATTTTAATTTATCTTTTTCAAGGGTATAGCCCCAAAACCATGACTTTTGTTTCGCTTTAAAACATGTTATTGTCATCAACGACAAAGCTATACAATACCCCACGCCAATATCCCCTACAAATACACTCGACATCCCTCGAAAATGTCTCCTACAAAGACACTCGACATCCCTCGACATTGTCCCCTACCAAGACCCTCGACATCCCTCGACATGTTATCATGCTAAAAGATTCTGCTTTGTTGCTCCTCTGAACTTTGGTCCCTGATGATGTAGGTGCTAAACAAGTTTTGTTACAATTATTATTATTATGTTACAATTATTATTATTATTATTATTATAACTAATATTATTATTATTATATTAATACACTAACTTTGGGGGCAGCCTGGCAGTATCTCTTCCCAGACTCGACGTCCACTCGCCTCTTTCTATGTTCATTCTCCTCCTTGGACCAGTCGCCTCTGATCAACCCATTGACGATGATAACAAATTCACTCAAAAATACACTCATGACGCGCAGTCGTCACTATCTTAGAGGGCTATCTATGTGGGTAGTGGCTGGTGGGTCGCATATGTAGATTGGGGCCAACAAAGGCCACAGAGTGGTTCAACACTCAATTCGGACACTGCGTCTTTGTCCAACAGGTAGAAAATGAGTGATTTTTCCCCGAGTATTCTCACGTTGGATGTGTTAGTAAAGTTAATGTTTTCTTAGCTACTACAATATATTTTTATTTTATGGCAACGTACTACCATTACTTAATCATTCACAGGGCTAGGCCGAAATTCAAGGGTATCTGCTTTGGATGCATTTATTTCTGAAAGTATATGATTTTATCAAATTACATACAGTATGTGTTTTAATGGAGCATCAATGTGCTGTGAAACTTCGAAGAAAATTATAGGGAAAATGTTGCAGGAATGACAAGAAACGTACGTTATAATGGCGGCCAATTTTGCTCCATGGTCGGGAGGGGGTGTAGACTAGTTAATATTATATACTGATTAAGGATCATCCGAAACTTTATTTAGCGAACATGAAATTTGTTTCTAATTTTGTTAAGCGAAATGTCTACGTGTATTCGTCATGCAGAAATACTGTTGTCATGGATGGTTCTATTGTCTAGTCATTGTAGTTTGTTGGAACTAGGAAGTGGAGTCAGGTTATGTTTTAGAAAGTTCAGGCAGACGTGTCTCAATGCAGCAGGTGGGCCCGATGATTTTGCTGATGTAGCTTCACGCTGCATGACTCATTCCATTGCGAGTATAGTAGATCTGCCATGTGTATAGGAACACTACTACAGCACTATTCATTCATTATATTAGCTCATTTATCCTTTCATCCTCGGGGGATCTACACTAGTGGCCATCGATATCCTCGGCCCATCGCCTCCAACAGAAAGAGTGAATCGGTATTTGCCTGGGGTCATGGACTACTTCACGAAATGGCCAGAGGCGACAACTGTGTGCTACCTAATCACTGACGCCATCTGTTTGTTTAACAAGAGACGCCAAAAAAGACAATTAATTCGGGAAGTAGTTGGCCTGCGTGTGTACGATATGTTGAGTTGGCCTACACCTAACCGTTAACCAAAAACTAATTCACCTTTATCACATCAATTCGAGACACCGGTTGGGCTGACACTAAGCGCTGCCTGGTGTACACGGGTCTACAACATTTGGTCACACGTCATTTGGCCACAGGACATCTGGTTCCATAGCGCGGCGTTACATTTCCTCTCAATTTTAGTATAGCAATCACATGTTTACAATCTAGTATATTTGTGACATCATTGTTGTATTATGTGCATTACAATTGTTAATGTTTTATGCTTTTATCAAATGTTCTGTCTAACTCTCATGTTAGCCAGATATGTGGTAAGGGAAATCTTATAAAGAGATACTATGTTTCATTTTAAGCTATTTATATTGGTATAGCATAATTACCTGCGGGATAGTCCGTGTGATAGCGATCATTCATCATGTCTCAACAGGGGAATCCTAGATACAATGCGGCATTCGGGTGACAGTTAGTTTTAATGTATGCACTAAGTCGTGTATGTTGCTTTATTAAATGTTTCTTATATTGCCGTAATATTGTTTGCAATCTTCGCACATTTTTATATGATTTGTATTTATGCTATGCATTTAAATAAATCGTATGTCATTCTGAATGTACTGCTTCCGGTTGGCTCGACTGCTTCCGGTTGACTCGACTGCATCCGGGTGACCCGAGATGGACATCCATCCCTTCCGTTGTTGATCTTCCTCCTCCGCCTCTTTTATCCCTGTGATGAGTGTATGTTGTTTTATTTCGCCTCTTTCTTGTGTCAAACCTGATTGTGTCTTAGAATTTGGTAATTTGTACTTTGCTGCTTTTCACGATCGACAAGTCGTGTCATCCTAGTTGCTGGAGTTGATTAATGGCGTCTTGTTGGTATTTAGTGCGTTATTTAGCCTCTTTGTGGGTGACGTGTACCTATCTGCCCTACCGGGCATACGCCAGCTGACTCGACAGGTGCCTTAGTAGCAGTGAATGTACATAACAACGAACGCTCAATTACATATACTATTCAATTTCAATTTCAATTCAACTTTATTCTCAAAAACCTTATTAGGTTACACGAGAATCACAATGTTGCCTACTGTTACAATGTGTGATGGCTATTAGTGTATGTAATCCAGGCTTCAATAATACTTATAAATTACATTGGTAAATGGTTTTACCAAAATACAAAAGTACCAAAGGAAGATCAACTTACAACTTAAAACTATTTAAAATCTCCTGTACGAATTTACATAATTTAATTAGCTTTGCATGGCTTGTCAAATTAAACAACTGATCCATTTTTAAAGTGTTTGTCCTCACAAAATAATATCTAGAAATAAACTTAAATCTAGCTTCTTGAAAAAAGTACATTTAAACAAATAATGAAACTCATTCCCAATATCATTACAATCACACAGTGTACAATATCTCTCTTGCCTGTCGATTCCACTGTACCTGCCATGTTGGATCGGCAACCGATGATTACAAGTACGACATTTACACAAAGGTCTAGATAGATTTGGTGGTAACACTAGCAAATATTTCTCCATTTTAAAATCATAGTTAATTATTCTGTAGGTTGTACACCCATTGCTATTGCAAATATTATTACCCCACTGCTGATGATACTGGTCAGTAAGTTTTAATTTGACAACTGCTTTAAACCATTTAAGATTCACTATTTCTTGATTCAGCCACAAGTTAGATAGTCCAATTTTATTTTAAATGTATTTAACATGAGTAATCCAGGAGGATTCAAAGATATTTTTAACGTATAATTGATATAATAATTTATACATAATGCAAGACAGTTTAGATTCATTTCCCGTCAATAGTTTTCCCCAAAAATTCAACAATCTACTGTTTATTTTAATATTTAGTGGAAATTGCCCAAATTCTCCATAAACCATGGAAGTATGTGTTCTATTGTTTACCCCAAGTACAATTTACAACATTTCCTATGTAGCTTTTCAATTAACATAATATTTTCACATCCCCATACTTCACATCCATATAACAAGATTGGGCATGTAAGGGAATCAAATAGTTCTAACTGGATATCAATAGGAAGTTGTAGCTTCCTAGCTTTAGAAATTAAACATAACATTGCTCGGTTTGCCTGTTCATATGATTGTCTGATTGCTTTAGAAAATCTACCATTATAGTTAAAATTAATTCCTAGATAGTTATCCTTATCTACAACGGCAAGCTTATTTAGTCCAAATTTAAATTCTGGCAATTTTCTAATCTTACCCCGTGAGAATACTAACACCTTAGTTTTGGCAGTATTAACATGCATTTTCTAAGTTTCGCAATAGTTAAATAGGGCGTCAAGTGCAGACTGTAACTGAATAGGTGACTCTGCTAATACAATTGTATCATCAGCATACAACAACACAAAAAGCTTTAGATACACAACAATGTCCTCTTTTTCAAAACAATGTTCCATTAGACTAGAAATGTAGGTTAACCCCCCATATGCATTTGACAGATGTGTTTCGAGATCATTAAAAAATAATGCAAACATTAGTGGGGGAAATGTTCGCCTTGTCGAACTCCAATATTGCATGGGAAGAAAGGTAATAAATGTTTTGTAAATGTATTCATAACACATGATTTGGCTTCATTATATAAGTTAAATATCACAGTGAAAATGTTTCCATCAATATTATTTGATAATAATTTCAACCATAGGCATGTTCTGTTTACAGTGTCAAAAGCCTTTACGTAGTCTACAAAGGCACAGTATAAGCGCTTCCTTTTATTTAAGTATAAATCAATTACATTTTTCAAGTAATATACATGATTCATTTTGGAATAATCATGCCGAAATCCAGTTTGTTCTTCCCCCATTATTCCCAATTCATCAATATATTCAGTTAACCTATTATTCAAAACAGAGGTGAATAATTTGCAAAAGCAACTGAGCAGTGTGATCCCTCTGTAGTTGTCTGGGTTAGTTACAGGACCCTTTTTTATAAATGAGCAACATAATACCCATGGCCCAATCTTTAGGAATATGGCCAGATTTTAATATGGCACTAAACAATTTAACATACACAGAGATCATACAATCCCCAGAATGTTTTAGGAACTCATTTAGAATTAGGTCCAACCCACACGCTTTATTGTTTTTTTAACTTATGTATAGCCTTACGTACTACCTCAGCTGTAAACATACTATTTAAAAAAGTATTATTATTATTGTTTGCAAAATTTTCATAATCATAGTCATTCTGATCCTCCTCCTCACTAAAACTTAACTTCATAAAGTGTTCAAAGAAACTTTTAGTATTAACTGTATTGATTTCCGACCGATTTTCGTGTAAGCCCATATAAGAGACGCATTATGTACGAAGAGAGCCATTCAAACACAACGATATTCGATCATGCTTGGAGTGTCGCATTCTTCCACCTACCTACCTTCCATTAAGTCCTTTGCCGTTCTGTCACGCTAACATTTACTGTCAATCATTGCAAATGTAGCCGTTTTATGCCGGTAGAATTGATATATTTGCTACCATCAGGTCCCATCAATTATGACTAGGCAAAACTGTATGACGCCAAATTCACGTGTGTCAAAGAGCCACTCTGGCAAAGGCAATCCCTCGTCTGTCTTCTAAATGTTGAGTATAATATATTTAACGTGCTACGCTTTCTTTCATCGGTGTTGCCCTGGTCGCCTTCCACGTCGTCTACACCGACATGCACATGGAGCGGCGCAGTGGCGTAGTGGTTGAAACATCGGACTCACAATCGAGAGGACGGAGGTTGGAATCTTGTTGCCGCCGTTTCGAAACTTTGACAATTTTTTTCACTCGACGTTACCTTATTTCACTCAGTTGTATAAATGAGGACCCTGCAAAGCCAGTGGCGGGTATAAGTGAACCTTTAGTCTTCGCGCAGCAATAAGAAAAGGCTGAATACTTCCGAGGAAAGTCGCCTTGTTGCTGAAAGGAACAAATCTGCCAGGCTGTGAAACATAAAGTGCTTTGAGCGGTCCTAGGAACTGAATACCGTGCCATACAAGTGCTTACCTAAACTTAGTAGTTTTCATCACTTGACATGATCATTTACTGTTAGCGGATCGGTTAAAAGCCCTGTCGCGGGATTTTCTGAGGTTTGTCTAGAAAGTATTGGCATTTCAAACATGGGTACTAGTACGTCTTTTAAATGCTATGCTTCATATATCACAGCTATATCCAAGAACATCAGTGTTGCACATTACCATGAAAACAACATTTTTGTAAGAAGAATAAAAATAATGTGAGCAATATAAACACCATCCGGTAGGTACAGGCACGGGTCCTACAATGTAAACACCATCCGGTAGGTACTGGCACGGGCCCTACAATGTAAACACCATCCGGTAGGTAGAGGCACGGGCCCTACAATGTAAACACTATCCGGTAGTTAGAGGCACGGGCCCTATAATGTAAACACCATCCGGTAGGTACAGGCACGGGCCCTACAATGTAAACACCATCCGGTAGGTACAGGCACGGGCCCTACAATGTAAACACCATCCGGTAGGTACAGGCACGGGCCCTACAATGTAAACACCATCCGGTAGGTACAGGCATGGGCCCTACAATGTAAACACCATCCGGTATGTACAGGCACGGGCCCTACAGTGTAAACGCCATCCGGTAGGTACGGGTGCGGGTCCTACAATGTAAACACCATCCGGTAGGTACAGGCACGGGCCCTACAATGTAAACACCATCCGGTAGGTACTGGCACGGGCCCTACAATATAAACATCATCCGGTAGGTACTGGCACGGGCCCTACAATGTAAACACCATCCGGTAGGTAGAGGCACGGGCCCTACAATGTAAACACCATCCGGTAGGTACAGGCACGGGCCCTACAATGTAAACACCATCCGGTAGGTACAGGCACGGGCCCTACAATGTAAACACCATCCGGTAGGTAGAGGCACGGGCCCTACAATGTATACACCATCCGGTAGGTAGAGGCACGGGCCCTACAATGTATACACCATCCGGTAGGTAGAGGCACGGGCCCTACAATGTAAACACCATCCGGTAGGTACAGGCACGGGCCCTACAATGTAAACACCATCCGGTAGGTACAGGCACGGGCCCTACAATGTAAACACCATCCGGTAGGTACTGGCACGGGCCCTACAATGTAAACACCATCCGGTAGGTAGAGGCACGGGCCCTACAGTGTAAACACCATCCGGTAGGTACTGGCACGGGCCCTACAATGTAAGCACCATCCGGTAGGTAGAGGCACGGGCTAAAGCTAAACAGGTCCATACGCCTGAGACTAGTTGGGATTGGAGCACCGATTGGAGCACCAATTAACTCCCTGGTTAGGCTGATTTTGAGACGATAATTTTGCCAGTTTCATTGTTATTCATCAGGTCAGGTTACACAAATCTGAAACAGTTTTGGACTCTAGATAAGCCACTGGCTTCATTCTCCACTTGCTGTTGATTTGGTGGCAATCTGATTAAATCTGGTTAAATTTGAATGAACAAAGAACATGTATCAATATGTGTCACTACAAGAGTTGTTTTTGCGATATGTCTACGAGTTTCACGATAAAGCCACTATCGAAAAAAAAATTATCAGCACTGACAATTTTCAGATCGACAACATGCACAATGTCACGTGCTTTCACGTCCATTGAGCAATGACCTTGATTGTACAAGTTGTGTAGCTGGGTAACACTTCGGCAAATGAATGGCTTTGATGTTAACGTCGTTCCATCGAATATATTCATTTAAACAAAATTGCATAGTCGGTCACCATAAATGGGCAAAAGAAACCGATTAGTGTGCAACGCCATTCGACACGCGAAAAACCTGAGATTTTAAAAACAGAAAATAAAAACAATTACGTTGGTCTTAAGAAGCAATGACCAATTATTATTCTTGTCTACATTACGTCATCGTTCGTCACACATGACTAAGCAACACAATATTTGATGAGCTTAATTTGTATGATAGGAGGCGGCGGGCTGAATGTGATAAAAGCATCACATCGTAATTTTATTGTTGGAATATCTGCGCGCTGCCGCACATCCTGGTGTCTTCTATTCAACGATCATCCAGCTTTGATATGGAAAACAGATGACATCACATATAGTACAACATCAAAACTTGTTATGCTGTAGCAGTTCTATGAGACATCCGTCACAATTAAACTGTGAGCCAAGACAGGTTGTGTGTTTACTCCCTGTCACTCAGTAAGAACGTTGTACTGGACTGTTACAAAACGAATGGGTGGAACGCCTGTGGATGTGAAACTCCAGCCCGTGTAAGT
Organism: Lamellibrachia columna; assembly: GCA_963662155.1. Taxonomy (NCBI): domain Eukaryota; kingdom Metazoa; phylum Annelida; class Polychaeta; order Sabellida; family Siboglinidae; genus Lamellibrachia; species Lamellibrachia columna. The sequence goes on along the minus strand of OY759271.1, from coordinate 13,027,329 downwards.
GTATTGTTTGCTTTTCCGATACTCGGTCGGCTGATATCACGCGCCACTGGCCTCATCGTTACAATTATAAAAAATACAACGCATTACTGTTAAATAGACATACATATATCGACACAGGTAAAATGATTATACACTAAAATGGTATCCCTACCAGTAGCCCTGCACAGGATACCCCTGGTTCACACCAATATCCCCACACAAATAAATCTAAGGCAGTTCACTGTCTAAATTCGCTGGTTCCTTGTAATAACTTACGGCGAAACACCTCAACACAGTGTTCTGGTCACTATTGACTCATACGAACATATATGTAAGTAAGGATTATACTGTATTATACAAATACATCCGCATTGTTCAACCAGCCTTCAAATTAGTACGCTAGTTGTACTTGCTATTTTCATTCAGGTAAAGCTTATCACATTTCTAAAGCTGTTTATAAAAGTTCCATTGTGTATCGCGCGTATTTTCAAGGGGAAATATACTCTGGTTTAGTTTCGTTCGATAAGTCATCTCCATTCGTTCATGTCGACTGGTGGTTATATGTATAATTTCTGTTAAACCGCTCACGCGAGAAAACCAAGCAATAGCAATTCGGTAGTCAGCGTTCAAAAAAAGACATGCTTATGACTTATAATCATAACCATGTTTACGTAGGATCCAAAAATGTGACGCTAAATGACATCATCATACCACATAAGTGTATATATGACGTGTCTCAGTAGTTCCGTAACAGTTCACCGCGTGGCGCTGCATGACGCAACAGTGGTCATATTTCGCGTGCGACCGACATTAAAAAACATTACTCGGGCCTTGACCCCCCCTTTTAGTACGGTTTGTGCGAATACGGATGTTTCGACAATTGTGAACGGCCTCTAAGCCCTTCCACATGTGTCTATCGTGTGTTTTTGATGAACCTTTTCTCCGGATTCGGAAAAGTTCATCCTGATTCAATAGGGGAGACCGGGGTTAGTTGTAACAAAAGCAACACATTTCAAAATTGAAACTGGAATTGTTACCCGATTTCTCTTGATGGTACCGAAGCAGCAAGTCTCTGACAGCCAGTGCATAAACAAATGCTTAATGCGGTACACATTTGCGCAACGATTCGAAATAATTTGCATTAGTAGTTTTGTCTACGTTTGTTACAACTAGCCCCGGTCTCGTCTACATATTAACAATCGACTATTAATTAGAAGCCCCTCGGGTAACGTTTGTTCGGCAGACGCTTTGGGTGCATTTAGTCCAACTTTTATAGTTCACCATACATTTGCTCATGTGTTCCTGTATAAACTTGTTCACGACAGTTTAGTTTCTGTGTGGAGGCTTCACGGGTGCCCCTGACGTGGCACCACCGGACAAACTGGGCCGTTCGACGGCAAGTAACAATGTCATTTTACTTTATCTCCATATATATTTTTATTATTGGAATGCTCCGCCGACTGCTTTAGAAATTCACATTTGTATTACTGCGTATACTTAAATTACTGCAGCCATATTTAAGCCTAATTTATTGATATTTTTGTCTTAATTTCGGGTTCGAGCGCATAAAAATAGCCGGGAATTTCTGAGATGATTTCTAAAAAATGCTACTACAAAATTATCTCAAAAGGGGGATTCGTTCGAACCCTCACGAGGAAGGGCATGTGCTGCATTTTAATAGCATACCTATCGTCCTGCACAAATGTTAACGGAATTCTTAACCTTGGATATACTACTCCACATTGGAATGGGATAGATATTTGCATTTATTCGTGCCACCCTCCTGACGCGCAGTGGTCTAGGTTGCTATTAAACAATCCAAATAGCATTACTTCCTGTTGAACCGATTAGCGAAGAAGCCATTGCTGTGTTTCACCTCGTATTCATAACAGGTAGTTGAAACAAGATTGCAGTTCAATCCCACGAGGCATGTGGACAAAGTAACCACTCAATTGTCGAAAATAATGTTCACAATTGTTTATCTATGTATGAAACATCCTTGTCAGACAGGTGTTAAGTGCATTTTTAAATATTCACATTGCTATGGTTTACGTAATCAGCAGATAAAGTGTTCCGTACCTTTAGCTGTAAAAATAACTACTTTCTTATAACGCACACAGAGATTTGTTTCACCGGTACGCAAGTCGTACTAAGCTGTCTGTGCCAACGCGGGTTAGACGGCCCTCCCAGGCCCATTGCGATCAACCTCTTTGCTTCTGCATCGTTGGTCCAGTGTGCCTTATATTCAGCTGTTTCCTCCCTGATCTTTTGCGCCGATGCATTTTACGCCATGTACACTGTCGTCCAACTGTTTGCTCTCCATCGATTGTTTGGCTGACCGCTAGATGGTGCTACTGTTGCAGATTTTATTATGCGCATACAGTTTTCGTCAACGCGACTGATCGCCAGATGGCAGCGCTGTCAGGAGCACATTAACCCACGAGGTTAGGAGGGAAATCAAAGAAGCAATAAACATCCATTGAACGAAAACTGCCCTGAACCGAGACGTTGGCGAGGAGCTCTCCCGTCCTTCTCCACGCTATGCAATTTTGTGTGCGGGCGGGCGGGCGGGCGGGCGGGCGGGCGGGCGGGCGGGCGGGCGGGCGGGCGGGCGGGCGGGCGGGCGGGCGGGCGGGCGGGCGGGCGGGCGGGCGGGCGGGCGGGCGGGCGGGCGGGCGGGCGGGCGGGCGGGCGGGCGGGCGGGCGGGCGGGCGGGCGGGCGGGCGGGCGGGCGGGCGGGCGGGCGGGCGGGCGGGCGGGCGGGCGGGCGGGCGGGCGGGCGGGCGGGCGGGCGGGCGGGCGGGCGGGCGGGCGGGCGGGCGGGCGGGCGGGCGGGCGGGCGGGCGGGCGGGCGGGCGGGCGGGCGGGCGGGCGGGCGGGCGGGCGGGCGTAAATTTATACTGACTGACATAATGTGCGCCTATATATACAATATAATGTGTACCAAACCTATTATCTGGGTCTATTCTGCCTTTTCTGTCTATGTATGTTTGATTTTTATTTAAAACGTCTTAGTGATTTCGCAGTGTACATCGTTGTCAGTACAGTATTGTTATCCAGGGGATATTTTTTAGTTTCTTTCGCTGTCCTGATAAACGTCACGACAGCACGGTCACCGTGCTGAGTTGAATTTTTGTCTAGCTTCATGCGATTGATTGAAAGTGAGGTAATCGGCATTGCACGACTCCTGTTGCTTGATCAAGTCTTCCACCCTATCATGTGTGTCTTGGTTCTTATATATTATAAGAACTAAGCTCTGATTGGTGGTGGTAGGAAAGGAAGTTCACATACCCGTTTGTGGGTTTTTCCAATAGAATAGCTGTTTCACTTCCACACCCGCTCGACATGCTACATTCCATATTAATATTTCTGATATATTTGAGTGGTATCCTGCCTTAAGCGTCATGTAATGCCATTCTACCCGGTCGCTTGATGATCTCCGAAACGTCTCCCGTGGATTCCTTCACACAAGTGAACGATAATTGGAGAACAAGAACAAGAAGTTTATTTTTGACCCCAAAAAGTAACAAATAATGAATCAATAGACGTATTAGGGATATGCATTTACACAAATAAAATATATATATATACATATATAATAATGCAAGTGTGCATACATACCATAATTAATTAAAACAAAAACCTTTTAATTCTAAAACAAATACAGACCAGTGGCTCCCTTTAAAACATATGAGCTGGAGATGGAGATGGTTAAAGTGTCATGTAATGACATTCTACCAGGTCACCTGATCATCCCCGAAACGTCCCCTGAGGATTCCTTCACATAAGTGGACGATAACTGGAGATGGTCAGGGAAGACTCTCCAAGAAGCATTGTTACAGGGCGATCTTTCGTAGGTCGGTGTTCAAAGGTAAACCATTCCATGAATTTACGTACGATTCTGCCTAATTTATTTACAGCAACTGGATAACTGTAATCTACCAAAATTGTATCGGAACTTAACAATGTTTAGGAGTTGCTGTGCATTGAATTTTACCCGCCCATAATATCCTGTAGGCGTTTACACAATGCCATAAATGTGAACTAAAACTTACTGGGGAAGATGAAAATATCTTTATTTTTACCTAAATGGGATTGTGTATGCAATACATTACTTCAAGATGTTCACTTGTGTTCACAATTTAAAGAAATCGGAAGTTCCATTCGTTGTCATCTTGCTAAAATAACGTTATTATCCAGGTTAGTTGAAACCAGGAAGTACTCTTGATGACATTACATTGACAGTCTAGCCAACCGGTGAAAAGAAAGCGTTGATTGATTAGTTAGAGTGGCATTATTTAAATACACATTTAAAGTAATATTTGCCATGCACACAGGGGTTCTAAGACCCCCCGTCCACCGGTGCCTTCAGACCCCTAAGACCCCCTGGATCCGCTGCTGAGTACATGGCTATATACCGTGGTGGATTTGTGAACGAATAGTCTCCGCGCTGTAATTGCATTGCTTCCTTCCCACGTAGCTAGACTTGGCATGTTAAATAGCTACTGATTTAATTCATGCTGTAATATGTAAAATGAAGTACTCTTTACGTGCTGCATCATATAATTATACACATGGTGTGCTGATGTCATTTAGCGTCACATGTTTCTATCCTACGTAAGCATAGTTATAATTATATGTCATAAGCATGTCTTTTTAATGCCGACTACCGGATTGCTATTGTTCGGTTCGTCTCGCGTGAACGGTTTAACAGAAATGATACATAATTTATAACCACCGGTCGACATGAATAAATGGAGATGACTCATCGAACAAAACTAAACCAGAATATATTTTCCCCTGGAAAATACGCGCGATACACAATGGAACGTGTATAAACAGCTTAAGAGACGTGACAAGCTTCATCTGAATGATGATAACAAGTATAAGTTGCACATTAATTTGAAGATTGGTTGAACAATGCGGACGTACTTCTATAATACAGTATAATCCGTCCTCAAATATATATTCGTATGAGCCAGTAATCACTGGAACACTGTGTTGGGTGTTCTTCGTTGGTATCGCCGTCAGTTATTAGAAGGGAATTGTTTCCCGAGTGAATTTAGGCTGTGAACTGCCTTGGATTTATTTGTGTGGGGATATTGGTGTGAACCAGGGATATCGTGTGCATGGTTACTGGTAGGGATACCATTTTGGGTCACCGCACGTGGGGCTTATAGGAATTGTTCTCTCCTGATATATTGCGTGAGATACTGCTGCTGGGAGTTCTGTTCTGGGATTTCTTGTGATTGGATTCGGTGGTGGCTACGTGGGGGAGTACTGCTACGAATATATTGTGCAGTGTATTGGTGGGAGTACTGCCCTGTGATATTGTGTGCAAGGTAGTTGTGAGGTACCAGTATTCGTACTTGAATAATGATAACAATAAAACTGAATGTTAAGCCGTTAAACCATACGCCGTTCTGATTGGTGTGGCCTTTGGGTAATCGTACTCTTAGATAAATAATAACAATAATTGCTTTATTCAAAAACTCCATACAACATAGAAATACATTATTGTGGCTCTATAGTTCGGTTGTTGACAGTAGTTACAGATGTACATAATGAAATATCATAGCTACTTCAACCATCAACAAAATGTACATACAAGGAATTAAACCAGTACTTCCAGATTTTGGACATGTACTTCACGTCACTGTTACAATCGGCATATAAATATATATGTCAATTTTTTAATAACAGCAGCACAGTTGAACAAATTATTGTAGACAAACATTTTACTGGCACTACAATATATAAAGATATTACTGGATATAAAGATAATACACACGAGGATATAGATGTTTGCACCATTTGGAAGATATTTCCTGCGAATAGGAATCACAAAAACGTCGTTCGATGTTATCTATTTGTATTAAGGAGAAAGAACCAATGCAGGAGTTGGCAGCAGCAAGACTAATCACTTGCGCCCTTTACCGTGAACATGTGCCCTGAGTTATGTATGAGTCGCTTGAGTCTAATTCAGTGAATGCGGTGGACCGGGCCGCGAATTTTTTTTCCCCATAATTGGTCCTGGCAAGCAGCGCCTCGCGTGGTCGTGATTGGCTACGGAGAATTGCTGACCTCTGAACCCTTGCCAGCGTTTGTGGTGGAAAAATAAAAAATAGCGCGTTGCTTGAAACTAAATGTTTAAGAAATAACTGCACCACAGGTGAGTGTTGGCCCTTTTTCTGAATGTTTTTCATATGTGGAAGTATTGAAAATCATTGATATATTATCTACTAATCTTAGCAAACAATTTGATGAATGTATATCATGAAGCTGTCATTTTTATTAGGGGTAGATTGGATGGTGCATTGGTAAAACGCCTGACTTCAGTTGTAGAGTTTCGCGTTCGAAGCTTTGTGGGTCCGAATTTTACTTTTTCCTTTTTTGATATTTTCTTCATTTATGTTACATTATGGCACCAATGGAGCATTAATTTTTTACTTTTATAGGTAAATTAGTCTGCCATAACTCAGTATTGACTTATAATTTCTTGATCATTGAGTTTGGTTTATTATTATTCTTAGTTGTTCAGTTAATTCAAATTTTGCAGTGTTTAATAATTTTGTGAACATGCCATTTGACCACAACTACATTTTGCATGAAGATGGTCAATAACATTAGTTATATCCTTATTGGTTTGTCTTTAAATGTGAATAAAGACACACGTGTAGTGCATATAGGTTGTCTTTAAGATTGGTGCTACCAGACTTGTTGATTTGTTTATAATGTTCATGCTCAATACGAGTAAAATATTCGTTATTTTTGTTGCAGAAAAGTGAATTGATCAGTCACTTTATTAACCCGAACTGTAAAATAATTTGGAAAAGTTCTTGTAAATATTTGGTTGACATAGACCAGGTTTTTCTCTAATTAGCTTTACAGGCATTAAAACATGAAACATGGAATGCCTTTTTGCCATGTTCTATTATTTGTTTTCTCAAAATAGTCAATATTTGTTGTCTAAGCTTTCATGGCACATAATCTTTTTAATCGAGTGATATTGTTAGCAATAATGTTTGTTATACCTTCTCATATTGTTCTCATGGCTTGTTTTGTTTGTTTTATATGACTGTAATAAATAATTATTGATTGACTGAAAGTTTGTCCCTGCTTTTATGGCGGCACAATTCTAAGAGTAATCCACGTTGATTTCATGTGTTTGTTATATTTTATTTATTTATTATTTTATAGTATTTGTAAATACTCCAGAGAGTTATTGTTCTTCGTCTTAACAGATGTCTTGTTTTCATGGTAATGTGCAACACTGTGTTTATTGGATATAACTGCGATTTATAAAGCATAGCATTTATAAGACGTACTAGTAGGCCATGTTTGAAAGGCCAACACTTTCTAGACAGACCTCAGACAACATCCGCTAAAGGTCAGTGATCACGTAAAGTGATTAAAACTACTAAGTACAGGTAAGTTCTTGTATAACACGGTATTCAGTTCTTGTATAACACGGTATTCAGTTCTTAGGACCGCTCACCGCACGTTACACTTCACACACTGGCAGACTTTCTCCTTTCAACACCAAATCGACTTTTTCTGGGAAGTATTCAGCCATTTTTAATATTGCTGCGCGAAGAAGACTATTCGTTCACTTACACCCGCCACTGGCTTTGCCAGGTCCTCGTTTATACAACTGAATGAAATAAGGTCATGTGCATGGTCATGTGCATGGTCATGTGCATGGTCATGTGCATGTCGGTGTAGACTACGTCCAAGACAACTGAGGGCAACACCGATGAAAGAAAGTGAAGCACGTTAAATATATTATACTCAACATTTAGTAGACAGACGACAGATTGCCTTTGCCAGAGTGGCTCTTTCACAAAGAAGTAAATTTGGAGTCAGACATGTTGTTCTAGTCATAATTGATGGGCCCCGATATTAGCAAAGATATCTGGCCATTTCGTGAAGTAGTCCATGACCCCAGGCAAATGCCGATTCACCGATTCTGCTGGAGACGGTGGGCCGAGGATATTGATGGCCACTCGCTCCACAGGTCCCCGTCGGATGAAAGGATGAAAGAGCTAACATAATGAATGAGTAGTGCCGTAGTATGTGTGCCCAGGTACATGGCAGTTCTATCATACTCACAATGGAATGAGTCACGCGGCTACATCAGCAAAACCACCGGGCCCACCTGCTGTATTGAGACACGTCTGCCTGAATTTCCAAAAAACGTAACCCGACTCCACTTCCTTATTTCAGTATGTCGATTACCCGTGGACATTTCATTTAGACAATTTCGAGACAAATTCTATGTTCGCTAAATAAAGTTTTATGGGAGGCGCTTAAACAGTATTATAATATTAATTAGCCGACACCCCCTCCCGTCCATGGTGCAAAAGAGGCGAAACGACATTTGGCCGCCATTATAATGTTCGTTTCTTATGATTCCTACAAAAATGTTTTCTACAATTTAACAAGATATAACAAGATTGCCATCCAGCAATAACATAACAAGTTCCAGATGGCAAGTGGACAAGGAAGCCATTGGCTTATCGAGAGTCCACAATTTTCTCATCTATGTGTAGCCCGCCCTTATCAAATATCTGTCAATTCTATTTTTAAACATATTCACACTACTAGCATTAACACAATCATTTGGCAGTTTGTTCCATTCATTTATCACCCTCTGTGAGAAAGAGTACCTTCTCATGTCCAACCTACACTGCTCCTTAACTAATGCTGCTTTGTGTCCTCTGGTTCTACTGCCTTCTTTAAGTTTGAAGAACATATTCCTATCAACATCCTCATAACCGTTCACTATTTTAAACACTTCTATTTGGTCTCATTTCGTCAAACCACATTGTAATAAGCGACTTTCGTAACTAAGGTCTCTTAATTCTGGAATCATTTTAGTTGCTCTTCGTTGTATTTTTTCTAGCTTGTCTATGTCCTTTTTACGATATGGCCTCCATGCTTGAATACCATATTCCAAATGTGGTCTAACTATTGCTTTGTACATGGGTACAATTAGCTGTTTCTCCTTATGCATGATAGTTCTCCTAATTAGCCCTAGAATTTGATTTCCTTTCGAAGCAGCAATCCCACATTGCTCTGAAACTTTCATGTCAGCACTAAATGTTACTCCTAAATTCTTTTCTTGTGTGGTTCTACCTAGTACAGCATCCCCCATTTTATATTCTTCGTCCATGTGTCCATGTCCTATGTGTATACATTTACACTTCCCAAAATTTAATAACATTTGCCATTTTTCTGACCATTTAACTAATTTTTCTAGATCATCATGTAAATACTTTTGTGTCATCTGCAAATTTGAGTACTTTGCTAGATATGTCATCTTCCAAATCGTTTATATATATTAAAAACAGTATAGGGCCTAATACTGATCCCTGTGGTACCCCACTCAAAACAGATTTCCAGTTTAAAATCTCACCATCTACTATTACTCTCTGTCTTCTGTGTGTAAGCCACTTTTCTATCCAGTTGATTACATCATTACCTATACCATGGGCTTTTAGTTTGAGTAAAAATCTTTGAGGTGGCACTTTGTCGAAAGCTTTCTGAAAATCTAAGTAGACAACATCCACTGGTGACCCGTCATCTACCCACTTTGTAATTTCTTCCAAAAAAAACCTAAGAGATTGGTTAAACATGACCTTGCTTTTAGGAACCCATGTTGAGATGTATTTGTTAAATTATGTTTTACAAGGAATTCCACCATGTGGTACCTAATTAATGTTTCGAGTAATTTACATACAACTGAAGATAAACTCACTGGTCTGTAATTTTCTGGCTTGTTCCTCAATCCCTTCTTAAATAGTGGCGTAATGTTTGCTTCGTTCCATTCGGAAGGAACTATTCTTCAAATAAAAATTTTTTGCAAGTGGTGTACTAATTTGCTCAACAATTTCCTTAAACAGTGTTGGTGGTATCCCATCAACTCCAGATGATTTATTATCTTTCATCTTCTTAATTTTATTTGCTATTATATCAGGAGTTACAAATAACTGCCCTAAATGTTCTGATTTATTGCCCTCAGATTTAGTAAATGGAACTGGAAGTGAGCTGATATCTTCTGTGGTAAAAACTGAGCTGAAATACTCATTCAAGACCTCTGCCATTTGAAACCCGTCTGAAATTATGAATTAAAAATAGAAATTGTTGGTCCTCACCCCTGTACTCTCTAGAGATTTCCATTGTATGTGTCCATGGTTAAAATCTCCCATTATGATACATTCCCCTTTACTAACTTCCTTTACAGCATTTTGCATTTTTGTGTTATCCTCTTCGTTTATGTTTGGACTTCGGTAAACTAATCCAATATTTAATTTTTTATTTCCTGAAATTATTTTGCACCAAACAGCTTCATCGTAATCTGCTTCCCTTTCTAATTTTATTTCATAAGCCTGAATAGATTCTTTAACATATAAAATAACTCCCCCTCTCCTTCTTCCTATTCGATCTCTCCTAAACATTACGTATCCTGCCAATCCTAATTCAGCATCTGTTATATCTGTGTTGGCCCATGATTCGGTAATGCCAATTATGTGAGAATCAATATCTTCTACCATAATGTTTAATTCGTATTTCTTATTTACTATGCTCCTAGCATTTAAACACACGCATATATAACCTGCTCCAGACATGTTTTCGGACATTTTGTTATTGGTTTATCTGTACTAGTGGCCTCTTGTCCTGCTTGAGGCATCGCTAAGTAACCCCCCAACGCTTCTAGTTTAAATAGTGCTGACTACCAAAAATATTGGTTATGCTATCCATGCCACTGTCTACTGCTGCTGCTAGTCCATCCACAAATACTGCTGCCACCTTTCCACTTAGATGAAGCCCGTCCTTCACGTACATATCAGCCCTTCCAACAAAACTTCCCCACAAATCCACGAAACCCACTTCCTCTTCCCTACATAGCTTCTCGACTAGCATGTTAATTGCCATCACCCGGCAATTTCGATATCTATGACCCCTCCTTCCTATTACTAGTAGAATCCCTGACAGTATTACCTGCTCATCCAGCGTCTGCTTTAGTGTTCTGACCAAATTTCCTAACTATGGCAGTTGTACCCTCCCTCTCTACGTTATTTGTCCCTACGTGTACTAAAACAGATCCACCCTTGCCCGAACCCACGATGTTTTCTACCCTCTCAGTTATCGCCTCTATTTTGGCCCCAGGCAAGCAAACTACAACGTCATCTCCCTTGTTTAAGACTCTGTCGGTCTTCCTAACTATCGAGTCCCCCACAAACACCCTCGCTCTCTTTCTCACCCCTTCTATCGCTGCGTTGGAATAGCTCTTCCGATGGATCCCCTCCATCACATTCTGTCCTGCAGCCTTGTCACTTGGTGGCAGACTGTTATCAGGCTCTCTCTCACTCATCAACCTGTCACCTTTCCCTCCCGTCTCCTGGCTAACTTGGGCTCCCGTCGCCTTCCCTCCTGACAAATTCCCTCCAGTCTCCCTCACTCCCATCGCCTTAACTATCGTTGGTACGTTGCCATCAAATCAAAGATCTGATGTACTAGTAAAAAAACATTAATTTTACCAACAATGTGAGAATACTCGGAGGGGGGACTCACTAATCGTCTACCTGTCTTACAAAGACAGCACAGTGGGCGAATTGAGTCATGAACCACTCTGTGGTTTATGTTGGCCCCATACTACATGTACGACCCGTCCGCCATGACCCACACAAAGAGTTCCTAAGATAGAGACGATTGCGCGTTATGAGTGATTTTTTAATAATAACAAAAACTTTATAGCGTCCAAATCCTCAGGGAACAAAGTTCAGAGGAGCAACAAAGCAGAATCTTTAAGCATGATATTATGTCGAGTGTCTTCGTAGGGGACATTGTCGAGGGATGTCGAGTGTCTTGGTATGGGACATTGGCGTAGGATATCGTGTGTTGGTGGGAATATTTCCCTAGGGGTGTATCAACTGTGATACTCTATCGTGTGCGACGTATTCACTACATAATCGACGGATGTCGAGTGTCTTAGTAGGAGACATTGTCGAGGAATGTCGAGTGTCTTGTTATGGGCATTGTCGAGGGATGTCGAGTGTCTTGGTAAGGGACATTGTCGAGGGATGTCGAGTGTCTTGGTAGGGGACATTGTCGAGGGATGTCGAGTGTCTTGGTAGGGGACATTGTCGTAGGATGTCGATTGTCTTGGCCCAGAGAATCGTGTGCTGGTGGGAATATTTCCCTACGGGTGTATTGACCGTGATATTGTATTATGTGCGGCGTATTCACTGAGATATTGTATTGGCGTATCTTATGCGGTGCATACACGGTGATACAGTCCCTTCATTGTGGCATTTTTCGTCAATGTAGTGGAAAAACCACTGATGTCCACTCGATATTGAGACCACTTCAGAAACAATATTTTGATATTAAGACCACCACTTAATCGGGGCTCGGTGGCTCGGCGGTTAGAGCGCCAGACTGTCAGTCGAGAGGACCGCGGTACGAGTCCATCTGATACCGTTTGAAACTTCGTTCGTGTCTTTCGGAAGAGACCCTAAAACCTGCAGGAGCTCGTGACTCCGTGCAAGTGTTGGTAGGGCAATGCTAATGGCAATGACAACCAAAATCATGTACAACTTCCGGTTCAACGAAACGTTCGTGCCGTTTGGCGTAAATAATGTAACTTGGAATAATCCTAGCAAACACGCCTAGTGTTACTAACAATGTTGCGTAACTACGAACTCCTATTGTTCTGAGTTACGTAATCTACGTCCAGCATCCATATACGTAGTATCTCGACCCCCGAAGAAATTAAGATTTTTGCTAACGCACATACATACATATATAGTCACAAACTACTTAATAGCATAGCTATAAATAATTAAGAATAAGTCTCATTTGTCGCGTATGAGGTGGTTATCGAAGATCCATTGTAAGTGGTCTTCCAAGAGCGGACACTGTTTGAAAATAAAATTTATGCAGGAGAGCTTTTTTCTTGTTCACCATTTGCAAACATATTATTTCGTCTGCGTCGTCGTCATCGTCTGCGCCCGCGTCTGCGTCTGCTTCCCAAACACGTCGCGTCGGTGTGCGTTGGTGAACAGGTCTGCCAGGGGATTCAGTGTAACACGCCTTGAGCGGTCCTTTGGACTGGATACTGCGCTTGTTGTTTATGCCGTCATTATTCATGCTTCTGCCTTTTCGGCGATGTCACAGCGACCTAGCCAGCTAAGACGTTTATTTTTAGTTAATATACCTTTGTTCTTAACGACAACAACATTTTATAAACGAAATAAATGTCATGGCTTTCGGGCTATGCACCTAAAAGAGATCAAATCAAATCAACTAAAAGCAAGGATATCACGCCAGTGGTTTACTCAGAATGTATCTAAAAGTTGAAGCATTTCTCCGAAAGAACGAGGACTGACAACATGTTAACCAGCGCATGGGCAGTTCTATAATACGTTACGTAAGTTGAGTTAGTACACAGATAACATGGTTATATCCTATTGGCAAGATTAGGAATAGGTATATACGACCGCAGTTGATATAAGCGATGAACGTATCATTTCATTGGTGTAATCATAGGCTTGCAGGTATAGAGGTGGGCGACAATGAATGATGACTATAGCAGTGACGAAGACAACTACAGTCAACATTTGCGTGTCTGCGCTCGTGATTAATTTGTCCACGTTACCAGCAAGGAGCGTCCCCGTTGTACCCACGCCACTTATGCTGCTGGGCCTGGCTCTGTTTACAACCTTTTGTATGAGCAACACAATGTACAATGTTGGTTAAAGTGGCCTTTCTATCTTTAGGTTCCTTATTCTCTTTAGTGACCTTCCACTCTTTAGTTGCCTTCCTCTCTTCAGTGGCCATCTTCTTTTTAGTTGCCTTCCTTTCTTCAGGGGCCTTCCTCACTTCAATGGCCATCTTCTCTTTAGTCGCCTTTCTCTCTACAGTGGCCTTCCTCTCTTCAGTGGCCTTCTTCCATTGTTTGCATTTGCATGGTTATCTTGTCTTCGGTGACCTTCCACTCTTCAGTTGGCTTTCTCTCTCCAGTGGCTTTCCTCTCTTTAGTTGCCTTCCTCTCATTAGTTTTATTCCTCTCTTCAGTTGCTTTCCTCTCAATAATTGTATTCCTTTCTTAATTGGCCTTCCTCTCTTCAGCGGCCTTCCTCTCTTTAGTTTTCTTCCTCTCTTCAGTGGCCTTCCTCTCATTAATTTTATTCCTCTCTTAAATGGCCTTCCTCTCTTCAATGGCCTTCCTCTCTTTAGTTTTCTTCCTCTCTTCAGTGGCCTTCCTCTATTTAGGTGCATTCCTCTCTTTAGTGGCCTTCCTCTCCTTAGTTGCATTCCTCTCTTTGTAGGCTTTCCTTTTTCAGTTGCCTTCCTATCTTTAGTGGCTTTCCTCTCTTTAATGGCCTTCCCCGCTTCAGCGACCTTGCTCTATTTAATGGCCTTCCTCTCTTTGGTTGCCTCCCTCTCTTTAGTTGCCTTCCTCTCTTCGGTGGCCTTCCTCTCTTTAATGACCTTCCTCTCGTCAGTGGCATTCCTCTCATTAGTGGTCTTCCCCTCCTTAGTTGCCTTCCTCTCTTCAAAGACCTTCCTCTCTTCAGTGGCCTTCCTCTCTTTAAGTTCCTTCCTCTCTTAGTGGCCTCCCTCTCATTAGTTGTCTTCCTGTCTTCAGTGGCCTTCCTCTCTTTATGTGCCTTCCTCTCTTTGGTTGCCTCCCTCTCTTTAGTTGCCTTCCTTTCTTCAGTGGCCTTCCTCTCTTTAATGAACTTCCTCTCTTCAGTTGCATTCCTCTCATTAGTGGTCTTCCCCTCTTTAGTGGCCTTCCTCTATTTAATGGCCTTCATCTCTTTAGCTGCCTTTCCCTATTTGCCTGCCTTCCTCTCTTCAGTGGCATTCCTCTCTTTAATGACCTTCCTCTCTTTGGTTGCCTTCCTCTCTTTAGTTTTCTTCCTCTCTTCAGTGGCCTTCGTCTCATTAGTGGTAAATAAATGTTCCAAAAACATATCGATGTATCAATGTCTAAAGCTTTGTGGCACTCTGATAATTCCACGATGTCATGTCAATATGTTCTCCACGAAGTTCAGAATTTCCAATTTCCGCGCCGTGAACAGTTACACAATTTGAAACGATAGTAGTTCCGTAACAGTTCGCAGCGTGGCGCTACATGCTGCAACGGTGGTCATATTTCGCATGCGACCGAAAAGTTCTCAGGTAGTACGCATGCATTGAACACCCCTAGCACGCTCTATGCGAATAGGTATGTCAGCAATTGTGAACAGCCCCTAATACAAAGAATCCATCCCTCTTCAGACAGCAACCGTTCGCTGAGTGCATGTTACTCTATGGGATAACATAGTAGGGATAATTTTCAATGAGTGTTCGGGTCAAGTGTTCAAGTGAAGCTTCCTGAAGTGTGGCATTATTCGGACATGACACAGAACTGCGCTGTACCACGACGTCAACTTGTATCCGCTCTACCGTGACGAACATTACTGGCCGACACTGCCTCGTTATTGCAGACAACAAGACAAGGAATTCGTGTGTGGGTGTGGTTGTGTGCGTGCGTGCGATGTGCGTGGGTGTGTACCATTATGTGGTATATATATATATATATATATATATATATATATATATATATATATATATATATATATACATATATATATTGGGTGGGTGTGAATGAGTGTACGTGTTTATGCATGGGTGTTTGCGATTGTTTGTGTGTGGGTGGGTGGGTGGGTTTGAAAGAGTGTACGTGTATGTGTGTGGGGGTTCAGTGTATACATGCTAGTTATCATACATGCATACATACTTACATGCAGATGTAGACCAGCACGCGTAAGCACGGACACGCATATTTATATGCATACATACTTATATTCATACATAGCTAGTGCATCACTTGAAATAGTCAAATATAAATAATAATAATAATGAAGTATAGATGAACGACATTCTGTGATTTTAATATATTTGTTCTACAATATTAAACCATAACTGGTGTTCGTAGTAAATAAAATACAGATAAACGTAACCACATTGCACATAGGAAACATACAAAAAACATGATACTGTAACAATATGCTCACAAATAAACACTGCGTTGTATGAATGTCTCTCTCTGCCTCTTTATATATATATATATATATATATATATATATATATATATATACACACACACGCCGAGAGAGAGAGGGTGAGTGAGTGAGTGAGAGAGAGTGAGAGAGAATGAGTGAAAGAGAGAGAGATAGAAAGAGAGAGAGAGAGACTCACACACACACACACACACACACACACACACACACACACACACACACACACACACACACACACACACACACACACACACACACACACACACACACACACACACACACACACACACACACACACACACACACACACACCGAGAGAGAGAAAGAGAGAGAGAGATACAAAGAGAGAGACAAACAGACAGGCAGACAGGCAGAGACAGACATACAGATACAGACAGACAGACAGAGAGAGAGAGAGAGAGAGAGAGAGAGAGAGAGAGAGAGAGAGAGAGAGAGAGAGAGAGAGAGAGAGAGAGAGAGAGAGAGAGAGAGAGACAGAGACAGAGACAGAGACAGAGACAGAGAGAGAGAGAGAGAGAGAGAGAGAGAAAGAGAGAAAGAGAGAGACACAGAGAGATAGACACATAGAGAGACACCGAGAGAGACATACAGAGAAGAACAAAGAGAGAGACACATAGAGAGACACAGAGGGAGACACATATAGAAACACACACAGAGTTACACATACAGAGACACACAGACAGCGTGTGTGTATTTGTGTTTGCATACATCTTGGTTATATTTTGTAGCATTACTTAGGTCCTGTCCAGATAAACGATAAACATACTGATTATATAACAATCACTCGATAACCAAACGTTCGGTCGGAATATGACCTGCTGCCTCTTGAATCGCCGTCCGATGTAGCAATATTAGGTTCCTATCAACTATATGACCGCTTAATGGTGTCAGCATATGGACCAACTGGCACAGTGTCCCACCTTCACATTATATTGCAACTTGTTTGTCAGAATCATTCGATATATAGAAATGTAATTATGTCGTAATGCCTGAATGTCTTGAACAGTTTCAGTTGGATTGTTCGACCAAACGGACCCAGTCAGTCGCATTCGACTCGAATTTATAGACGAGTCTCTTGTTGGGAATCCGACTCATGATGCCCTTCTTGTAGTAGTGTCTACAACAAGTATAAATCGATCATAAGTTCGGAAACATTTCTGTTATTTCACCGGATCGGCTACAATTCGGCAAAAATATTGGTCCGTTCCGGTATATATGCTCTAACATAAGGATATCCACACTTTCACAAGTTACTAAACCTCACGGTCAAAGTAAGTTATTTCGATGGTTTATTAAATGCACTCTCTTTTATTCAGCAAGTTGCCCATGTTTAACATCGACGAACCTGATTAGCGATGAATGAATCAGTTGAGGAGGGAATTTTTTCAATTTACAATTGTTGTGGTTGTAAAATAACCACAGCAGCGCCTGTTACACGCCACCTAAACCAACACGATAGTTACACTATATTAACTTTGAAACAAAATGTATGTACAAAACATGTCGTGTATTTACCTCATACTGCGACTGAAGTGTTC
This sequence comes from Lamellibrachia columna, assembly GCA_963662155.1. Taxonomy (NCBI): domain Eukaryota; kingdom Metazoa; phylum Annelida; class Polychaeta; order Sabellida; family Siboglinidae; genus Lamellibrachia; species Lamellibrachia columna. Next base: position 13,009,712 of record OY759271.1, on the reverse strand, counting down.
AAATGTGTTCGCTCCGCCTCGTTTCTTTTTCCACAGTTGCGCCACACGCTTTGACTGTACGAACTTGAAGACGCCTGCTTCACGGTCTATCCACGTGATCAGGTCTGGGTTGTACGTGTCGTTGCTGAGCGTCTCAAGAATGAACTGCCACATCTGCTGACCTCTATGCTTTCTCCTTCCTGCAACAACGGACAAACAGATCATTGACACACGATCGATCGCAAGCCGAACGAACACTGTGTATAATGATAAATTGTGGAGAGAAAAACCGACAATATTGCTACTGCAAATGCAATTCCATTTTTAACTTCTTTCTTCCTGTATAGCCACAGCCTCAGTTAGACCGTTGTCGTCTCCTTGCAATCTCTCCAGCCACTTCGAGTCCACCATCTTTCCAATGCTTCATATTTAAAATCCATCCCGTTTTTTTTCTAACTCTTCTTTCTTTTTCTGGTAGTTCTCCTTCTATGCTGCTAAGTACCAGACTTGCTGGTTTTCTTTCCCAATGGGCGTACATAGCCCGCTTAGCCTTACTTAACCAGATCTAACTGAAGCATAGCAGACATTTTTTTCTTTAGCCCTTTATTTATCTCTGACCCATACGTTAGTATGTATCTGTATCAGGCTTGTCCTGGGCTTTCCGCGCCATATCCAAATCTGATGTGCATGTAAATGTATTGTATCGTCTCTTTTGGGTGTCCATGACACGCTATTGTGCTGAATAACGCAAACATCGTTATTACTCTTGGTAACTAGCATCATCAATACTCTTGGTACTTAGTATTATTTGTGCATTGCTATGCCACTATCTTAGTTGTTGTAGTTCCATTTATGTCTTTCCGCCATGCTGCTGCCATTCAACACGCTATTAACACCAACAGAGAGTGTTGCTACAATACGTGTGTTGTAAACAAAAAAGTAATAACACCACGCTGCTCAAAACAATAAGCAATTGTTCATAACTAGGAGTAACATGAGAAGCCAACTTACTTATCTTTCTTGTCTTTGGCCGTGAATGGTTTCCTCTGCAGGATTGATGATCTGAAACATTACACAATAATGTGACCATTCTGCTATTGTCCCAGTGGTTGACGATACGAATAAGTTTAATAATGCCTGCCTGTCTGCCTTCCTGCCTGCATGCCTGTCGGCCTGCCTGCCTGCCTTCCTGCCTACCAGCCTGACTGCGTGCCTTCCTACCTGACTACCTTCCTGCTTTCCTGCCTGCTTGCCTGCCAGCATGTAAGCCAACCAGCCTGCCTGCATGCCTGCCAGCCTGCCTAACTTACTGCCTGCCCGCCCGCCCGCCAGCCCCGCAGTTTACCTACCTCACGGCTTGACTGCTTGAATGCTTGTCTGCCTGCCTGCCTGCCTGCCTGCCTGCCTGCCTGCCTGCCTGCCTGCCTGCCTGTCTGCCTGCCTGTCTGCCTGCCTGTATGACTGCAGGCTTGCCTGCCTGCCTGCCTGCCTGCCTGCCTGCCTGCCTGCCTGCCTGCCTGCCTGCCTGCCAACATGAAAGCCTGCCTGCATGCCTGCCAGCCTGCCTAACTTACTGCCTGCCCGCCCGCCAGCCGTCCCACTGCTTACCTACCTTACGGCTTGACTGCTTGAATGCTGGAATGCTTGGCTGAATGGCTGCCTGCCTACCTTCCTGTCTGGCTGCCTGTCTGCCTGCCTGGCTGCCTGCCTGCCTGCCTGCTAGCCTGTCTGCCTGACTGCCTGCCTGCCTGCCTGCTCGCCCGCCAGTCAACCCTGCTGCTTAACTACCTGACGGCTTGACTGCTTGAATGCTTGTCTGAATGCCTGCCTGCCTGCCTGCCTGCCTGCCTGCCTGCCTGCCTGCCTGCCTGCCTGCCTGCCTGCCTGCCTGCCTGCCTGCCTGCCTGCATGAAAGCCAGCCAGCCTGCCTGACTGCCGGCCTGACTGCCGGACTGACTGAATGCCTGTCTGAATTCGTGTCTGAATAACTGCCTGAATAAATCCCTGAATGTCTGCCTGAATGTTCTGCTTTTCAAGTTACTGTTAACAAAATGTGATTTATTTCAAATTTGCTACGCTTGACACTTACCACGAGCGTTCCTCCGGGACAGCATGACGTCATCCATTGTCTTCTCAGCAACGGGTGATGAGACGGGTCTGAAGTCGCTGGCCCAGTCATATTCCCCAACACGTGTCTCTTCGGAGAACTCTATAACACAAAATGCCGTTGTAATGTTATGCCAACTCCGTATACGATTGGGTTACTAAATCATAAATATTATCTTCCCCTTAACATATATACTCTTACGCGATGGTATGTTTTCAAATAAAATGTATATTCACGATAACAATATGTAATATGAAATACGTATGTTGTCTTAGTTTAACAAACGTTCATATTATAAGTCGGTTATCGAAACGAAAGCTGTATTCCCATCCTACCTCGTTTAATGCCGCTGACTTTTCTAAAGTGCAAGGTTCGAAGAACCTGTTCGACCTCCTGTGGGGGGAGAAAAGGCTCAGCTACTCCCGTTCCCAGATCCTCGACGTCTCCTGTAACAAGAAAAACGTCCGTTGACTGACTTTAGGACATCAACTGTACATAACAAGACATCGTTTATCAATTCGAGATAGTTATGATAAAACAGTTTTATTTCAACAAATTCTTTGCTATCAGTATACCTTTCAACGAGTGTAAGTTTCGTAATAACCACCAACATAAATCACCTGTATAAATTCAACACTGTAGTAAAGTATGCAAATGGCGATGAGGTCAGATTGAATATTGTAATCATGAGCTATTATGCTCTGATGCACTTTAATAGGTTTCTTTTGACAAGGTATTTGACTGCTAAAAGAACGCGAAATACGAGCCCAACTGTTCCAGTAATCTACACACTCAGAATAACACGTTGTATCTGAGCAGGGATCGACACTGTTGACAATACAGTTCGCAAGTAGAGTTTAACATGTTCGCAAACGATATCAAATAGTTAATGGCTGCGACTCTGTAATAGTAACACAGAAGCAGCTGCGGCAGCAGCAGAAGCAACAACAACAACAACACATCTAAGTATCGTTGATTTTAACCCTGGACACATTGAATGACACACTCACCGACTTCTGCGTTGGTCGACTGACCGGCCGATTCGTGGTCGAAGCTGCAACTATTGCCGTCGCAAAGAAACACGTTAGCTTCGCCGAGTTGACTCGATAGTTCATGAAAACTATCGGAAATCATCTTTCGGCTTCTCTCGACCGGGTCAGTGTTCCTCATCAACCTATATCCGACTCCTGCAGATACGAGAGAGGCATTTGTCACATTTATAGCCCCGTTACATTAATTGTTGTTACATGTGGCGTATTTAGGATCTCGCAATTGGAAAACGGAAAAATACGGAGAAAAAAATCACAACATTTAAGCCAAAGGGGTATTATGTCGACCATTGGCATAACCACGAGACCACAATACGCTACACTACAACCGCACAACACAATGTTGCTCACAGACGACACGGTCACAACGACACGCTCACAATGACGGCTCCCTGGGGTACCTACCTGTGGCGAAGTCCGTAACGCGATTACCGAAGGGTCTGTAATTGGGCGATACAAAAACTGGTGTGACTCATCACCGGCGAGTGTGATTGTTGTATTTACGAGAGAACATTATCGGACATAATCGATGTCCACCCGGGCGAGTTCAATACATGCGAGGGCGGCAGTAAGTTGTATGCAGTAATTTCCGTCGACGGTGCAAAAGGGCATTTCCCTGGTAACTAGTTTCTTCTTCTTCTTCCTTTTAAAGGGCTGGGCTCTTGTCAGCATAATGAATGACTTGCTAATCATGAACTAGATTGGCCTAAATAATTTACTTTGCTAATTTACATTTTTATCTATTTTTGTTAAGCCAATGCATTTTTATTCAATAATTCCATATCATTCCACATAATAAAAAGCATATATATATATTTTTAAACATTGTGTTTTTGCTCACTTTTTCGGGCCAGGTAGCGCCGTACCAGCGGCTTCTGCTGAGACCGTCAGCAACTCATATTACCGCTCACCGCGAATCAATCCATGGCGCTATTTGGACGGCATTGGCATGTAAAACATTAGGTAAGAATGTCGCTTAACGGCGTATATAAGTTAGGATTGTAGGAGTTTGAGCAGTTGGTGTGTACTAGGCCGCTGTTAATTCTGCAGAACATCCCACCCCTGTTGTGAAATCGTCGGTGTTGAAGACTTGGCCATCTCAGTTGTTGTAGCATTGGTGTTGCGCTACCAAGTGTCCTGTATGTGTAGTTGTTAAATACATTTACAGTTGCTCGACGGTGCACACATTCCAATGTCCTTTTGCTTGTGGTAGTCCCAAACAGATGATGTGTATTCCAGCAGGGGGCGCTCCTTGGTGTATGTGGCGGTCGTGACTTTGGAGGTACATTGTCGGACGTTTCTCCTGTGAACGAGTGCAGTTCTGTACCGCATGACTATGGCAGATGTTGCACTTGTTTTAAGAACAGTACTGTATACGAATGGCTTATTAACTGCAACACTCGTTAGTGCTATGGAGAAGTCTTCACCCCCTTGCAGACCTGTCCACTCGAACACCATTTCGACGTCTCTGGGAAGCATTCAGCCACGCTGCAATTACTACGCGAATAATATGCATTCACATATCCACCACTGTCTATGCCCAGATTCTCATTTATAGAGCTGAGTGAATTGAGGCAACGTGGAGCGAGCGAAATGTGAAATGGAACCACCTAAAACATTGATGTTTGATTCTTGATGGTGAACTCACTACGTCAGTGCTTTGTAGAGGTAGTATATTGAACTTGCTAATCAGTCGTGAAATGCACCAAGTGAAAATGTATATGTTGCATTCCCTTATTACACCGTAAAGACTTCACACATAAAGCGTGGGCAACGTCCGACAGACGGTGATATCAACATAGTCAAACAGAATGGTTACCGAAACGTTAAAATACGAAAGTCTTCCATTTACTATAAATTATGATCAAATGCCATGTGGAGGGTCCATTCATATTCCTATGCGGATTGTAATTAGCGGGCTACCGAGACAATTATTACATACCGTTCTAAGAAAACACGTATGCGTGGCAGTCGTCGAAATAAGTCTTTGTAGCCACGCATTACACAACTGTTGAAAATGTTGCTTTGAAACTCCCTCCCGAATTGATTTAGTCCATTGCGAATCAGGTTCGTTGATGTTCAAATATGTAATTTGTGAACTGTTTAAGTAACATGCCCAGTCGTTTTAATAAAAACTCGTGCGCACAAATCATATAATGTGATCGTGAGGTCGGGTAAGTTGCGAAAGTCTGAGTAACTTTATGTCATAGTATATAGATGTGGCGCGACCTTTGAACTTTTCGACGCATTTCAACTAGGCCAAATTGAATATAATTTAAAAGTCGTTTTTGCTAAAGGGAGTATGAAACGAGACGGGCGGACTAATCGAATAGAGGAGGCGCCTTTAAACATGTATTTAGATCACGTCACTCTAACTCAGCAAGCTATGCGCAGCCACTTTAGTTTCACCGGTTGGCTGGACTGTCAATGCAATTTCATCGTAAGTACTTCCTGGTTTCAACTAACCTTGACGACAATGACATTATTTGAGCTTGATGACAACGAATGGATCTTTCGTTTTCTTTATATTGCGAACTCTAGTGAACAACTTGAAGTAATGTATTGCACACACAATCCCATTTAGGCTCAAATAAAGACAGTTTCATCTTCCCCGGTAAGTTTTAATTCATATGTGTGGTACTGTGTAAACGACTACATGATATTATGGGCAGGTAAACCTCAATGCACAGTAACTCCTAAACATTGTTCAGTTCCGATGCAATTTTGGTAGATTAAAATTATACAGTTGCTGTAATAAATTAGGCAGAATCGTACGAAAATTTATGAAATGGTTTACGTTTGAACACCGAAAGATCGCCCTGTAACAACGATTCTTGGAGAGTCTTCCATACCACTCAAATGTATAAGAACAATTAATATGGAAATGTTGCATGTTGAGAGGGTGAGGAAGTAAAACTGCTATTCTATTGGAAAAACCCACAACGCGGGTGTGTGAACTTCCTTTCCTACCACCACCAATCAGAGCTTAGTTCTTGTAATAGCTAAGCACCAAGACACACATGATGGAGACGTGCAATGCAGATTACCTCACTTTCAATCAATTGCATGAAGCTAGACAAAAACTCAGGTGACCGTGGTATCGTGACGTTTATGAGGACAGCGAAAGAAACTGACACTAAAAATAACCTGGATACCAATGATGTACTGACAGCGATGTACACTGCGAAACCACTAAGGTGTTTTACATAAAAATCAAACATACATAGAAAGAAAACAAAGAATTGCATTTATTTCGACCAAATAGTAGGTTTTGTACATATTACAGTGTATATATAATAGTGCTCTGAACGGGCCTGGATTTGAGCCCAAGCAAAGACGAGATATCGCATTGTCTGTTCAGAGGCAGGGGTTTCACAGACTTATTGTAGTCTGTTTAGGACAACAGGACCCATGACCAATACCCTTTACTCATAATCACGAATTTTGGAGAGAAACAACCGAAATGTTATCCATCAATGGCCAGTAACAATTGCTGTCGTGTATTGGCGTTAATTGTTACATTAACCCAGACAGGCTGTGGGATTGCTTTGGCTGAAACGTTGCTCCCATCCATCAACATCCATCGTCACCATCAAACTAGACTAGTTTGATGGAGGCGGTGGGTGTCATGTGTCATGTGTCATGTGGCTAGTTCTACGCTTCTGTTGACTCACTTCAGACGTATTCTCGACTCTCTGTCCTTCCTACTTTCTTCTTCTTCTTCTTCCAATACTTTGTGAACCTCATGTTTGTTGGCCGCTGGCCGTTTCCTAGCTATCTAGATTTCGCATATTTAACCTGCATTGAGCGCCATTCCCCCCCCCTTTTATTCGCAAGATGGCGACACTGATAGCGAGTTAAAATAATATGTGAATTCGAGTATCTAACAGGGTGATTAAATGTGTTCTTACGCCAACATGTTTAATAATTTACATGTTCCGTAATTCAGTATGCATTGTGCATTCATTGCGCATGATCACTATATGCATTGCACATTCTAACGGTGGAAAGATTGAGCGGGGGTTTGTTTCCAAAAATGGAAGTTCGCAAAAGGGGGGTGAACCCCCTTGGTAACGGCCCTGAACGAGACGGTTGTGAGAGCGACAAACGGTAACGCCAACTCACGAAGACTAGGAGTGCCGCCACATGGTGGACCGGAAAACAACTAACCCCCAAAGCGAGGCCACGCTTGAACACCAAAGTGCGCCACCATCAACTCAACCACCTGTTTCCACACGTCGGAACAAACTCCATGTGTTTGTGTGTTATGCAGATGATTATCACATCATTAACTGAACATTTCGGATGTGCGGGTATTTACCATCGAGTAAGTCGAACATCTGATGCGGGGCGCCAGCGTTACTAACTTGCCCGATTAGTCTAACGCCTGTTTTGAAGGTTTCTATCGGCAAGTCGGCGGCGTACTATTTGATTATCTGTTAGTTCCCGATCATGTTCCCTGTGGTCGTATTACCACTGTGGAACATATCCTTCAGTTGGAAACGACGAATATGGAGGTTTTGTTTTGTAGTGATCACCTGAGGTCTTTTCGCGGCCCGATCACGTGTGTGATGTGACGATGCAATACCATCGATGGTAAATGGAGCCATCACTTGTTAATAGCAACAGATAGTTGGCAAAGCAATTCAGCAGAGCTACTTGTGTCAGTGTAATAATAATATAAACAAACATGTTTTCTATATTGGATAAAGTTATTAAATTATCGAACTAACACCAACATAGTCGATTAGAGCGGCGTCATCCACGAATTCAGCATTTTAAATAAACTACCTAAAAGGATACAACTATTTTTCTGGCATTCGCTAGTCCGTGATAGTATATCGCAATACTACATCGATAGTCATGAAACTATCGCGATACTAACGCAATAGCAAAACTAACGCCGACAGTCATCCCATTGTTACGGCACACACACGCACACACACACACACACACACACACACACACACACACACACACACACACACACACACACACACACACACACACACACACACACACACACACACACACACACACACACACACACACACACACACACACACACACACACACACACACACACACACACACACACACACACACACACACACACACACACACACACACACACACACACACACACACACACACGAACATCAACAACTACAGGTACGGCACAATGTAACGACTGGATGCACGATTTATTGTACTTGATAACCTTACAAAACAGTGGGGCGCCTCTCAATCGAGAAAACACGGACTTGAATCATCCTTCGGCCGTTGCGAAGCATTGGCAATTTCGTTAACTCCAGGGTGTATCAGTTCAGTCGGCCGTATAAATGTGTACTAGGGGCGGATCTAGGCTTGTTGGCAGGGGGGTCTCAGTCAGTCGTAGTTCTACTTACGAACGGGGGGGGGGCGGGACAACACATGTGTCGTTCTACTTACGAACGGCGGGGTGGCGGGGGCGGGACAACACATGTGTCGTTCTACTTTCGAACGGGGGGGGGGGCGGGACAACACATGTCGTTCTACTTACGAACGTCGGGGGGGGGGGCGGGACAACACATGTGTCGATCAGTTTATACAAGGGTTAATATTAGCCGACTGCGAATACGTCAGTCTTTACATTGACACTTGTTCCGATGTAAGCCTATATACATTGTCGTTTACCGCAATATTCGCCACGAACGCAGGGGGGGTAAGACCCCCTCCATGGCCATGGCCTGGATCCGCTGCTGAATACATGACCGTGGTTGATTTATGAACGAATAGTCTCCGCGCTGTAATTGCATTGCTTCCTTCCCACAGTGCTAGACGAGGCATGTTAAATAGCTACTGATTTAGTTCATGATGTAATATATAAAACGAAGTACGTGTTGTATCATATATACACTTACATGGTGTGATGATGTCATTTAGCGTCACATTTTTCGATCCTTCGAAAACATGGTTATGATTATATACCATAAGCATGTCTTTTTAACGCTGACTACATAATTGCTATTGTTCGGTTTGTCTCGCGTGAGCGGCTTAACAGAAATGATACATATAACCACCAGTCGACATGAATGAATGGAGATGACCCATCGAACGAAATTAAACAAGAGTATATTTCCCCAGGAAAATACCCATGATACACAATGGATCTTTTTATAAACAGTGTCAGAAACGTGACAAGCTGAAGAAAGATAAACACTGCAAGTTGCATACTAGTTTGAAGGTTGGTTGAACTGTGCGGATGTGTTTGTATAATACAGTATAATCCGTCCTCAAATGCTTGTTCGTATGAGTCAGTAGTCACTGGAACACTGTGTTGGGTGTTCTTCGTGGGGTATCGCCGTCAGTTATTAGAAGGGAATTGTTTCCTGAGCGAATTTAGGCTGTGAACTGCCTTGGATTTATTTGTGTGGGGATATTGGTGTGAACCAGGGATATCATGTGCATGGTTGCTGGTAGGGATACCATTTTGGGACACCGCGCGTGGGGCTATTACGGAGTTGTGCTGTCCTGATATATTGCGTGTGAAAACAATAAAACTGAATGTTAAGCCGTTAAGCCATACGCCTTTCTGACAGATGTGGCCTTTGGGTAATCGTACTCTTAGATAAAGAACGTACACACGAGGATATGGATGTTTGCACCTTTTGGAATATATTTCCTGCGAATAGGAACCACGAAAACGTCGTTCGCTGTTTTCTATTTGTAGTAAGAAGAAAGAACCAATGCAGGAGTTGGCAGCAGCAAGACTAATCACTTGCGCCCTTTACCGTGAACATGTGCCCTGAGTTATGTATGAGCCGCTTGAGTCTAATTCAGTGAATGTGGTGGACCGGGCCTTGTTGGTGGCGAGACGAATCTTTACACAACGATTTCATATCAGCTTGATTACATGGGCGTAATCATTTGGCCTGAGGCCTGTTCTATCGATACGTGTATGAATATTTAGCAGCAACGCGTTGTATGTGTTTATACTTGTTACGACACCAAGCCAGTCATGAGGTCAGTGGCGCGTGATATCAGCCGACCGAGTATCGGAGAAGCCAACAATACACTTACACGAGCTGGAGTTTCACATCCACCGACGTTCCACCCATGCGCTTTGTAACAGTCCAGTGCAACGTTCTTAGTGCCATACATAGTGTCCATTGCGGAGGGGTGACAAGGCGTAAACGCGCAAACTTTCTAGAACGCACAACTTAATTGTGACGGATATCCGTAGAACCTAATGGAACTGCTACAGTGTAACTGGTTCGATGTTGTACTATATGTGATGTCATCTGTTTCCATATCAAAGCTGGATGATCGTTGAATAGAAGACTTTTCAACAATTAAGTTACGCAGACTTTTCAACAATTAAGTTAAGAGGCTTTTGTGACATTCAGCCTGTCGCGTCCTATCATACAAATGAAGCCCATTAAATATTGTGTTGCTTAGTCATGTGTGACGAACGATGACGCAATGTTGACAATGCCGCTCCATGTACGTGTCGGTATTGACAACGTGGAAGACAACTGGGGTGTCGGATGTTTCGGCCCATAACCATGGGTCGAACCAACCGTTTTCGCAACCGGTGAACCGGGAAGTGTTTTTGCTCTCATGGGCCGAATGAACCATGTATGCAATTCTAACTAGAAAGTGGGGCCCGTGGACCTTATTACGTTCGTTATTTTCGACTTGACTTTTTGCAACTTGCGTGTTGCAACTAGGAAGTGTGATGTTATATGCTAAATTATTACCGTTTTCGAATCTTGAGAAACGTACAGATGCGTTAAAAATGTCATTGCTTTTATTAATCATATATACAGATGAAGATGCAAAACAAGTTTTGGCAGTCAGTTGGTTTAATCATCAAATTAAACCGGTAATCAATAAAAGCATTTCTACTGCATATGTAATGCCAAAATACCAAAGTATAAACATGTATAAAAATAGTTTAAAATCTGACGGTATTAGCCGTTCAGTTGATAACCTTGAATTTAAAATTAAATTAATATTGTTCTCTCAAATATATGTTAATATATAATATTATATGTAATTAATAAAATATATTATATACAACATATAATATCACTATGATATAAACTTTCAATAGTCGTATAATTGTCAAATGCCTAATCAAGTTATAAACATTTATCAACTGTGATGATAGTATAGCCAGTCGGTTGATGACCTAAACATTTATTATGTCATCTTCGTTATCTTATGGATAGTTATCTTATGGATAGTGCTCTACAATAATTGTATATTACTATATTAGTGTGCGCGTATGTTTTTGCGCGCAATCATAATTTCATTTTCCGCCGCTTAGAATTCCGCTACTAGCGTGGGCCGAATCGACCGTAACTGAATTCAATAGCGACGCGGTTTTCAGCGACGTAGGCCGAACCATCCGTCCGCGTGGGCCGAACCCGTCACGGGCCGAACCATCCGGAACCCGACAACTGAATGGCGACCAGGGCAACACCGATGAAAGAAAGTGAAGCACGTTAAATATATTATACTCAACATTTAGAAGATAGACGAGGGAATGCCTTTGTCAGTGTGTCTCTTTGACACAGGTGAAGTTGGCGTTATACAGCCTGGCTTAGTCACGACTGATACGCTCCGATGGTGGCAAAGATATCAATGCCGCATGCACAACGGCTAACATTTACAGTGATTGACAGTGAATGTTATCTTGACAGAACGGCAAAGGACTTAATGGAAGGTATTGGATGCAAGATTGCGACACTCCAAGCCGTGTCGAATTTCAGTATGCCTAAACAGCATTTTTTTAATTTAACCGTTATTAAAGGACATTGGTGCACGTGCTGCCAGCCAGCTGCTAGACATTTAAACATGTCCGCCAGCGTAATTTTTTTTCCTATCAACGTTCCGGGCAATTAACATAAATGGGCGGAGATTTTACAAAGATGACTGTGACGGATCATCACGTGATGTGCATTCCGCCGACTGTGACGCGTCATCACGTGGCGCGCATTCCCTTCGAAGATAGCGGGTTGTTGTGGTGTAATCATAAATTTCAAAAACAACCGCACTATTTTATAAAGATGTCTTGTCCTAACTGAGAAGGTTCTATATGTCTTATACTGTTCATTGGCTCTTCCAAACATGACTTATTTTGCAGAAATTTGTGGACACACGTATAGACCCAATATGTTACATGTTTTCTAGAATTGTATGTAGAGGCAAGCATTTGGATCATACAAATCCCATGTTCTACAAGATGCATGCTCTGAAGTCGTTTGATTTAATTTATAGTGATGAGTGTTTCTGTTGTTTCCCCACCTCCTCCGCTTCTTTCTTGTATCAATCCTGATTGTGTCATAACATTTGGTAATCTGTAGTTTGCTGCTTTTCAAGACGGACAAATCGTGTCTTCCTAGTTTCTGGAGTTGATTAATGGAGCCGGGTTAACCTTTAGTGTGTCATTGGACCTCGTTGAGGGTCACATGTGCCTCGTTGTTTCTGCAGTCAACATGAGGAACGGCATCTGTTTTGGCATCCAGGAGTCATGCGTGATGTTCACTGGTCCAAAAAACGTTGAAACCTCTTTGTGGTGGATTCAATGCCCGTTCACTTGGCTTCAGAGAGGACACTTACAATCATCTTACGATCTTCATATGAGCGAGAAGAACAGGGGAAAACTCTATTTCAACGCAGCCAGCCATACCAGTGTAGCACCAATTCAATACAAATAACCTCATAGATACACACCCTTATTATCAGTTCAGCGTGACGCGTTATTTGACGAAAGCTTTGAATGCTATGCAAAAAGGGTAGCGTGTACGAGTGCTTTGAACGCTCAATGGGTGTTTTCAACGAAGGAGTGAGTGGGACGTGGAGTAAACCGGAGCTTTCCGTGAAGTGCTAATCTACACAACACGCACACGCGTATACAGAGCAGCGGATCCAGGAGTTCGACTCTAGGCCATATGGCGGGGTCTTAAACCAAACGTCCAACGTATATAGACTTACATCATCACTCGCTCACGCACTCGCACATCCAGAGGATCCCCTCTAGGTCATGTGTTTTAGACCAAAGGGGCGGATCCAGGGGGTCCTCTCTAGGTCATGTGTTTTAGACCAAAGGGGCGGATCCAGGGGGTCCTCTCTAGGCCATATGTCTTAGACCCCAGGGGCGGATCCAGGGGGTCCCCTCTAGGTCATGTGTTTTAGACCAAAGGGGCAGATCCAGGGGGTCCTCTCTAGGCCATGTGTCTTAGACCCCAGGGGCGGATCCAGGGGTCCTCTCTAGGCCATGTGTCTTAGACCCCAGGGGCGGATCCAGGGGGTCCCTTCTAGGTCATGTGTCTTAGACCCCAGGGGCGGATCCAGGGGGGTTCCCTCTAGGCCATGTGTCTTAGACCCCAGGGACGGATCCAGGGGGTTCCCTCTAGGCCATGTGTCTTAGACCCCAGGGGGTTCCCTCTAGGCCATGTGTCTTAGACCCCAGGGGCGGATCCAGGGGGTCCCCTCTAGGTAATGTGTTTTAGACCCCAGGGGCGGATCCAGGGGGTCCTCTCTAGGTCATGTGTTTTATACCCCAGGGGCAGATCCAGGGGTTTCCCTCTAGGCCATGTGTCTTAGACCCCCTGTGTCCGTCGCAAATATAACGGGAAAGGCCAAAGTAAAAGTATATAGGCTTACATGAGAACTAGAGTCAATGTAAAGACTGACATATTAGCAGTGGGCTAATATTAACCCTTCTGTAAGTAGAATGACGCACGCACGCACGCACGCACGCACGCACACACGCACACACACACACACATACACGCGGGGCATTTTCCAAACAATGATCGTTATCTGTATATGCATGCGGTACATATTTAAATTCAAAGTAAACTATTTAGAAGAATTTATATTAAACATTTTAAACCAGTTGCCCGGCTAAGTTAAGTACAACAGGAAACCCTTCATCAATTCATGTTTTAATGGCACATTTTCTACACAATTCATCCAATGTAGGTATTTTTGTACAAAAACGTAAAAAATAACATAAGCACAATATTTACACAATTGTATGTACATGCATAATACGCAGTTAGGCCAATAGGGCTTAAACGAGTAAATGATAAACATAGCGATTTTTATCATATTCAGTCTCTCGTTCCCATTAGCGTTCTGAGTGTTGTGAACACAATGTAGCAGACGCTCGGTATCTTGCAACTGGTTTAACGGAATCACTTGGCCGGTGGAGTTAATGTTCTATCTTAACAGAGGTTTCAGACGATTGAACTAGCCGGACCCAGTCAATCGCATTCGATTCGAATTTGTAGACGAGTCTCTTGTTAGGAATCCGACTCATGATGCCCTTCTTGTAGTAGTGTCTACAACAAAGAAGGAACACCCATCTTAAGTACTTAAAAGACCGTGTGCCAACGAGTGGACTTGGTCGTTTTCCCATGATGAGTTCAACAGCATGTTGAACTCACTATATCATATACCACCCATATGATATAGTGAGTTCAACAGCATGTTGAACTCACTATATCATATAAAAAAACCAATGCTATAAGCTGCACGTGGCAAATGGACAAGGAACACATCGTGAGTACAACAATGGTTCATTTAAATGATGCCCACCCATATCAGATATATGTTAATTTGTGCACGTATTACGTCTTTTGGTCGCGTATTACGTCAATTAATGCACGTATCACGTCTTGTGTGCACGTATTACGTCAACGGTGGCTCGGAATACTTCAATGAGCGTTAACATTAACCTGTTGTTAGGTAATTGTTGGAAGCACCTATTGTAATGTAGTCTTATAAAGTAACCAAGAAGAGCGTCACTACTAAATGCTATGGTACGCGATGCTTTATAGATACGTTTCTGTACGACTGGACAAATACGGACTGTGATATTATTTTGTGTTGTCCAAAGATGATGACGATCAGCAGTCCGCCCCTCGACAAAAGACGCCACCCGTTAGAAACCCGTTCTAAAGTGAGTGACGCGATAGCATCTCCACTACTAGCAGGCACTCGGGCTTTCAGTAGTGGAGAGTTACAATGTTACAAAGAGAAGCAACTTGGCGTGACCACCGCGAGCTGTTCAAACAGTGGCGTATTCATGGGACGTTGGGCCATGCCTCTCGGGTTTTAGATGAGAGTGTTTTCGCGTATAACCTGTGGCGCCACTACAGCGTGGCATGGCAAACTAATGGGTGACTAAGTTATATAAATAGTTCAACATCGTTAATAATTTAGTCGTCACATGTAAAATGTAATATGTGTGACATTAACAAGAGATTTTAACAAGATTTGCCATCCAAGCCAAAGGCCCAGATGGCAAGTGGACAAGGAAGCCATTGGCTTATCGAGAGTCCAACAATGTTCATCTACTTATAACCCGCCCTCCTGAGATATGTGTCAACCTTGTTTTTAAACATATTCACGCTGCTAGCAGTTACACAATCTGTAGACAATTTGTTCCATTCATTTATTGTCCTCTGTGAGAACGAGTGCTTCCTGATGTCCAATCTACATTGATCCTTTACTAATTTTACCTCATGTCCTCTAGTTCTGCTATCCTTCTTGAGTGAGAAAAACATATTTCTATCAATAATTTCATACCCATTCAATATCTTAAAAACTTCAATCTGATCTCCTCTTAACCTCCTTGTCTCTAGAGTTGTTAAACCACATTCTTTCAGGCGTTCTTCATAACTAAGGTCTCTCAGTTCTGGAATCATTTTAGTTGCTCTCCTTTGTATGCGTTCAAGCGTATCTATATCCTTCTTACGATATGGTCTCCATGCTTGTATACAGTATTCTAAATGAGGTCTAACTATTGCTTTATAAAGAGGTATAATTAACTTTTTTCCCTTGTATGTTATGTTTCTTCTAATCAATCCAAGAATTTGATTACCCTTTGAAGCTGCAATACCACACTGCTCTGAAACTTTCATATCAGCGCTTATTGTAACTCCTAAGTCCTTTTCTTTTACAGTAGTACCCAGAACAGTATCTCCCATTTTATAGTTTACATTCAAGTTCCCATGTCCTGTATGTAGGCATTTACATTTCCCAAAATTGAACAGCATCTGCCATTTCTCAGACCATTTCACTAATCTGTCTAGATCGTTTTGTAAATGTTGTTTATCACCATCAGTATTAACCTTTCTAAACAGTTTTGTGTCATCCGCAAATTTCAGTACGTTACTTGTTATACTGTCGTCCAAGTCATTGATATAAATTAAGAATAATATAGGTCCTAGTACTGACCCTTGAGGTACCCCACTCAAAACCGATTTCCAATTTGAAACTTCTCCATCTACTACAACTCGTTGTCTTCTGTCAGTCAGCCATTGTTCTATCCAGTCAGTTATGCTATCCCCGATACCATGGGCTTTTAATTTAAGTAGCAATCTTTGATGTGGCACTTTGTCAAAAGCTTTCTGAAAATCTAAGTAGATAATATCTACTGGCGATCCCACGTCTATCCACTTAGTGATTTCTTCCAAAAAACATAACATATTTGTTAAGCATGACCTTGCTTTAAGGAATCCATGTTGAGATGAATTTAATAATTTATGCTTAACGAGGAAGTCCACCATATGGTCTTTAATTAACCTTTCTAATAATTTACAAATCACTGACGTTAAACTCACTGGTCTGTAATTCTCTGACTTATTTCTCGAACCCTTTTTAAATAATGGATCGAAACGAAATAACAGGCGGACGTGAAATAACACATTATGGCATTGATGGCACTAAAAAACATGAAACACGCTATGGCATAGATGATATGTACTAAAATGACATTCACACCACAGGGTGCTTCAATAGAAGTTATCGCCACAGTTACCATACAGCAAGCTTGCATTGGTATGACGCGGCGTGTCATTTGATTACACGATGTATGTCTAAAACGTGATTGGTATCTACCTCAAACTGCGACTGAAGTGTTCAAATGTGTTCGCTCCGCCTCGTTTCCTGTACCACAGTTGCGCAACACGCTTTGACTGTACGAACTTGAAAACGCCCGCGTCACGGTCTACCCACGTGATCAGGTCTGGGTTGTAGTTGTCGTTGTTGAGGGTCTCAAGAATAAACTGCCACATCTGTTGACTTTTGTGTTTTCTTCTCCCTGCAACAATGGACACATATCATATAATATATGGTCATAAATAGGATAGACCGTGTATAAGATATTATCAAATATACGGTCGCAACGTAGTACAAACAAGTTGTACAAGAATACTCTTTGCGAAAACAATACAGCTGTTTTACACGTTGTATTGATAACTATTGTTGTTAGACATCATGAAACATACATAGGCTTGTTCTGATCACGCGATGAAAAAGATGTGCTTTAATTAATATATTCACATACGATGTGGTTTATCAAATACGTTTTGTCCTTAAAGTGCTTTAGTAGTTAGCCGTTTATGGAATTTTTACATCTCTGGTGGTGTTATTTTTCTACCAGACACCAAGCCAATAATACGGACAGAGGTAGCTACGAAAGTAGTTATCGCGTAAACAAAAGCTGAAAGTTATGAAACAAGCATTTATCGGAACAACGAGCATTGTGACGTGGGACTACGACTTACTTCTCGCGTAGGTTGTTCGTGGTCGCTTTCCGCAGCAAGATGGCTGATCTAAACCAATAGAAAATATTCCGTTGTAATATTTTTGCTTTTCTAAATATTTAGTACAAACACACTCATATGTTAAAAAATGCGTTAATTATTTATTTATTTAAAATGCTATCCTAACAGTGTATATCTTGAAACGTACGTTAATGAAAGAAGATGTGCCCTGAATGATTTCAGTGCGTAAGATTTACTTACCGCGAGCGATCCTGCAGGAGAGCTTGGCGTCGTCCGTCGTCACCTCGGCCGCGGGAGACAGTAGGGGAGACGGGATGGGGCTGAAGTCACTCGCGCTCCCCCGACTCATCCAACCAGCAGACTCTCCAGAGCTAGAACTGTCGTCCGAGCACTCTACACGACAGACAGCATTTAATGATGTCGCGCCTACTCTACACGACATACAGCATTTGATGGTGTCGCGCCCATTCTACACGATAGACAGCATGTAATAGTGTCGCGCCCATTCTACACGACAGATAACATTTAATGGTGTCGCGCCCCCTCTACACGACAGAAAATAGTTAATGGTGTCGCGTCCACGCTACACGACAGACAACATTTAATGGTGTCGCACCCATTCTACACGACAGACAGCATTTAATGGTGTCGCGCCCACTCTACACGACAGAAAATAGTTAATGGTGTCGCGCCCACTCTACACACCAGACAACATTTAATGGTGTCGCGCCCATTCTACACGACAGACAACATGTAATGGTGCCGCACCCACTCTACACGACAAACAACATTTAATGGTGTCGCGCCCACTCTGCACGACAGACAACAGTTAATTTTATCGCGCCCATTCTACACGAAATACAACATTTAATGATGTCGTGCCCATTCTACAAGACAGACAACATTTAATGATGTCGCGCCCACTCTATGTATAAGTTAGCCACTGAATTGTAAACTCGATTTACTTGATACATTGTTACAGCAATTTGATGACGTCATACCTGAGCCACGGTTGCCGTCCTCTTCAGAACACATGTCAGTGAAGAATTCTATAACGTCGTATCGGCTGAGAAAGGGAATGTCTTCCCCAAATGTTCCCAGATCGTTCTCGTTTCCTGTAACCGATAGCATATATGACTATAATCGAGTTAAAATGTGTATGTATGTTATACTGAACCTACACACTTTGTATCTCGGGAGCCAAACTTTCAGGGGTTTGTCTACGGCCCCTGGAAGGGTACGTAACACTATTATTTTTTCCTAAAATATTCACCCCACTACTGCCTTTCTACGAACAATCGAATTACCATTCGTAGTTATTAAGCACATAATAATGTACAACATTACATCACGCCATTTATATACGGTTCCACGTTACATAAATCGTACCCTGTGTGTATGCAACGCCCTCTGGCACACAACACCGAACTAAAGCCTTGGTTGCTTTGATCAGTAGACGCACACCCAAGATAAAATGTAGGCGCTCGTGCATTTTCTGACCTTATTGAACTGCAAAAATGTCCACACATATGTACTATACATACAGTTTCTTCCGAATAAAATAAAACAAAATTTTGGTGGTGAACGGGTACTTTTGTTGGTGTTTACCATGACGTAAGAACATATAATGTGGGTGGATTTACTATTTCAAACCAATGCAAATGGTTTACTGTTAGCAATATGTGCACCTATGTCTATTCGTACAATGTGTGCACATATGTATTTTCGTACAATGTGTGCACCTGTGTATATTCGTACAATGTGTGCACCTATGTCTATTCGTACAATGTGTGCACATATGTATTTTCGTACAATGTGTGCACCTATGTATATTCGTACAATGTGTGCACCTATGTCTATTCGTACAATGTGTGCACCAATGCCTGTGTGTGCGCTCGAAACTACACGTGCCTTGATAATGCAAAAAAAATGTGTCAGTGACCTCAACTGATCTAGTTAAAAAAACTGCCCGAAGACATTTCTTAATAACCACCTGAATTAACCGCCGGAAACGCGGCGATAATTTCACAATGCGTTCTATGAGTCATCTGCAAGGTAGTTGCAACACAACGTTACGTCTAATATTGTAATTGCTTCTGCGGTGTATACAAACAATGCCGTTATTGCTTCACACGTCGGAGAAACCAGGCACTGCAGCGAACTAACCAGGGTAGCATTCAACCGTTAAGACACCTATTAAGCACCGGGATCCATGTGTGTGTCCACTGATCCACTGATTAAAACTTGAGTATTTCTCATACAATCCGGGACTTAAAACATGTTTTACAAAGATCATTACTTTACTTTAGTCACGTGGTACATTGGTTTACAACATTTGTGTTATTTAACTTTATGACTTTGAACGACATTTATATGATCATATTTGATGACAAACTGAATTATACACTTACCGACTGGTACGACCATGTCTGTCATCTGCGGGTACTTCGACAAACTAGCCAAATCCGGGTCGGAATTGTTTTCGCAAAGAAGCCAGTTAGCTTCACCCAAGTGGTTCAGTAGATTATGAAAACTGGCGGACGTCATCTTTCGGCTTCTCTCGACCTGGTCAACGTTCGGCAGCCTATTTCCTATTTCTGAAAGTGTAACAGTGGCATACGTCAAATTCAGTGACGAGACACGCATTGCGTTTGGGCAAAAACAGCCAGTAACTAGATTAATGTTGAGTCGTCATGCGTGGCTGCACTAGTCGTCATGCGTGGCTGCACTAGTCGTTTCAAGCACGAATCGTGATACAGCAGATAAGATGCACCAGAAGAGAGTATCAATAGATGCAACAGAGTGAATATAGCTCGATTATATGGAAATAACCTGATGCATAGACCATGGGTTTTCACGCTCAGCCATTCAATAACCCCATTTCAACCAAACTCCAGTCTATTTGAGCGTGCGTACTGTCATAACCACTGACCTGCACTGCAGCGTGACTGACTATTTAAATTATGTGTGGCCCATTCATTGCTGGGCACTGGTCTCCACAACCGGTCTGTTACACTTCTCCGTCACACACAAACACACACTGCTTCGTTAAATTTCACTTGCGGCTCTATACTAGTTTTGGACACAGCGATTTGTCTATTAAAGTATTTCGAAGTTTGTGGTAGCAGACAACGCTTGCTACACACGCCTATCGAATAAATACACACTGCACTGCAATCTATATCTTCACTGACGCATCTTCGGTTGAATATTTGAAGGTTAAACCTGCCGCCACTACGCATATAAAGAAGCCTACATCATTATATATCCGCAGTAAGCGATCACCATAAGCGAGTCTGGCACGGGTGTAAGTAGTCGTAGTTTCTTGCCCAATGGCAGAACCGCGAGGCCACATTTACTCTACTCTACTGCGAAACCGCGAAACCGCGTTACGCTACGCAACTGCCAAACCACGAAACCACGTTACGTAACGCTACTACCAAACCACGAAACCACGATACGTTACGCTACAGCCAAGCCGGAAAATCACGTTACGTTACGTTACGTTACGTTACGTTACGTTACGTTACGTTACGTTACTGCCGTTACCTTACGAAACCACATTACGCTACGTTACTGCCAAACTGCGAATACACGTTACGTTGCGCTACTGCTACCACCACCACCACTACTGCTACCACCACCACCACTACTGCTACCACGACCACCACTACTGCTACCACCACCACCACTACTGCACAGAACAGCGTTAAACACACAGCGATATAGCTGCTGTTTGCACAGTGCAACGCACACACTACACGAGCCACTGCACACGTTCTGTCAGGGCGGCTTACCTGTGCCGGTGTCCAAGTGAACAGGTCGCGAACAAGGCGAACGCAGCCGTTTTATCGGCGACCATAACGAAACAACTGTGCAGGGGATTTCCCTGCACCATAGTAATAGACACTTTTCACGATTTGATTTTAATCGAACCGGACTTTGGTTAAGTCCAGCAGATCTAAAACAATGGAGATTTCCCAAAAGGTGTGGGTGGATGGTTTGTATTAGTCATTCCTTTCCACTGAGGGTATATATGGACCTTTCCCTGGGAGTTTTGTTTATCTTTGTGTTGCTTCCCCAATCGTTAATAAACACACGAATTGAATGCACGAATTACTCTAACCCACTTGAATCACAATAGCAACACGATGGGTTTAAAAAATACTAGTTTATTCACGTTTTTGGTATTGGCATTATTCTTCCAGCAAAATCTCATACAAAATGATCAGTCAGTTGCTTAGTGTATTTTAGAAGGACTCTATTGTATTGGACTGTTCATTAACAGCGTCAGTGTGTGAATCGGGTGGTTGTGATTTACGGAGTTGTTCTTATTGAGGAAAATATTAAGGTACACATAAAAGAGATGTTGTGACTATTATAAATCTAAATAGAGCACAGCCTAAATTAATGAACCAAATTTTTATTTCTCTAACAAAATATCATACATATAAGGACACTAAGCATATATTGACCCTAATAAGCATTTTACACATTGATGCCAGTCAGTTTCTTACTAAATAACTGTCGATGCTAACTCTCAGGACATTGCTTTGATTGGAATTGTGTACTAGTCCCATATAAGGTTTAGTTTGCTTAAGCAGGATCAAATGGAGCTGTACATCATCGTGTTTTTAATAACTGATTTCATTGTTACATGGCCAAGTGTCCGATTGAATGATTGTCAGTTTCTACTTCAACAGCCTTAGCGGGATTGTTTTGTACTTTAATTGCGACGCACTCGTTTCACGGTACTTGAGAGTAAACATACATAAAGGTAGGTTTAATGCGCCAAGTACGAAATCTCGTGGTGCCACCTTCGACCTAAAGGCACGGTACTTTAGAATTTACAATATGAAATGGGTTTGTGACATCACGGCCGTAAGTGGCACGGTACTTTAAAGTTGACTTTATGAGATGGGTTGATGGCACCTCGGACACAAGTGATACGATACTTTACAGTTACATTATGAGATGGGTTGATTACATCACGGACACAACTGGCACGGTACTTTACAGTTGGCATTAGGAGATGGAATTGTGACACCACGCTTCTTCTGCGGTACTTCAGAGTTGAGAGTACGAGATGGGTCTATGACATCACAGATACAAGTGACACGGTACTTTAGCGTTGACATTATGAGATGGGTCTATGACAGACGCTTAGATGCTTAGCACACGCACAGGCACACGCACACGCACAGCGCACAGGCACACGCACACGCACACGCACACGCACACGCACACGCACACGCGCACGCGCGCGCGCGTGCGTGCGTGCGTGCGTGCGTGCGTGCGTGCGTGCGTGCGTGCGTGCGTGCGTGCGTGCGTGCGTGCGTGCGTGCGTGCGTGCGTGCGTGCGTGTGTATTGATTTGCTCTAATATGAAGAAGAAAGTGAATAATTGTTGAAACCGTGATCGTAATGGCCCTGATGTCGACCGTGGTTATTGACGAGGTCGAATATTATGAAAGTGTTCCATTCATTGCACACAAGTACTGTAATTATAGAATTATCATTGTTTGTGGGAAGGGTCAATTGACACCAATATGTCAGTGTGCTCACATAACCGCCGCATTGTTATTAACAACCACCGTGACCGTTGACCTTTCGTGTACGCTATGCCTCTTTGCCTGAGCACATGGTCCAATGGGTCGACCTTCGTGTACGCTATGCATAGTAACAACTCTATGCCTGACACATGTTCCAATTGGTCGACCTTCGTGTACGCTATGCATAGTAACAACTCTATGCTTGACACATGTTCCAATGGGTCGACCTTCGTGTACGCTATGCCTAGTAACAACTCTTTGCCTGAGCACATGTTCCAATGGGTCGACCTTCGTGCTGACATGACTTTCTGACATCGTAGCAATTTACTAATATTTCTCATGTTTCCATGTCAAGTATTCTGCAATGGTAACACAAATGGTGACGTTCTTTTTTACGTAAGAATTGTGGATTTGTCAATGTGTGTACATAAAACACACCCACGTCCCACATACAGCAACTAACACACCAACCCTTGCGTGGTGCCGCGGGGATTTCCCGCACCGTTGGACCTTTAAGCCCATTGGCCAATGTACACAATGAAGGACTTCGCAGAAGCGGTAGTGGTTGAAAGGATAGATGAGCTAACACAATGAATGTAGTATGTGTGCCCAGGTACATAGCAGTTCTATGATACTCGCAATGGAATGAGTCACGCGGCTACATCAGCAAAATCATCGGGATTACCTGCTGTATTGAGACATGTCCGCCTGAATTTCCAAAAACATAACCTGAATCCACATCCCAATAAACTACAATGACAGCACAATGAAGCCATCCATGACAAAAATGTTTCATTATGACGAATACACTTGGACATTTCGTTTAAACAATTTGGAGACAAATTCCATGTATGCTAAATAAAATGTCGGAGGTGGATGGCCCTTAAACAGTAAGTAACTAAGCAGCGTATAACCAGCTTACCCCCCCCCCCCCGTTCATGGAGCAAAGGTGGTGAAAATACATTTGACTGTCCAATTGGCAGCCATTGTAACGTTCGTTTTTTATAATTCCTGGAACATTTCACAGCGCATTAATCCTCTGTTAATACACATGCTGTGATAAAATCACTCATTTTCTACCTGTCGGACAAAGACGGACACAGTGGGCGAATTGAGTGTTGAACCATTCTGCGGTTTTTGTTGGCCCAAAACAACATTTACGATCCATCCGCCATTACCCATATAAAGAATCCCTAGGATAGTGACGATTGCGCTTTATGAATGAATTTATGAGTGCATTTTTATCATCGTCAATGGGTTGATCAGAGACGACTGGTCAAAGGAGGCGAATGAACATAGAAAGAGGCGAGTGGCAGTCGCCTGGCGCCTGGGAAGACATACTGCCAGACTGCCCCCAAAGGTAGTGTATTAATACATAGATAATAATAATATTAGTTATAATAATAATAATAACAACAAAAAACTTCCATAGCGCCTAAATCCTCAAGGACCAAAGTTCAGTGGAGAAACAAAGCAGAATCTTTAAGTATGATATCATGAACAGGAACGCGCAAGAGTCAGTAGAGCAACAGAGCGAGGGAATATATGCGTGCGTGCGTGCGTGCGTGCGTGCGTGCGTGCGTGCGTGCGTGCGTGCGTGCGTGCGTGCTTGTGTGTAAATGGCGGATACACTATGCATGAATGCGGCGAAAGGCAACGGCAACACTCGTCGGAATCGCTACGGTGTTTACGTTCTCAACACTCGTCGGAACCGCTACGGTGTTTACGTTCTCAACACTCGTCGGAACCGCTACGGTGTTTACGTTCTCAACACTCGTCGGAACCGCTACATTGTTTACGTCCTCAACACTCGTCAGAATCGCTACGGTGTTTACGTTCTCGACACTCGTCGGAACCGCTACGGTGTTTACGTTCACAACACTCGTCGGAACCGCTACGGTGTTTACGTTCTCAACACTCGTCGGAACCGCTACGGTGTTTACGTTCTCAACACTCGTCGGAACCGCTACATTGTTTACGTTCACAACACTCGTCGGAACCGCTACATTGTTTACGTTCTCAATACTCGTCGGAACCGCTACGGTGTTTACGTTCTCAACACTCGTCGGAACCGCTACATTGTTTACGTTCTCAATACTCGTCAGAATCGCTACGGTGTTTACGTTCTCAATACTCGTCGGAACCGCTACGGTGTTTACGTTCTCAAGAAGGCGGCTTCTTCTCAGTGTGAACTCGGCATTTAGTGTTTATTCCGGGGAAAAAACGGGAATGTAATGAAATTACCCCAAGGTGGATCAAAAACAATTAAAACGAACGAGTGGTGTACGCATTGGGAACACCGGAAATCAGCATACAATCCAAACGCTTTTATTTAAAATTAATGACTATTTATGTAGCAATAATGACACGCCGCTAAACCGATATCTGATATGACGAAATAATGTCATGAATTCGTGTCTCGGATAACCATGGTTGTGGACAATGTCTTAAGGACATTCATATGGATAATTTACCCGTGTTAAATCCTGCATTGCTCAACTACGATGTTATCTGTCTAATTGAGTACTGTGTTTGTTGTCGCTGGCAGATGAACCGAGAAGTATCTAGTCACCGCCTGTCCACCCAGACCATTTATGTTGGGCGAACACCGAACTTATCTGCGTATGACTCATTGACGAACTGCAACACGGCTATGTCATTCATCGATATGTTTGCCACGGGGCGATACTAATCTTGTTTTGACGGCCGCTCGGATATTATCACCTCGGGAAATACCAGGAGAAAAACGACGTACAAGTATAACCAGGTCGGTACGACGTACAAGTATAACCAGGTCGGTACGCATGAAGCATAACCAGGTCGGTACGCACAAAGCATAACCAGGTCGGTACGCACGAAGCATAACCAAACTGTTTGAATGGTGCGCAATTGCAAATGTCAGAAATAGGTTGATAATGCCTCAAGTAGAGTGATAGTTTGTAAATGCCAATGTTTAGTTGTGTGAATAAATGCATCACCGAAAACATTGCTTCATGCATATCCTCCAAGGGAATATGTCTCAGGTTTATTCGTGGGAACGGTGTACGGGAGAAATTAAGTTTTCATATTGAAGATACTGTCCTTGGATTCAAAATATTGGTGGGCTGGGATAGGTGGAGTATATAAAGTGGGGCAATTTTTCGGGGATCCTGTCCTGGGATCGCTATCGCTATGGTAGGGGACATTGTCGATGGATGTCGAGTGTCTTGGTAGGGGACATTGTCGATGTATGTCCAGTGTCTTGGTAGGGGACATTGTTGAGGGATGTCGAGTGTCTTGGTAGGGGACATTGTCGATGTATGTCCAGTGTCCTGGTAGGGGACATTGTTGAGGGATGTCGAGTGTCTTGGTAGGGGACATTGTCGATGAATGTCGAGTGATTTGGTAGGGGACATTGTCGATGGATGTCGAGTGTCTTGGTAGGGGACATTGTCGATGAATGTCGAGTGATTTGGTAGGGGACATTGTCGATAGATGTCAAGTGTCTTGGTAGGGGCATTGTCGATAGATGTCAAGTGTCTTTGTAGGGACATTGTCGATATATGTCCAGTGTCTTGGTTGGGACATTGTCGATATATGTCGAGTGTCTTGGTAGGGGACATTGTCGATGGATGTCAAGGTTCTTGGTAGGGGACATTGTTGATAGATGTCGAGTGTATTGGTAGCTGACATTGTCGATGGATGTCAACTGTCTTGGTAGGGACATTGTCGATGGATGTCAAGTGTCTTGGTAGGGACATTATCGATGGGTATCGAGTGTCTTGGCAGGGGACATTGTCGATGGATGTCAAGTGTCTTGGTAGGGGACATTGTCGATAGATGTCAAGTGTCTTGGTAGGGACATTGTCAATAGATATCGAGTGCCTTGGTAGGGGCATTGTCGATAGACGTCAAGAGTCTTGATAGATGTCGAGTGTGTTGGTAGGGGACATTGTTTCCACTACATTGACGACAAAATGAAATCAGGATCGCCAGGACAGGACCACATTCAATACACTGCAAACAATACGCCGGGACTGTATCATAGTGAATGCACAGCATAGGATACGCATATACAGTATCAAAGTGAATACGCCGCACACGATAAAGTATCGCACTCAATACACTGTTAGTCCAGTTCACAAGGCATAAGCCTTAGTGTTGAATCACCCGGCTAATATTTTGATATTAAGACCACCACTTAATCGGGGCTCGGTGGCTCGGCGGTTAGAGCGCCAGACTGTCAGTCGAGAAGACTGGGGTACGAGTCCATCTGATGCCGTTTGAAACTTCGTTCGTGTCTTTCGGAAGAGACCCTAAAACCTGCAGGAGCTCGTGACTCCGTGCAAGTGTTGGTAGGGTAATGCTAATGGCAATGACAACCAAAATCATGTACAACTTCCGGTTCAACGAAACGTTCGAGCCGTTTGGCGTAGATAATGTAACTTGGAATAATCATGGACTTATATTTAAATAAATAAATATTTGGTGGTTATCGAAGATCCGAAGTCGAAAGTGGCCCACCAAGACCGGACACTGTCTAAAAATCGAATTTATGCAACAAACCTGTATTCCTTGGATTTCATTCATTTCATTTTCATCCATTGCAAAAATATTATTTCGTTTACGTCTGCTTCCCAGACACGTCGAGTCGGTGTGCATCAGGGAACAGGTCTGCGAGGGGGTTACGTACAAACGTTTACGTCTGCTTCCCAGACACGTCGAGTCGGTGTGCATCATTGAACAGGTCTGCGAGGGGGTTACGTACAAACGTTTACGTCTGCTTCCCAGACACGTCGAGTCGGTGTGCATCATTGAACAGGTATGCGAGGGGGTTACGTACAAACGTTTACGTCTGCTTCCCAGACACGTCGAGTCGGTGTGCATCATTGAACAGGTCTGCGAGGGGGTTACGTACAAACGCTTTGGGCGATCCTTTGGACTGGACGTTCAGCGCTTGTTGTTTATGCCGTAAACATCTGCCTTTTCGGCGATGTCACATCGACCTAGCCAACTAAGACGTTTATTTTTAGAAAAGTGGTTAACATACCTTTGACTTGATGACAATAGCATTTAAAAGTGAAAAAAAGTCGTGGTTTTGGGGCTATGCACCTAAAAGAGATAACATCACATCAACTAAAATCAAGAATATCAAGCCAATGGTTTACTCAGAACGTGTCTAAAAGTTGCAGCATCCGATCATTTCTCCGAATGACCGAGGACATATTAACCAGTGCGACCACTAAGCGCATGCGCAGTTTTATGAAATCAGGGTGACCTAGACTAAAGTGACGTATTAAGGGAGTCCGGCATACACAGAACAAATAAAAAGTCTCAAACAAACGTGTTGCTTTGCCAGAAAGAAGACTAGTTTAGCAAACAAATGCCAACATATGTTACACAAGTTGAGCTTGGACGCAGATAGCATGGCCATATCCTATTGGCAAGAATATGCATAGGTGTATACGACTATATTTTCGCTTGGCGAGCGAATATTGCCAGAATACCGCATACACTAACAGTATGACCCATGAATACACTAACAATATGACCCATGAATACAATTACATTATGACCCATGAAATTAAGGCGTTGTGTATTCAACAAGGTTTCCCCAGTAAACCGCTGGCGTGATATTCTTAATTGTAGTTACAAATGGTTATGTTTTAGTAACCGAAAACCATGAATTTTATTTCGCTGTCAGGGAGATTTTTCTACATATTTAATGCTATTCAAACGTTCATTTATCTAATAATATTCATCATTATAATAATAATAATTATTATTATTGTTGTTGTTACATTTCAAAGGTTGACCAAATAAGCTGTGATCGAGGTCGGATTGACCGCAGTTGACATAAACGACGAATTTCTCATTTCTTTGGTGTAATCATACCCTTCCAGGTATAGTGGTGCGCGACATAGGCATATCTCTCTTCACTGGCCTTCTTCTCTTTAGTTGCCTTCTTCTCTTCAGTAGCCTTCCTCTCTTTATTTGCCTTCCTCTCTTCAGTGGCCATCCTCTCTTTAGCGGCCATCCTCTTTTTAGTGGCCTTCCTTTCTTCAATTGCCTTCCTCTCTTTATTTGCCTTCCTCTCTTTATTTGCCTTCCTCTCTTTAGTGGCCTTCGTCTCTTCAGTGGCCTTCCTCTCTTTAGCGGCCTTCCTCTCTTTAGTTGTCTTCCTCTCTTCAATGGCCTTCCTCTCTTTGGTGGCCTTCCTCTCTTTAGTGATCTTCCTCACGTCAATGGCCTTCCTCTTTTTATTGGCCTTCTTCTCCTTAGTGGCCTTCCTCTCTTCAGTAGCCTTCTTCTCTTTAGTTGTCTTGCACCCTTTAATGGCCTTCCTCTCTTTAGTGGCCTTCCTTCCTTTAGTGATCTTCCTCACTTCAGTGGCCTTCCTCTCTTTAGTGGCTCTCCTATCTTTAGTTGCCTTCCTCTCTTTAGTGGCCTTCCTCTCTTTAGTGGTTTTTTCTCTCTTTATTTGCCTTCCTCTCTTCAGTGGCCTTCCTCTCTTTAGTAGCCTTCCTCCCTTTAGTGGTCTTCCTCACTTCAGTTGCCTTCCTCTCTTTAGTGGCCTTCCTCCCTTTAGTGGTCTTCCTCACTTCAGTTGCCTTCCTCTCTTTAGTGGGCTTCCTCACTTCAGTTGCCTTCCTCTCTTTAGTGGCCTTCCTCTCTTTAGTGGCTTTTTCTCTCTTTAGTTGCCTTCCTCTATTTAGTGGTCTTCCTCACTTCAGTGGCCTTCCTCTCTTCAGTGGCTTTTTCTCTCTTTAGTTGCCTTCCTCTCTTTAGTGGCCTTCCTCTCTTTAGTAGCCTTCCTCCCTTTAGTGGTCTTCCTCGCTTCAGTTGTCTTCCTCTCTTCAGTGGCCTTCCTCCCTTTAGTGGTATTTCTCACTTCAGTGGACTTCTTCTTTTTAGTTGCCTTCCTCTCTTCAATGGCTTTCCTCTTTTCATTGACATTCCTCTTTTTAGTGGCCTTCCACTCTTTTGTTGCCTTCTTCTCTTCAGTGGCCTTCCACTCATTAGTGGCATTTCATTCTTCAGTGCCCTTCCTCTGTTTATGTTTTAAAACATTTATCTCCGATAACTATGTTAAAGCTTTGTGATTTTCTAACAACTCCATGGTGGCATGTTGATATTTTTCCCTGTGAATTTCCAAGATGTCAGACTGTATTCCAGCGACGCGCCGTGAATGGTTACACAATTTAAAACAACAGTAGTTCCAGTTCAGTGCTCGGCGATGCAGAATGCATCCGTGGCTATATTTCATAATAGACTGACATTGTATCATTTATTACGCGGGCCTTGGCGCCCTCCTTTAGTTCGAGGGCCTTGACCCCAGCACCACCACCACTCCCCTGGCACGCTCTGTGCGAATATGTAAATGCTACTGTATGGGTTGACACAGAAGGGTTACAGATCTTTATCAATGTGTGTCGGGGTAATGCTGTCAAGTGAAGCTTGCCGAAGTGTGGCATTATTCGGAAATGACACAGAAGTGCATTGTACCACGACGTCAACTTGTGTCCGCCTTTACCGTGACAATCATTACTGACTGACACTGCAGCGTCAGTGCCGACAACAAAGGAACTAGTAATAGTCACATCATAAGATGTGTGTATACATACATACATACTTACATACACGCATACATACACATATACATTCATACGTACATACGTACTTACATACATACTTACATAGACACGTACACCCGCGCGCGCAAACAAGGACACGCATTTGTACATATGCATATTTATCTACATATATGCATATATAGCTAGTGCATAAGTTGAAATAGTGAAATATAAGTAATAATAATAATAACAATAACAATAACGTATAGTTGAACAAAGTATGTGATTTTAATATATATATATATATATATATATATATATATATATATATATATATATATATATATATATATATATATATATATATATATATATATATATATATATATATATATACATATTATAAAATTCCATCATGATTGGTCTTCGTATAAAATGAAACACATATAAACATGACCATGAAATATTAAAATACATTATACTGTAATTATACGCTCACAAATAAACATTGCTCTCTATGTCCGTTTAATGGTGTCAGCATATGGACCAACTGACACAATGTCCCACTTTCACATTATCTTGCAACTTGTTTGCCGGAATCACCCGATACGTAGAAATGTCAGTCTATCGTAGTGCCTGGATGTCTTGAATAGGTTCAATTGGAATGTTCGACCAAACGGACCCAGTCAGTCGCATTCGCCTCGAATTTGTAGACGAGTCTCTTGTTGGGTATCCGGCTCATGATGCCCTTCTTGTAGTAATGTCTACAACAAAGTACAAACCGATCTTACGTTCGGGTGCTTATCGACTGTACGACAACGAATGGGAATTAGTTTAAATCGGTTCACAGACATGAACTCAACAAACAAGCGATTTATGATGTATAATAAAATAGTATGGTTATTTCCATTCTTAATCGGGGATTAACCTCACGAGAAACATTCATATATGTGTACGTTTTCCAAAACAGTACTGCTTGTCATGTGTTCGACTACATGGCTTTGTATATACACTGAGTTATTCAATGCCCCCACGCCGACATACATAGCCCGGGGTACGTTATTCAATGCCCCCACGCCGACATACATAGCCCGGGGTACGTCATTGACTCAATGTAATCTCCAGTGCTCCCGCCATTCAGCTTTTATGTGATGCATTTCCGAAAAATCCCCCAAGTCGCCATTCATTTATTTGATCCATTTCCGAAAAATCCCCCAAGTCGCCATTAAGTTGTTATGTGACCCATTTCCGAAAAATCCCCCAAGTCGCCTATTCAGTTGTTATGTGACCCATTTCCGAAAAATCCCCCAAGTCGCCAACGCAGCATAACTACCGAAGCGTTACTGTATCAACACGTATTGTTAATGTAGCGGCGTTTTTTTAATTTAAGGGTACTTCCTCAATTCGAGTTTGTTATTCGCCTCATTTCGCGAACAACTTAACCAATCTAGAATCCACCACGACATGTTAACTCGTGTGTACAATTTGTTTATTTAGTTTTGGTGAAATCATCGGATAAATTAATCAGTATTTATTATTTCACCGGATCGGGCCAAAATTCGGCAAACACTTTAGTCCGATCCGGGTCTATATACTGTAAGATAATGCTATACACACTTTCTAGACTTAACGATCACAGTCAATTATGTCGATGATGTACAAAGTGCACTCTCTTTTATTGAGCAGATTGTGCATATCATTTCGTTTATCTATTCAAACACGTTTCAACATCGACGAACCTGATTAGCGACGAATAAATCAGTCGAGGAGGGAATTTTGAAGTTACAATTGTTGTGGTTGTAAAATAACCAGAGCAGCGCCTGTTACACGCCACCTAAACCAACGCGACAGCTACACTACTTTAACTTTGAAACAAGATGTATATAAAAAACATGTCGTGTATTTACCTCATACTGCGACTGAAGTGTTCGAATGTGTTCGCTCCGCCTCGCTTCTTGTTCCACAGTTGCGCCACACGCTTTGACTGTACGAACTTGAAGACGCCCGCGTCACGGTCTACCCACGTGATCAGGTCTGGGTTGTACGTGTCGTTGCTGAGCGTTTCGAGAATGAACTGCCACATCTGCTGACCTCTATGATTTCTCCTCTCTGCAGTAACGTACACACAGACCATTGATACACGAACGATTGCATAACGAACGAACACTGTATATAACGATAACTTGTGGAGAGAAAAAACGACAATATTGCTACTGCAAATGCAACTGCATCGGTAAGTTCTTTCTTCCTGTGTAGCCACAGCCTCAGTTAGACCGTTGTCGTCTCCTTGCAATCTCTCCAGCCTCTTCGAGTCCACCATCTTTCCAATGCTTCATGTTTTAAATCCATCCCGTTTTTTTTCTAACTCTTCTTTCTTTTTCTGGTAGTTCTCGTTCTCTGCTGCTAAGTACCAGACTTGCTGGTCTTCTTTCCCAATGGGCGTACATAGCCCGCTTAGCCTTACTTAACCAGATCTAACTGAAGCATAGCAGACATTTTTTCTTTAGCCCTTTATTTATCTCTGACCCATACGTTAGTATATATATATATATATATATAAATGTGTGTGTGTGTGTGTGTGTGTGTGCGTGTGCGTGTGCGTGTGCGTGTGCGTGTGCGTGTGCGTGTGCGTGTGCGTGTGCGTGTGCGTGTGCGTGTGCGTGTGCGTGTGCGTGTGCGTGTGCGTGTGTGTGTGTATAAGCCTTGTCCTGGGCGGAATGCGCCATATCCAAATCTGATGTGCATGTAAATGTATCGTATCTTCTCATTTGGGTGTCCATGACACGCTATTGTGCTGAATAACGCAAACATCGTTATTATTCTTGGTAACTAACATCATCAACACTCTTGGTACTTAGTATTACTTGTGCATTGCTATGCCACTATCTTAGTTGTTGTAGCGCCATTTCTATCCTTCCACCATGCTGCTGCCAGTCACCAAGCTATTAACACCAACATAGAGTGTTGCTATAATAGGTGTGTTGTAAAAAAAAGTATTAACACCACGCCGCTCAAAACAATAAGCAATTGTTCATAACTAGGAGTAACCTGAGAAGCCAACTTACTTATCTTTCTTGTCTTTGGTGGTCGTGATCGGTTTCCACTGCAGGATTGATCTGAAACATTACACAATAATGTGACCATTCTGCTATTGTCTCAGTGGTTGACGATACGAATAAGTTTAATAATGCCTGCCTGCCTGCCTGCCTTCCTGCCTACCAGCCTGACTACTTGCCTGCCTACCTGAATGCGTTCCTGCCTGCTTGTCTTTCTGCCCGCCCGCCAGCCAGCCCCACTGCTTACCTACCTGACGGCTTGACTGCTTGTCTGAATGCCTGCCTGGCTGGCTGCCTGCCTGCCTGCCTGCCTGCTAGCCTGCCTGCCTTCCTTCCTGCCTGGCTGCCTGCTTGCCTGCCTTCCTGCCTACCAGCCTAACTACCCGCCCGCCCGCCCGCCCGCCCGCCCGCCCGCCCGCCCGCCCGCCCGCCCGCCCGCCCGCCCGCCCGCCCGCCCGCCCGCCCGCCCGCCCGCCCGCCCGCCCGCCCGCCCGCCCGCCCGCCCGCCCGCCCGCCCGCCCGCCCGCCCGCCCGCCCGCCCGCCCGCCCGCCCGCCCGCCCGCCCGCCCGCCCGCCCGCCCGCCCGCCCGCCCGCCCGCCCGCCCGCCCGCCCGCCCGCCCGCCCGCCCGCCCGCCCGCCCGCCCGCCCGCCCGCCCGCCCGCCCGCCCGCCCGCCCGCCCGCCCGCCCGCCCGCCCGCCCGCCCGCCCGCCCGCCCGCCCGCCCGCCCGCCCGCCCGCCCGCCCGCCCGCCCGCCCGCCCGCCCGCCCGCCCGCCCGCCCGCCCGCCCGCCCGCCCGCCCGCCCGCCCGCCCGCCCGCCCGCCCGCCCGCCCGCCCGCCCGCCCGCCCGCCCGCCCGCCCGCCTGCATGAAAGCCAACCAGACTGCCTGACTGCCAGCCTGACTGCCTGAATGACTGAATGCCTGTCTGAATTCGTGTCTGAATAACTGCCTGAATGAATTCCTTAATGTCTGCCTGAATGCTTGTTTGAATGCACGCATGCCTGCTTTTCAAGTTACTGTTAACAAAATGTGATTTATTTCAAATTTGCTACGCTTGACACTTACCACGAGCGTTCCTCCTGGACAGAATGACGTCATCCATTGTCTCCTCAGCAACAGGTGATGAGACGGGTCTGAAGTCGCTGGCCCAGTCATATTCCCCAACACGTGTCTCTTCGGAGAACTCTATAAGACAAAATGCCGTTGTAATGTTATACCAACTCCGTATACTATTAGGTTACTAAATCATAAATATTATCTTCCCGTTAACATATATACTCATACGCGATGGTATGTTTTCAAATAAAGTGTTTATTCACGATAACAATATGTAACATGAAATACGTCTGTTGTCTTAGTTTAACAAACGTTCATATTATAAGTCGGTTATCGAAACGAAAGCTGTATTCCCATCCTACCTCGTTTAATGCCGCTGACTTTTCTAAAGTGCAAGGTACGAAGAACCTGTTCGACCTCCTGTGGGGGAAGAAAAGGCTCAGCCACTCCCGTTCCCAGATCCTCGACGTCTCCTGTAACCAGAAAAACGTCCGTTGACTGACTTTAGGACATCAAATGTACATAACAAGACATCGTTTATCAATACGAGATAGTTACGATAACAAAATTTTGTTCAACAAAGTCTTTGCTATCAGTACACCTTTCAACGAGTGTAAGTTTCGTAATAACCACCAACATAAAGCACCTGTTTTAATTCACCACTATAGTAAAGTATGCAAATGGCGATGAGGTCATACTGGATATTGTAATCATGAGCAACTATGCTCTGATGCACTTTAATAGGTTTCTTTTGACAAGGTATTTGACTGCTAAAAGAACGCGAAACACGAGCCCAACTGTTCCAGTAATCTACACACTCAGAATAACACGTTGTATCTGAGCAGGGATCGACACTGTTGACAATACAGTTCGCAAGTAGAGTTTAACATGTTCGCAAACGGTATCAAATAGTTAATGGCTGCGACTCTGTAATAGTAACACAGAAGCAGCTGCGGCAGCAGCAGAAGCAACAACAACACAGCTAAGTAGCGTTGATTTTAACCCTGGACACATTGAATGACACACTCACCGACTTCTGCGTAGGTCGACTGACCGGCCGATTCGTGGTCGAAGCTGCAGCTATTGCCGTCGCAAAGAAGCATGTTGGCTTCGCCGAGTTGACTCGATAGTTCATGAAAACTATCGGAAATCATCTTTCGGTTTCTCTCGACCGGGTCAGTGTTCCTCATCAACCTATATCCGACTCCTGTAGATACGACAGAGGCATGTGTCACATTTATGGTCAAATGACATTAGTTGTTGTTCCCAGTATCTAGTATCTCGCACAGGGAAAACGGAAAAATTCTGGGTTAGGAATCACCACATATAAAGTGATGTTATATCGCCCACTGGCACAACCACGAGACCACCTTACGCTACGCTACAACCTTACGCTACACTACAACCGCTCAACGCCCAATCACATTATAGACACATAATATTTGCGCGCATGCGCAAAGTTGTTCAAAGACATCACGGTCCGTTGAGCAACGATAGCACCCTAGGCTGCCTTACCTGTGGAGAGGTCTTAGCGGAATAAGTATTGAACACCATTACCCCAGCGGTTATATCGGGTGATATCGAAACTAGGGTGAATCATCACCGTCCAGTGTGAATGGGTAATTTCGGATAGAACATTGGGGAATTGGGGTGCATGGGGGAATTTCCCTGGGAGCTACGCTCTTTTTCTTCCTTTCAAAGGGTTGGGCTCTGTTAGTATAATGAATTATTTGGTAATCATGTACTGCATCAACGGCTTCAGCAGAGACCGTCAGCGGCTTATATTACCACGATACAATCCGCGGCGCTATTTGGACAGCATTTACATAATTATACAAATTTAGGTAAGAATATCGCATAGCTTGTCATGTGTTTGACAGTCTTTGTTTGTCTAATGCAAATACACTTGCACATACAGTGAGTTATTCAGCTGACCTTCAATGCCCCATGACAACACACATAGCCCGGGGACACATTATTGACACGATGTTATCTCCAATCCTGGCGTAGCCTCGCTATTCAGTTGTATCTGACCAATTTCCGAAAAATCCACCAAGTTGCCATTTGTAATATCACCGGAAACGCGTATTGTTAATGTAGCGGCGTTTTTTAATTTAAAAAGACTTCCTCAATTGGCGTTTTTTACTCGCCTCGTTTTAGGATCATTTCGCGAACGACTAAACATATCTCGCATCCACCACGACATATTGAATCGTGCGTACAATTTGTTCATTTAGTTTTGGTGAAATCATCGTAATTAATATTATTTCACCGTTTGAACATCGGCGAACCTGATTCGCGATGGATAAATCAGTCGAGAAGGGAATTTTAAAGTTATAAATGTTGTATTTGTAAAATACCAACACCAGCGTATATTACACACTTTGAAAGATATGTACCATATGTACAATGAAACAATATGTACAATGTACAAAACATGTCTGAATGCACGCATGCATGCTTAACAAGTTACTGTCAACAAAATGTGATTTATTTAAAATTTCCTACACTTGACACTTACCATGACAGCATGACGTCATGCATCGTCTCCTCAGCATCGGGTGACGGGACGGGGCTGAAATCACTAGCCCAGTCAGGTTCACCAGCACGTGTCTCTTCGGAGAACTGCACAAGACAAAATGCCGTCGTAATGTTGTGCCCACTCCGTGTAGTATTAACTGGTGTGTCTCATCACCGACGAGTGTGAATTGAGTATTTCCGAGAGAACATTATCCGACATAATCGATGTCCTCCCGATGAAGGGAGTTATCAAGTGCGAGAGTTCAATACATACGTGGGCGGAGGGTAAATTTTATATACTCAATTCCGTTGAGGGTGTAAGGGGGCATTTCCCTCAGTGTTACGCTCTTCTTCTTCTTCCTTTTAAACGGCTGGGCTCTTGTGAGCGTAATGGATTATTTATTAATCATGAACTAGGTTGGCCTAAATTATTTATGCTACTAAATTACATTCTAAACCATTGCGTTCTTTCAATCATTCCACAAAATTCCACATACTAAAATCCATATATTCTTTTAAAAAATATTGTGTTTTTGCGCACTTTGTTCGGTCCAGTTAGCGCGGTACCGCACCAGTGGCTTCTGCAGAGACCATCAGTGGCTTCTGCAGAGACCATCAATGGCTTCTGCAGAGACCATCAACGCCCCATATTACAACTCACCGCGATACAATCCGCGGCGCTATTTGGACCGCAACAACACAATATTTTGAAAATAATATATGTTTTTCCGTACGAGGAATGATGTGGAATGATTAAATTAATGCATTGGCGTATGCAAAGTTAGGTAAGAATATCGCTTAGCGGCGTATATATGTTAAGCCAATGTAGTTTATGATTACTAATTGTGTAGCCTTTTGATGCATGCGGTGAAGTACAGCGGTCTGCATATCAAATATTCAAAATGAGGTTAAAACCAAGTGGTCTCAGGCGCTGTCTGCAGGTTGTGGAAGCCACCACCCGGTCTGTTAAAACAAAATTCGTCATCTAGCCTCCGTCACCTGAGCGTCAAGTGAAGGGGGTCAGGTGACGGAGGCTAGATGATGACTCCAGTCTGGGGAAGAAGGAATGGTACAGAGCTAGGTGGTGGACATGTTCTTGATACAGTCGTTGAATGCCTCTTGTTCTTGGGTCAGAAGTGTGGGAGGGGGTTGAGAAGTTGATGTATACTAGGCCGCTGTTGATTCTGTGGAGTATCTCACTTCTGTTGTGGCATCGGCATTGTTGAAGACTTGGCCATTTATTGATCTGAATGAACTGTGGCAATGTGGGGCGAACCAAATTGCCAAAGTTTCGAAACGGCAGCAAGAGGATTCGAACCCGGGTTCGATTGAGGTTCGGATGTTGTGATCATTATGGTCCTAGCTGAAAGACTGTCTATAATGTCGTGATGGTACTAACAACCTGTCTATAATGTCGTGATGGTACTAACAACCTGTCTATAATGTCGTGATGGTACTAACAACCTGTCTATAATGTCGTGATGGTACTAACAACCTGTCTATAATGTCGTGATGGTACTAACAACCTGTCTATAATGTCGTGATGGTACTAACAACCTGTCTATAATGTCGTGATGGTGCTAGCAACCTGTCTATAATGTCGTGATGGTACTAACAACCTGTCTATAATGTCGTGATGGTACTAACAGCCTAGCTTAATGTTGCTTGAGCGATATCAGAGATACACAGAGCGAAATCTCGTCATGCCAACATTGACCACCATCGCATGTATGAATTAAAACCGAACGGCAGAGAAGGGGAGCGTTTATTGTCATATCGAGTTTGAAAATGTATATGTTGCATTCCCTTGTTACACTTTAAAGACTTCACACATTAAACGCGGGCAACGTCCGACAGACATCGATGTCAACGTAGTCAAACAGAATCTTATGAATACGGAAAAGTTAAAATACGAAAGTCTTCCGTTTACTATACAAATACCATGTGAAGATTCCATTCATATTCATACGCTAATTATTATTAGCGGGCTACCGACACTATTCCTGTGTACGGTTCTAAAAAAAACACGTATGCAAGGTCGGTGTCGAAATAACTCTTTGTAGACATGCGTTATACAACTATTGAAAAAAAGGTTGCTTTGAAACTCCCTCCCGAATTGATTTAGTCCATTGCCAATCAGGTTCGTTGATGTTCAAATATGTAATGTGTAAACAGTTTCAGTAACATTCCCAGTCGTTTTAATAAAAAGTAAAATAATATAATTATGTGATCGTTAGGTCGCGTAAGTTGTGAACATTTGTATAACCTTGTGTTATGGTATATAGATGAGGCGCTACCTTTAAACTTGTCGACGTATTTTAACTAAACCCAGTTGAAAATAATGTAGTAGTCTATTTTGCTTTGTATTTAAATCATGTCACTCTTGTCGATACTGCCATATATAACGGTGTCGGTAGATGGACTGTCGTATCGTTCCGGAAAAGCCCGTATTATGATACTTGATTGTTGTGATGTCTAGGCGATGTTTGAGATTACCGCGAAGTGAGTTATGTGTGAGTCACATGAAGCAACTCTAATTGAGCAATCTATGAATTAGCCACTTTTGCTTCAATGGTTGGCTGGTTTATCAAGAATACTTCCTGGTTTCAACGAACCGGGACGAACAAACATTATTTGAGCATGATGACAACGAATGGAACTTTCGTTTTCCTCAAATTGTATTATTTCAAGACTGTTCCATTATTAAATAAACCTCAGTTTAGCAAATTCGCACCAACATCTGCCCGTGACCACGCAAGTATCTGCTGGCCGACGTCAAAGAATATTGTGTACACTAGTGAACAGCTTGAAGTAATGTGTTGCCTACACATTCCCATTTAGGTTCAAATAAAAAAGTAAATATTAATTCCTATGTGTGGTATTGTGTAAACGACTTCAGGATATTATGGGCTGGGTAAACCTCAATATATGGCAACTCCTAATCATTGTCCAGTTCCGATACGCACGCACGCACGCATGCACGCGCGCACACACACACACACACACGCGCGCACACACACATTTAGCATACTTGTGTACACAACATGGTGCGCACGCACAAATTAAATCACTAAAGTAGCTAATTTACATAAGTAAGAAGAAGAATAAAAAGTAAAATACAAAGTTCACGTGTTAGGGTAGACAGAATACAATTCCATGGGTGTTTATTGGTTCTTCGATGTCCCTCCTAACCTCTTGGATTAATATGCTGACAGCGCTGCCATCTAGCGAACAATCGTGTTGACGAAAGATGTACGAACATAAGAAAAGCTGCAACAGTAGCACCATCTAGCGGCCAACCAAACAATCGATGACGCGCAAATATCCGAGAGACGAGAATGTACCTGGTGTAAAATGCATTGGTTCAAAAGGCCTTGAAGGAAACGGCAGAGGGCAAAGCACACTGGACCAACGGTCCAGAAGCAAAGAGCCCAATAGCAAGGGAGGGACCGCACAACCTGTGTTGGCACAAACAATTTAGTACGACAATGTACCTATGAAAGTTTATGTTTGTGCGTTATAAGAAAGTACTCATTTTTACAGCTATCAATACGGAACAATTTATCTGCTTATTATGTAAACCCTAGCAATGTGAATATGCTTTAAATCAAACTTGATGCGTGTCTGACAAGGATGGATCACACATAGATAAACAATAATTATTGTGGACATTATTATCGACATGGGAATGACTCCTTTGTCCACATGCCTTGTGGGATTGGACTGCAATCTTGTTAAAATATACACGCCGCACATTCATGTATGGTGCAACACAACGGCTGCTTCGCTAATCGGATAAACAGGAAGTAATTTAGATATATTTGGACCTTTTTCATAGTAATTTAGACCAAAGTGTGGCAGGAGGGTGGCATTTTGATGAACAAATGCAAATATCTATCCCATTCCATTGTGGAGCAATATATCCAAGGTTAAAAATTCCCTTAACATTTGGGCAGGACGATAGGAGTACTGTTAAAATACTACACATGCCCGTCCCCGGGGGGTTCGGGGGTTCTTTTTGAGTTCATTTTGCTCAACTGTAAACTTTTTTAGAAATCATCTCAGAAATCCCCGGCTCTTTTTGTACGCTCGAACCCCCTTTTCAAAACTCAAATGGCGGGCGTGTGGTCGTAGCATAGAGTTATCACGCCACCACAAGGAAATATCCAAAAGAGAAAACATCCCGAGGAGGGAACAGCTTCTAAATCTTAGGTGGTCAGGTCATTTGGCTCATATGGATGACAACACACTTCCTCAGCAAATTGTATATTCCAAACTATCGGAAGGTAATAGAGACATGGGTTTCCCCCAACTAAGATTTAAATATGCAGACTGGTAAAGCGAAACTTGAAGAAACAAGGAGCATACTCCAAAGTATTGGTACTCACTTTCCCAAGACAGACAGACCTGGAGAAAGACTCATGCAATGATAACCGAGCGAGCAGACACATAGTCGCAACCGTGACTGACAGCGAGAGAGAGAGAGAGAGAGAGAGAGAGAGAGAGAGTTGTTGACGTTTAAAAAGCTTATTAATGTGAAAGCATGTTGAAATTTTCCGTAGTTCAAAGTTTTGGCCTACCTGTTCGATGAGAGTGTCAAAGGGGAGGCATGCTTGGTGACTCATTAGTTTACCATGCTGCCTTATAGCGGCGGAACTAGTTACACACAAACATACATTAAACTAGAGGAGGTGCGTGGCCCAATGTCCTCCCCATAAATACGTCATTGTCCTACACATTTGAGCCGCGGACGACTACATTTTGAAGTGTGTTCACTATGACATAGCATGGTTAGTAACTTCGACCACTGCAGGTATCATTGTAAAGTTGAGTCACACAGAGTTAGCTAAGGTAGCCGAGGCACTCCCACAATAGTTTGCTGGTTTTTCTTTAGTTGTTGACCAGCGCAGTTTGCCGTGGACCGGTGACGCGAGTAGACGCAGATACTGTACGTTATGCATATTAACCTTCATGTTGACCTTCATGCGGATCATTTATACCCTCTGGTGAGTGACTTTTGTCAAATTTATGCAGTCTTTATCTTTTAACAAGATTTAACAAGATTTAACAAGATTTGCCATCCAAGCCAAAGGCCCAGATGGCAAGTGGACAAGGAAGCCATTGGCTTATCGAGAGTCCAACAATGTTCATCTACTTATAACCCGCCCTCCTGAGATATGTGTCAACCTTGTTTTTAAACATATTCTCGCTGCTAGCAGTTACACAATCTGTAGACAATTTTAGTGAATTGTGTTTGAATTCGCCCTCTAGGTCCTTCAGTACGGCCGTGGCAGGTAGATGTGACAGGCGTGGCAGTGTCTAGGCAAGATTTACGCCATTTTATTTCAGTGTCGTTCGTGTATTCATATACTAATATAAGTTGCTGTCTAAACGGCTATATCTGTTTAACGCTCACCTGACGGTTCCCGCTTCGGTAACTCCAGGCAGTGGTGGGCATCATTGCATAACGTACTGTTGGTTACTTGTGCTGGTGTAATTGTATGGCGCTGGTGTAATTGCATGACTATTATTCTTTATATATCATGTGTATAGTTGTGTCGAGACATCTGGCATCAAAGTTATTGCGGTGTGAACCAATGTTCCCGTATGGAGTCAATTTGTGGGATTGAACGTTGTCCCAGTTGCTGCACTAACCAATCGTATGTATTCCTATGATTTCCCTTGGCTACATCCGGGTAAGCGATGTCTTACAAATGTAGCTCGATTCCATGTTTGCAATGACAATTGCATGAAACGTTTGATGTTTACTACAGCTTGCGTTCCAATAAGACAGTATATAATAATCATGCTTTCAACAAGTAGGATCAATGCATCCAGACATATATACCTTTCGACGATTTTGTGTGCAGCCTGAATGTTCTGAACTTAGAAGTTTGAACTTATCAGAAGATTATGATAGCTATTCGGTGCACATATTTACGTATTTGGTGGCTGGTTGGTAACATAGGCACACGTCAGCGCCCGTGTAGTCCCTTGCGCAAGAACATATTATTTGGGATGCTACGTCATCCATCAGGTTGACGAAATCCCTTATTTGGGTAGAAACGACGGCCATGAAACACCAGGTTATGTCACCTTGATGCTGAAAAGAAGATGATGATTTCATCTATGTATATTTTCAGTACATAATTGTTGAACCTACATTTACCTGTTTACATAGCGTTTGAATGTTTCTTAGTTGTTTTTATGGTTTACTTTCCTTGTACCTACTTAGATTTGATGATACGACATATTCAGGTTCGCTTTCCGGAACTGCTACTGCTGGGTGCAACCTAGAAGTTGAACGACCTGCGGATGTCTCTGAAGGTTATGATGGTCACCGACGCAGTGGTGAGAGTATGGTTGTTGGCCTTCGATCGTTGTTAACGAGGAGTTTCCACCGCCAGCGGATATATAGACATATTTCCAAAACAGTGGTACTGCAAGCATCATTTCATAAGATTAACTTGGAAAGAAAACAACTGCATGTATAATAACAAACAAACCTGCAAGAATCAGTGAGTTTCAGTGTTTCCATTCAAGTTGTAAAATAAAATATACTTACTTCTTGATGATATCAACAATGCCATATTCGCAAATTCCTTACTTTGAAAGGAGTTTAATATCTGTGCTGACTAACCCAGTTAATTACTTGTAGCGAAAGAACCATCTTAACGTTTCGCCAGGAAACAATGGCATCTGTTTTATATTAATCTTATATATATATATATATATATATATATATATATAATATATATATATATATATATATAATATATATATATATATATATATATATATATATAAAAACCATTTGATCTATATTTCGCCAGGAAACAATGGCATCTGTTTTATATTAATCTTATATATATATATATATATATATATATATATATATATATATATATATATATATATATATATATATATATATATACATATATATATATATATATATATATATATATATATATATATTATATATATATATATATATATATATATATATATATACTGGTATGCTAATTTCTTGCATAATTTATAGTGAAACGTAATACACATAATTATACGTATAATAAATGCAAGCGTGTGTAAATAATTATATATATATATATATATATATATATATATATATATATATTATTTTGCAAAAAATAACATGGACAATTCTCAAATTTGTTGCACAATTAAATTGAATTAAAAAAAATTCCAACCGGGTGATCCCTGACCCATTTTGTTTGCATGTTGCACAGTTGCGCCTCAATTGATAAAACGAACATATACATATGCAAGAAGGGCTGCAGTACACAGCAGAATTACATTTAAACACTTGTTCTTGCCAGTACAGTTGCCCTCGGTAAAACTATTCTGTTTAGTTGATGTTAATATCTTAAACCATTTGATCTACTGTTGGATTTATGTTTTAGAATGAGCGATGAGGTCGCGTTACCTCATGCAGGATACATTCAACATACACGGTATTAACCCATCCCTTTCATGTGTTTCTGGTCCTTCTGGTTTGCAA
The DNA here is from genome assembly GCA_963662155.1 of Lamellibrachia columna. Classification (NCBI taxonomy): domain Eukaryota; kingdom Metazoa; phylum Annelida; class Polychaeta; order Sabellida; family Siboglinidae; genus Lamellibrachia; species Lamellibrachia columna. Next base: position 12,964,744 of record OY759271.1, on the reverse strand, counting down.
GGTGGCCTGGCAACTGACTCAACTCAAAAACGTGCCTACTTGGCTGCCAGTTTGCCCAAAATGAATCACATCAATACGGCCTAGTTCTCCCCACGTTGTGGCTCAATTCTCCCCACGTGATGGCTCAGTTCTCCCCACGTGATGGCTCAGTTCTCTCCACGTGGTGGCTCAGTTCTCTCCACGTGGTGGCTCAGTTCGCTCCAAGTTGTGGCTCAGTTCTTACCACGTGGTGGCTCAGTTCTCTCCACGTGGTGGCTCAGTTCTCACCACGTTGTGGCTCAGTTCTTTCCACGTGGTGGCTCAGTTCTCTCCACGTGGTAGCTAAGTTCTCTACACGTGGTGGCCCAGTTCTCTCCACGTGGTGGCTCAGTTCTCGCCACGTGATGGCTCAGTTCTCTCTACGTGGTGGCCCAGTTCTACCCACGTAGTGGCCCACATTGTGAGGACATAATATGTTGTATGTGTACGATTATTTTGTTTTGATTCATTTGTGTTTACATGTTGACTTTTCTAGCCAATATATATGGCTTTCATTTGTTCCCAAACCTTTTTATCTAAAATCAAACACATGACCATATGGCCAAAAAGACAGAAAATGTGGCCCACTCTTCCATAGTCTTCCATATGCAATAGCGGGCAATGCGTCGTTGGGGGCGGAAAGTGAATATTTACTGGCAAATTAAAAATTATAAAAATTTCACATTCAAGAAGATCAAGTACACTAAATACAAGTTGCTATATTTGTCTTGTATTTGACTAAATATGCGAAATATGAACAACAAATGCAAATACGAAAATGCGCATTTGATCCCAAGAAAACGCGGCACAAACTAAAATGTTGCAATGTGTAGAACATTTGATTGAATTGCGTACTTAAGTAGGGAATGTGCACTTGTGTTTAGCTAGTCAGTGTGGATGGCCAGGGATACAAAGTCAGCATGGATGGCCAGGGATACAAAGTCAGCATGGATGGCCAGGGATACAAAGTCAGCGTGGATGGCCAGGGATACAAAGTCAGCGTGGATGGCCAGGGATACAAAGTCAGCGTGGATGGCCAGGGATACAAAGTCAGCGTGGATGGCCAGGGATACAAAGTCAGCGTGGATGGCCAGGGATACAAAGTCAGCATGGATGGCCAGGGATACAAAGTCAGCGTGGATGGCCAGGGATACAAAGTCAGCGTGGATGGCCAGGGATACAAAGTCAGCGTGGATGGCCAGGGATACAAAGTCAGCATGGATGGCCAGGGACACAAAGTCAGCGTGGATGGCCAGGGATACAAAGTCAGCATGGATGGCCAGGGATACAAAGTCAGCGTGGATGGCCAGGGATACAAAGTCAGCGTGGATGGCCAGGGATACAAAGTCAGCATGGATGGCCAGGGATACAAAGTCAGCATGGATGGCCAGGGATACAAAGTCAGCGTGGATGGCCAGGGACACAAAGTCAGCGTGGATGGCCAGGGATACAAAGTCAGCGTGGATGGCCAGGGATACAAAGTCAGCATGGATGGCCAGGGACACAAAGTCAGCGTGGATGGCCAGGGATACAAAGTCAGCATGGATGGCCAGGGATACAAAGTCAGCGTGGATGGCCAGGGATACAAAGTCAGCGTGGATGGCCAGGGATACAAAGTCAGCATGGATGGCCAGGGATACAAAGTCAGCATGGATGGCCAGGGATACAAAGTCAGCGTGGATGGCCAGGGACACAAAGTCAGCGTGGATGGCCAGGGATACAAAGTCAGCGTGGATGGCCAGGGATACAAAGTCAGCATGGATGGCCAGGGATACAAAGTCAGCGTGGATGGCCAGGGACACCAAGACCGACAAAACTACGTGCAACATATGATGTATCCAAGAAGCATCACATGATTTGAAATAACTTTTTTTCAGAAAGCCTGCCGTCGATTTACGTTACGAACTATAAACCTCCGTGCACTGAGTGGCAACAAGGAACATGTTGAGTCCATGGACTATAAACCTCCGTGCACTGAGGGACAGCAAGGAACATGTTGAGTCCATGGACTATAAACCTCCGTGCACTGAGTAGCAACAGGAAACATGTTGAGTCCATGGAAACAACCGTGCACTGAGTGACGGCAGGAAACATGTTGAGTCCATGGACTATAAACCTCCGTGCAATGAGTGGCGTCAGAAAAATGTTGAGTCCATGGACTATAAACGTCCGTGTAATGAATGGCGGCAGGAAAAATGTTGAATCCATGGACTATAAATCTCCGTGCACTGGGTGGCTGCAGGAAAATATAATCAACTGAATTTGAAGCTAAAACGCAAACATTACAATGCCCACTGTCAGCAACCTCGGGCTGTCACCGTCGACCATAACCCACTAAAAACCACACATTTGCGAGGCGATGTCTACTATTTCTTCAGAACGGTCAATCAAATCATCACAGGTGATAAGGAAGAGCACGCAAGTGTCCGCGTTTCTATTGTGCATTACGTGCGCCATAATCCAGTAATGTCCACTGGTGTCCTGAAGGACTTGGAGACAACGGAACAATACCTCCATCAAAGCAACATGGAAACGCTTCACCCATGGGCCACAGATGGTGACGACCTAAGGTGGCAGAAGTTTGAGCCCCACCTATGTGTGTCTGGTTCACCCAGGGGAAGCGATATATATATATATATATATATACATATATATATATATATATATATATATATATATATATATATATATATATATATATATATATATATATATATATATATATATATATATATATATAGCTATATATATATATAGCCAGTCTTTGTTATGTGAGCAAAGTGTAATTTGAGATGTAAAACTGGAGGTGAAAGAGTACATAATTACTAGGGTGCTTATGCTCTTTTTTATTAAATAAGCCACCTTGCGAGATGCATTGGTTCTTACGCCCGCATACACTGCTTCCCTTCAATTATTGTCGGTGTAATTTGCTCCCCTGGGTTTTATTCTTTTATTCGAAGCAGTTGTTCCAAGTCGGCCCTTGTCTTTAGCCGCATGCCGATCTGCTGCAGGTCGGCCCTTGTCTTTAGCCGCATGCCGATCTGTTGTAGGTCGACCATTGTCTTTAGCCGCATGCCGATCTGCTGCAAGTCGGCCCTTGTCTTTAGCCGCATGCCGATCTGTTGCAGGTCGACCATTGTCTTTAGCCGCATGCCGATCTGTTGCAGGTCGGCCCTTGTCTTTAGCCGCATGCCGATCTGTTGCAGGTCGGCCCTTGTCTTTAGCCGCATGCCGATCTGTTGCAGGTCGACCATTGTCTTTAGCCGCATGCCGATCTGTTGCAGGTCGACCATTGTCTTTAGCCGCATGCCGATCTGTTGCAGGTCGACCATTGTCTTTAGCCGCATGCCGATCTGTTGCAGGTCGGCCCTTGTCTTTAGCCGCATGCCGATCTGTTGCAGGTCGGCCCTTGTCTTTAGCCGCATGCCGATCTGTTGCAGGTCGACGATTGTCTTTAGCCGCATGCCGATCTGTTGCAGGTCGACCATTGTCTTTAGCCGCATGCCGATCTGTTGCAGGTCGACCATTGCCTTTAGCCGCATGCCGATCTGTTGCAGGTCGGCCCTTGTCTTTAGCCGCATGCCGATCTGTTGCAGGTCGACCATTGTCTTTAGCCCCATGCCGATCTGTTGCAGGTCGGCCCTTGTCTTTAGCCGCATGCCGATCTGTTGCAGGTCGACCATTGTCTTTAGCCGCATGCCGATCTGTTGCAGGTCGACCATTGTCTTTACCCGCATGCCGATCTGCTGCAGGTCGGTGTCAAGGGTGTCGCGGAGGCCGGGTCTGGGTCGGCCGCAGTATCCATTGAGTCCGTCCGTTTGGAAATATGCGGACATTGCTTGGTTTGCGAGCGCCTTCTCGTCCAAGCGTAGGACGTGGCGGAAGAGACGCCATCGTATGTCCATCACATATGTGCTTATTTGCGGCAACGACACTGTTTATAAAACTTCACGTTGCAGGCCCCACTCACCCACGTTGTACAGTAACACTCGACGCACAAATTCATTATATAAGCGCAGTCGGAGTGGCTCGCTGATTTCTTCGCAGCCAAAGATACCACATAGAATGGAAAGTAGTGACCGCAAGCTTTTTTCGGAGATACAGGTCCTCAACGTCTCCGAGCAGGGATCCAAGTTTCTTTGTCGTCCTCCATTCTTCGGCAACACGGTCGGTTTTATGGCTGATGTTTGTACGCTCCGTCTTGTCGACGTTGACGTACGGGAACCAGTCGCCCAGTGATGCTGGCGCTATCATGTTGACTTTGCTCAGGTAGTCATGGTCAGTTGAGATGAAATCAGCGTATATTGCATCGCTGGGTAAATTGTGGTCGACTGGTGGTAGGCTTGGAAGACATCCGCGTAGCTGCTTCGATGTACACGATGAAGAGAACCAGCGACAGCGAGTCCCCTTGTGGAGTGCCGACTCTCGAGTTGAATGGGGCACATGGACATGGTGTCGTCAACCATGACGGTGATTTTCGTCTCCGATAGTAGAAGCCGTATGATTCTGACATTGTCTATGTGGAGGAACGAATGCAGAACGTCCAGGCGTTTCTTTGGACGGATTGTATCAAACGCACGTGATAAGTCGATACCCAGTATTTCAACCACGTACTTGTATCGTTGGCACTTCTAGAGACCCACCGATGTCCCCATACGACATCTGCTTTTGACCGTCCGCGTCGAAATCCGCTTTGGGATGGCGAAAGGAAGTCATTCACCTTGTAGGAGATCCGGTGCAGTGTGATGAGAAATAACGTCTTTAGTAGAGTCGTCAACAGCACTATTGGTCTTAGGCTCTTCAGAAGGCCAAGCGGCTTGCCGGGTTTT